>CM031949.1:32623671-33088671 GCA_018749465.1 Paracanthobrama guichenoti
CATTTGCAAAGCAGCCCAGTGTACATTGATTCACTCAAACATGTTCTGAAAGCATTCAGTAAACGTGATGGAAGGTCCTAAATAGGACCAAAAATTAACAAGATATGTTGCAGCGCAGTCCAGAATTAAATGTCCCCATCTAACTAACAGGGAACCGTATGGGAACATTCTGTTAATGTCCCAAATATCCTCTTTGAAACATTGCCATGTGACCATAGAATAACCAAAATGGAACGTCCCCCTAAAGTCGCATCGGGAATGTTATTATATGACCAACAGAGGACCATGTGGGAACGTTCTGTGAACATCCCAAATGGCCTCTTGTAATGTTGCTATGTTCAAGATTCAAGATTCAAGAGTTTTATTTGTCACATACAAAGTTATATACAGAATATACAACCGGCAATGAAATGTAAACAGGTCCGCTCCATGGACAGTGCAAATTCACAGTAAAAACACAAGGGGGAAATTATAATAAATAGAATAAAATAAATATATATATATATATATATATATATATATATATATATATATATATATATATATATATATATATATATATATATATATATATATATATATATATATATCTGTAGAATTATAAATAAATCAAGTTAAGTAGAAAAAAAAAGTGGAATAAAATAAGTGAAGTAAACTGTGCAGTGAGTAAACTGTAGACTTATAAATATGTGCTTAACAAATGTACAAAGAAGTATAATGTGCAAACAGGTTTATAACAGGTTGTTACACATTAACAACGAGAACAGAAAGTGCAGTGTAATGTCAGTATATCGATGGTCACATGATGATAAGTGACTGAGTTCAGGAGTCTGATGGCCTGGGGGAAGAAGCTCCTCCTGAGTCTCTCGGTTTTGGCCATCAGGCTTCGGAAGCACTTACCAGATGGCAGCAGCGTGAAATGAGGGTTTGCAGGGTGATTAGAGTCCTTGATGATTTTAGTAGCTCTACCTTTGCAGCGTTTGGTGTAGACGTCCTGCAGAGACGGGAGAGCTGACCCTGAGATACGCTCGGATAAGCGCACAACTCTTTGCAGGGCTTTGCAGTCATGACTGGTGCTGTTCCCATACCACGCTGTGGTGCACTGAGTTAATACACTTTCTATCGCCCCTAAATAGAAAGTTTTCAGGATAGCTGGTGAAACCCTGAATTTCCTCAGCTGGCGCAGGTGGTACAGTCTTTGCCTGGCTTTTTTCACCTGTGTCTGAATGTGAGCAGTCCAGGTCAGGTCCTCTGAGATGTTTACACCCAGGTACTTGAAGCTGCTCACTCTCTCTACTGGTGACCCGCTGATCATGAGAGGGGAGTATGTCCGTTGCTGTCTCTTCCTGAAGTCCACAATCATTTCTTTGGTCTTGCCAACATTCAGAAAGAGACAGTTGTCCTGGCACCATGGTGTTAGATGCTCCACCTCGTCCAAGTATGCCGTCTCATTGTTGTTGGAAATGAGGCCCAGGACAACAGTATCATCAGCAAATTTGATGATAGAGGTGGAGCTGTGTGTGGACAAACAGTCATGTGTGTAGAGAGAGTAGAGCAGGACTCAGGACACAGCCCTGTGGAGCTCCCACACTCAGGGTGATGGAGGTGGAGGTGGACTGGCCTATTCTCACCACCTGAGGCCTGCCAGTGAGGAAGTCCTCAATCCAGTGGCAGAGAGAAGAATTCAGGCCGAGATCCAGGAGTTTGGCAGTTAGCTTAATGGGAACTATGGTGTTAAAGGCTGAGCTATAGTCAATAAATAGCAGCCTTACGTAGTTCCCACTTTTGCTGTCGATGTGAGTGAGGGAGGAGTGGAGGACATGAGAGATGGCATCTTCAGTCGATCTATTGGGACGATAGGCAAACTGAAGAGGGTCCAAAGTGTCAGGAATGAAGGAGCAAATGGTGTTTTTAATGAGTCTCTCAAAGACCTTCATGACTATAGACATGAGAGCCACTGGACGATAGTCATTTAGGCAAGACGGTTTACTGTTCTTAGGGACAGGGATGATAGTGGATTTTTTTGAAGGAGGTGGGGACCACAGATGTAGCGAGGGACTCATTAAAGATAGATGTAAACAACCCGGCGAGCTGATCAGCACAGGACCGCAGAACACGGCCTGAAATACCATCCGGCCCAGCAGCTTTCCTGACGTCCACACGCTTGAGTGCCCTCCGAACTTCATCCTCCGAGACAGAGATCACGTGGTTGTTGCTGCTCTGAGTAATTCCCTCTGACGCACCACTTGGCGGAGTCGCTCTACCGCAATTACAGTCGTAAGAAAGAGCATAGAAAGAGTTTAACTCATTCACAAGTAACGGATCAGCTCTGACCTCTGCAGAGGATTTAGATCCAAAAGAGCAGATGGACCTCAGACCCTGCCACATGCACCGCGAGTCGTTGAGTTGGAAATGAGACTCCACTCGATCCTTATAATGGAGCTTTGCGGCTTTAACTGCACGTCGCAGAGCATAGCAGGACGATCTGTATTCAGTCATGTTCCCCGATAGGAGACTGGCGTTGTAAGCCGCAGTGCGTGTGTTCACTGCAACACGGATTGAATTGTCCACCCACGGTTTCTGATTTGAGAAGGATGTTATTGTTATTGTTTGTGTGGCTTGCTCTGTTAGCGTGTTGATGAAGCAAAGCGCCAGATCCATGAACTCGCTGACATCAGCTGAACTCGCCCGGAACATGTCCCAGTCGACGTCATCCAGAGCTGCCTGTAGCGCGGTCTCTGAATGGGGTGACCAGCGTTTAACTTCCCGCCTCACCGGGGGTTCCTGAACAAGCCTTTGTTTGTATTCGGGTGTGAGGAAAATGGCAGCATGATCCGATTTGCCAAAAGCTGGAAGTGACCGCGCTTTATAGGCGTTCTTAAACGGAGAGTAGCAATGATCCAGTGTGTTTGCTCCTCGTGTAGGACAGGAGACATGCTGGTGAAAGTTTGGCAAGACTTTCTTTAGGTTTGCTTTGTTAAAATCGCCTGCGACGATGAACGCCGCATCGGGGTGTTTGTTTATGACGCCGCTGGCAACATCATGAAGGCCAGATAAAGCCAGCCCTGTGTCTGCCTGTGGTGGAATGTAAACGGCGGTCGCGACGACAGAGGAAAACTCCCTCGGCAGATAGAATGGGTGGCAAATGATTGTTAAATGTTCCAGATGAGGCGAGCAGGACTGCGAGAGAATGGTGATGTTCCTGGGGTCGCACCATTTCTTGTTGATCATGAAGCATACTCCACCGCCTTTGGATTTACCGGCCTCGGCTGTTCTGTCCATCCGAAAAACAGAGAAGTTCTCCAACGGTGTCACAGCTGTGTCCGGGACCGCGGCTGTGAGCCATGTTTCGGACAAACAATAGATGTTATAGTCTCTCATGTCCCATTGAAAACTTATCCTGGCTCTAAGATCGTCCATCTTATTTTCCAAGGATTGGACATTTGCGAGCAGAATGCTCGGGAGAGGAGGGAATGCTCTTCAGAGAATGCTCTGAATGCTCTTTTCCTCAGTCTGTTGCGGATCCCCGCGCGTTTCCCACGGTGTTTCTTGATTCTTCGCCGTTGACTCGTCTGTCCATTGTTCAACTCGGCGTTCCGAAGAATCTCAGATGGCCACAGAGTATCGGCGAAAGTGTCCTGAAACAGTCCAGTGTAGAGGTAACCAATGTCCAAAAGAGTTTTGCTGTCATAGCCGATCAATGCAGGATAAGTTTGTAAAAATTGAGAGCAAAAGAAAGTAAAATAGTAAATAAAAGCACAGTCTTCGCGGAGCGACCTGAACGGCGACCGAACACGGCGGCGCCATCTTGTGACCATAAAATAACCAAAATGGAATGTTCCCCTAAAGTCAGATAAGGAACCTTGAAATGCAGTACTTTAATAACCAAAAGAAGACATTTTAGGAACGTCCCTAATGTTCTATAAAGGTTTTGGGATTTTCAACGCCTTTGAAGAACTTTTAGGGAACGTCCCCTCCTACTTGGGTAAGCACAATATCTTTCTTTTTTGTTTTTGTAGTACCATACAATTTCATTTTGTGTTTATGAAGATGTAAGAACATAACAATCATTAGTGTAGTCTGGCTAATAGTTGTGTAGTCTGACATAAAAGATTATGCTACACAGTCTGCTATAGGCTTTAACCAAGATATCATTTGGGTCATATCACACATTATGACCAGCAATAATCATAAAGAACAGCAAAATCTTCAGCATTCAGCTGGTTTAGGATTTATTCAGTTCACATCATAAAGTAAAGGTGACATTTGAGTTGAGTTTGTCATAGGTAAACGCTACAGTGCACTTTTCTATACATACTGCATTCATGGGTGTCCCCGGGTCACACAATTTATAAATTAACATGCAAATAAAGAATATTTATGTCAGAACGTATTGAAGCGCAAGCTTACTTAGGGAGACAATTATTCTTTACTCTTGTGCTTGACACATGAGCGATCACCTAATCTGTTTGCAGCTCTTGAGTATAAACTGCTGAGCAACACATGGAGAGCCTTTTTTTTTCCCTTTCACCCTAAACTTTATCACCATCAGACATCAGGCATTAATCAGCCCAATTATGAACCCAAAACCCTGGGGCTTGTCTTCAGGCTTAGCAACCAAATAAGATGCAAAGCTGAGATCCTCAAAGAATTTCTAACTCAGGAATAATGCATTCCCTTGGCTCCACTGTGAATGCTTGTCCCCAAGCACAAGGTGCAGATAATTTAAACACATAAGCAGGTTCTTGGCATACCTTAATCAACGGCGACGGGGCATTTTAGCAAAGAGAGAGGGAGGCAATAAAGAGATAACACTGGTGGAACCTGGGGACTTGGTGCTGGAGAAACATGCAGTGTTGCAGGCCTGGGGGAAATGAACAACAAAACTCCTGACAAGAAGTGGTTTCTGCACATGTATGTACTCTCACATACACAAACATACACACTGCATGTAATGTCTACTTTTTTATTTCAGACCTGCTGACTAACAGTGTTGGATATCGTTACATCTTACAAACTTTTACTTATTTTGTTTGCTTTTTTGTAATATCACTGTATTCATTCTCACAGACTGTCAGTAAACCTGATATATGACTGTTTTACAATGCACAGCATCCTGCCCACTTCAAACAAAGGAGATCTATTAGCTGCTGTCACTGCATGGCTGAGGGGACTATGAGAGTATTATTTTCTAAAAGAAAATCAGCATACAGCACTTGAGTGAACTGTGTGATTGTGAACAATAATGACCAATTAACAGAAGAAGCCTTAACAGCGGCCTTTTTTTTGTGCTTTTTTTTTCTTTTTTTTTTTTTTTTTTTTTTTTTCACACACTATCCGGTCTGTGGATAATGTTCATAATAAAACTTCCTTAAACCAGATGTCAGCACTGAAATCCCACATCAAACTGATATATGAAACCATTTTCCCAAAACAAACATACCTCAAAACATTATTAGCGCCATTCCCACAACGTATTAAGTTGAGAAATGCTGAAGGCAGAATGGTGAGAGCCTTTCTCAATGATGAAGTGCCTTCCCCATCAGGTCTCACTCATACAGAGCGAAAATAGAGGAAATTTATCAGAGAGGTCACTCTCACACATTCTCGTCTTCACTCTATCTCTCCCTCTAAGTGAAGGAGAGATAAGTGCCACTGATGTGCCATGACTTCCAAATTTACATGTAGCTCAAGTATATAGAATTTGCACAGTTAATATAGGATAATGGAGTGATATAATGACAGTTCGGTTAGGCACAAGTTGAATGCATTATTAGGTGACTGACAAGGTGTTTATGAAATGGCCCCTTTTATATTTGTTAGTTTTCTTTTTCATTAAGCATTTGGCAGACGCTTTTATCTAAAATGACTTGCATTGGTATGCAGTCCCTGGGAATCAAGCATGGCTTTGGATCCATCATGCTCTAATGATTGAGCTACAGGAATATCCTAAAATCATCCTTTGATTCTTTGGACAGTACTTAAAACACAATGTATCCCCATAATTGTAGCTTGCCACTAAATTTTAAACCTGCTTTTGATGAGTGATGAAAACCAAAGCAAGTAGAGTTAAACTGTGTTGGATATTATGATATTTGTTCAGTGTTAATTATCAGGAAGCACCGATCTGTTTTCATGAAATGAGTTCTGCTTCTTACAGTGGATTTCCTTTGCAGCTGTTAGGTAATCATATTTAACCATGCGATTACGTCCAGTGACTTCAGAGAGAAACTTCTCTTCATCCACACTATGCAATATGTATGTTTTAGACAGCCAACTGGCATGAAAAATATTACTGTAGAAATAAGACATGGAAATTATTTAACATTTAAAATATTGAATAGTGTCATTTATGGAACAGAACTGGCAAAAACATGAATAAATCTTAAATAAAGATAAAAATAAATCTGCCTTGTAAAAACATTCAATACAATTTTAACACTCCCTTCGTATATAGAGTCGTAGGCTCTGAAGCAGTGATTTTTGAGAAACTGCAGTTTTTCCCTAGGCCTCTCATTATGAATATGTCTTTAATATTGAATCTCTATAGCTGCTGCTGCTTTTTTTTTTATATTGACCTCTGTGGCATCACCTCTCCGAGAACTGGCCCAGCATGCAGCAGTCAGAACAGCATGTCAGCTGTACGTTTAATGATTATAGGGGGTTGGCACCTTTAGCCCACAGAAAAGTAATTTGAAGACTCAGACCTAAATGCAGTTGTGTCACTTTTAAAGGTCAAGCTGCAGGTCCAGGATGAAACTACGCTGCATGTTTTGCTGCCTCATTATCACATATGTCTGTGCAGCCCAAACTATTCTCTGAGCCCTGGCTTTGATAACTCAATGCTAGTGAAGGCTCCCATTCCTAGGAGGACAGATTTATGCTCTAGGTGCTCAACAAGTGGGCCAATCTGCCACGCTGTTACTAGAGGATGAGATACACCTGCTTAGGCGGCCACAGTGCCACACAGTCCTTGTATCAGACAAAAGCTGACTGGGAGCTCCAGAGGGCTCACTCTTATGGGGGATTTTCCCCTCGAAAGTACAGACAGAGGCAGTCAGAGAGAATGAAGGGATGAGGGCGATAGAAACATTCCTCACTGTGGCTGAGCAGCGATGACACAGACATCTACAGCCATGCTCCTCTCCTACAGGAAGCGTTTAATTTTTGCTTTCGACACAGTGACAGTCCAATCTTCCCTCTGTAATTACGTGTTATTAATCTTATGTTATCCATCTCCTCTTGAGGAGGACCTTGGTTTTGGCAGTGCAATTATTGACACTGGCTGGAGTCTGTAGTTCCTATGGCTTTGAATGGTGCAGGTCTAGGCCTGATTATGCTCTCATTAAATGAATATTCCAGGTAGTTAAGCTCCTTTAGCCCTAAAAGGTTAATAGTAGTACCTTAAGGTACATATTGTTACTCAAATATGCACCTTTTAAGGGTGAAAAAGGTAGAAAGATGTCCTTTAAAGGGTACTGTCTCAGTGATAAGCTGTTGTACCCCTAAAGGTACAGTTTTTGGATTTGTTTTTGCTGTCTGGGACCATTTATGGAAGAGTTAAAATGGTTTTGAATGAAGTGTTTGCTTTTGCAAGAGATGTGTGACATTTTGCATCTTGTGTTTGTGTGTTTTGTGGTCTCGTGTGTATAGCTTCGAAAAACGGAGCCATAGTTTCAGAAATCGTGTGAAGCAACTTGTAAAATATAACAATGTAGAGACTAAACTAAACTATAAATTAAGTATAATAGTTTGCAAATTATTTGTACTTTATGACTTCATACTTATTGCAAAGTGTTACCAATGTTTTTTTAAAGAAAAGGAGCGACATGTCGAAATAAATTTGATCAACATTATACCAAAACTGCTGTCTTAACTTGCACTGAACACAGAATATTCCTTTAAATACCGGCATGTAATTACAGACATTCCTTTTCCCACAGAAACATTTACACAATTAAATAATCATCACTCACCATGTTTGAGTTATCTATGAAAAGAAGTGGTGATCAACGTATAACTGTCCCTGCGGGAGTTAAGATATGTGTTCATGATGAATTCTTCTCTTGTAGCGCGAGTATGGCCAAGGTCCACACCTCTTCACACACCGTGGGCAGAACATATTAAATGCTGCGGTTGATTTCCCCAGGGAGTTCCTATATGTTGTTCACTGCTAAGGTTTAAAAAAGAGTGAATTCCATTACAGCATTTTGTCTGTCATACAATAAGCTGAATCTGACATTTTACCGATAGTAAATGTCATGTTGTCGATCATTAGACTTACACTGATAGTGGTCAGGATGTGTAAGTTGTGCTGAACAAAGGTCACAAACTCTCACAGACGTTATTTTTTACTAGAAGGTCTATCTCCAGCTAGAAATGTGTTTTGTGAATTATGTGTGTCAAGCAATGATGAACTGAACTGAGGAATCATTTTTGTTCATTATCTTTTCAATCTTTGTTCATTTTCTATTATTCAGAAAAAAGAAAAAAAAAGGACTTAACTCAATTGTGCACACTACAACAATTAGGCAGCACCCACAAGGGAAGAATTTAAATTGAACTTTTAAATTTTGTTGTGCAGCAGCAATTAATCAAAATAACTAGATTTGTACTTCTTGTTTCCCAAGGCATAATGTTGCATTTTGGGTTTCTTTTTAAATGGCTGCTCACTGCTCACAACAAGCCAAACAGCTTTTGAATGCTGTCCAAGGGGTCCTATCGGGCTCAGAAGAACGTCATTTGATTCACGGTATGCTTGTTTTTAAGCTTTAGTGCTACATATTTGACAGGAAGCAATGGTAGAAATGGCACACCATAATTAGGCATCACAGCCAACAGCTGTCCATGGTGTACTCTGTCTAATATTGTACTAGGCTGACTACCTACCTCTTAATGTGAAGTATTAGTGTTCTAAGATAACAAAATTCTAGTCATTCATTGTGCCATTTAAAAACGAAAAGGCTTTATCAATTACCCCATTATTTCTCAGCAGTGCACTAATGACAACATGAATATGACAGCTGGGATGACTCATATTACTTTGTCATGCCTAACAACACTGTAGTTTTTGACACATATAGTAAGAGAATAATATTTCAAGCATTTTGTTCTTGTTATTTATGCTGCAGACATTCATAGAGATATAAGGATGCTTTATATATATATAACCCTGAATAGCTTACTTAAAAAAAAAAAAAAAAAAAGAACAAAAGATTCTTCAAATTCCAAAACTTGTCCTAATAGTTAATAGGTGATAAAGTAATGTCTAATATAATAAACAAAAATAAAAGGGCCAAAATGGATTCTTACACTTTCCCCAAAATTCTGACTCCTCATGATCATTTGATGCCACTTACCATTTGTTAATGGGAAAAATAACTTGTCACAACCAGTATCAGCTTTGAGTTATTTGAACTAAACTGAGTTGTTCACAACCAAAACAAGCCATAATATCCTTTATTAAAACATGTCCACATCTACTAGCCTCCAGAAACAGCATTTAAGAAATGACAAAGCAATTATGGCTTATTTCTGCCATTCAGTTTTTGTTCAGTATTCATTTAAAGATTGTTGTTTTGAAGACTGTTCATAGCGAAACATAATAATTACTGGGTGTTTTGTTCTAAAGTTTGTGGCTGCTAAGTTTGTTTAATGTTTTGGAAAGAAGCCTCTTACACGCACCAATGCTGCATTTATTTGATAAAGAAATGCAGTAAAACAGTAATACTGTCAAATATTGTTACAATTTAAAATAACTGTTTTTTTTTTTCATTAATATATTTTATAATGTAATTTATTCCTGTGATGGCAAAGCTGAATTTCCAGCAGCCATTACTCCATCAGCTGGAGTCTTTACATTTCACTGCCGGTTGTATATTCTGTATATAACTGTGTATGTGACAAATAAAACTCTTGAATCTTGAGTGCCCATGCTCTCCATTAGAGGGCACTCCTTTATTACCTGATCATGAACTACATTTCCCATAACCCATTGCTTGGACTCATTATGGTTTGATTATTTCCACCTGTGCCATTTGTTTGTGAAAGTCCCCTTGTAGTCAATAATTTGATCCCTTAAAACTAATCTTTGATCACCAAAATTACATATTAAAATGTTTTTTTTTTTTTTTGTTGTTTTTTTTTTCTGTGAAAAAAAATGTCTTAATGCCTTAAAATAGCTTGAATTTAACTACACCCTTGCTTCATTTAGTATAAGCGGATCCATGAATATGCAAATGAGCCCGCCTCCACTCACTCATACAGTCTAGTCTATAATTCGATGAATCAGAATGGTAATGAGTTTTATGTAATGCTCTCTACAACATTGTACACATAACGGTAATTAATATGATTAGCCTTTTGCTTGACTACTTATCAAACAGCTAATAATGTCGAGCTAATGTTACACAAACCATGTTCCCGTTCACCATCTCAGTCTGCTTTCTAAAAAGTAGCATCTTTAGAAACGCTCTGAACAACTTAGAACGTCAGTGGTATGTCAACAGATCAACAATCTTTTGCCTGGTTTCCTGGATTTCCCTCTTTGTCCCATTTGCCAGATATGTGGATTACGATTGTGGATTTACCCCTGATAAAGCTGCATTTGGATCTTCTTGTGTGTCAGAACAGTACGTAACAGACACGATCCTTCAGAAATCATTCTAATATGCTGATTTGCTGCTGAAGAATCATTTCTATTCTTCAATGTTGAAAACAGTTGTGCTGCTTAATATTTTTTGTGCAAACTATGATACATTCTTTCAGGATTCCTTTCCCTCTCTTCATCCAGTATGTTCAATATGAGTGTTTCTGTGCATCACTGATAAATGTAATGCAAAATAAATAAGTTAACAATTAAATGACAGCAGCAACTGGGGAGAAATAAAATCCAGAAAAGAAACTGTTACCACTTTGGAAGTTTTCTTTGCTAAATCTATACCATAGACTACAGAAGTCTTGTCATTCTGGACCTTAACTGGTTTTGAACAACAAAAAAAATGGTCGTATTTCAACTCAAAGCACATCTCCAAAGACTAGAAAGGCATGAAATCAGGCACTCTAAGTGTAAATGAATCCTCTGCCTATTGGTGTGCCAGGACAGAGGGTATGCACAGTACAAGTCCCCTACTGAGTCTCTGCCTCAAACCAGACATCTTCATGAGGTGCTGTTTTATCTTCATGCTTTTTTTCATAAGCAATTTTGCTGAGATCCTACCAGATCTGACAAGAATTTTATCCATGTATCGCATAACCCCTATTGCGATATGTATGGCAGTGGGAATACAGTATGTGGTCATGGCCACTGAAGGCTGTGGGTACATAACTGCTGCTCTATGTACTGTACATAAGGAAGTATTAGAAATGTTATGGAATTATTTTTAGCTATTTGATATTGACACCCTGCCATAATTATTGCTATGAATAACAATATTGGTAACATAGATACATTAATGTGAAATTTCACATTACATACATTACACACTTGTTGTAGTTTTAACCCTTAAATGCATGAATGTTTCGCCAATCATTCAGATCTTTAGCTACCCAGATCTATATCTAACATGGATGGATCTCTACCTGTCGCGATAATTTAAAACTCCCCTGATGTTAGTTACAATTACTGAAGAATAAAATAAAGCATATTTTTGGAGCTTTGAAGGGTTCAGTTTGAGCAGATATTTAACTGTCCTCGGCAGAGCTCATTTCCCTGTACATTCAGAATCTGGCTCATTTTCATTATCTCAAACATATTCTCAAAACTACCATTTTCAACATCTTCAAAATCAATTTTTTTTTTGTCGCTGACAGCTTCTTCACCAAATCCACCATCAAGTGACAGCGACACTAATATTTGATTGCGTTCAGTACTTGATCTGCTGTAAATCGCTGAGCCATTTCAAGTTTTGCTGATGATACTGCCTATTCTTTTGTTTTCTGTCTGTGGTAACTATGAGTGAAACGTCACTTCATCATTGTGTATCAGACATTGCCACCTTGTGGAATAAAGTTGAATTGTACATATTCAGTCATCAAAGATTCAATTATTGTTGTGCAGAAAAAAAAAAAAAAATACTGTTACACACCTCGGGTTGTTAGCGACCCTATACAATTTGTTTTAAAAAATAATGTGAAAACAGGCATTATTTTATCATTTTATTATTTATTTATTTATTGTTTATAATGACTTGATTGAGGACTAAGTCGCTTGATGTCTAACTTTAAAAAATGAATGAGCAGGAGGGTAGTGAATGACATCCCGGGTCACTAAAGAGGCATGCGTTTAAGGGTTAAGGATTTGTGTACTGTTTAATTAGTAGCAATTTTGGCAAGTATTCACAGTCACTTTAGGCAAGTAATAAGTACCTAATAATGACTCGCATAGCTAAACAGATTTAGCTGTTAACCCTTTTCATCTACTGCAAAGTGTCATTCACATTACATCTCTCAATTTTGTTCAGGAAAGCAGGAATGCAAAAGCAATTTTTCGTTTTGTAATATGAACCATCCGCCTTTGGTACAGCCATCCTCAAAAAAAAAAAAACTGTCTTTCATCCCTGTGCCGGTATTGTTCTTGCAATCTGAAATCCCCACTGGAAATAAACGTTTGCACAGCAAGGAGTGATATTTTGTCACATTTTTATTTTTGAAATTTTTTTTTTTTTCTGATTTGATATGCAGCAAAGCGAATGCATGAGCTAAATATGACAAAAGCTCAAACATTTGGAGCTTGCTACATAATGTGACAGAGAGCAAGGGAATATGTGGGTCTCCCTAATGACTACAAGAGATTTGATTTCAGTTTAAAAAGATGGAAGGGAAAGCTTGCTGCATGCTGAATCCTGCTGACTGACTCACTGGAAGTAGTAACGTAATGTGCGACTCCCTTCATCGTGCATCAGGCTTGTGCATGGTCTTCATTGTCAGAGCCCTGTCAATTATCTATTCTGCATGCTGAAGAGAAGGTACATGGCTCCCTTCGAAACCACTTTGTCCTTTTGCCGAGGATTTGTATGTTCAGAGTAACTCTAAAGATAATGTGAATAATTGGGAATTTAATGAGGCTTTTATGCACCACTGTGACATTTTGGCCTCCACCAGTGAGAGAAACTCTGTCCCTGTGTATGTGGATCATATTCTTTTACTATTCACATGGGGTTTTGACAGCAATATCAAGCGGTTAATTATTTCATGGATGGTGCTTGTACATCTGAAACAGTTGGATCTTATTCCAGTCACTGATTGGAGGAGACTGATTGGAATATGCTCACAACATCAGCTAAACTCCCTCTTTCCAGCCGACGATCTGAGCATGAACAAGTACAGCCAAAGAAAATGAACAGAGAAATACGCTTCTATTCTAGGTCTAATTCTTATTTAAATTCTGCACTCATTAGACAGCTACATCTATTCATGAATTCATTATTTGCTGTAGAGCACATGGCATGGCACTTATTCATGCTACCATTATAAAGCTATACAATGTTCATTATGGATTATACATTTAAATCAGCTGAATTATGTCCTCCACTTTATTTTTGCAGAGAAAGTTGACCTAGCACATTCAGCAATAGAGGGTGAATAAAGTTGCATGTCGGAGGCTATTTTTTATATTGACCACACAATCAATAGAGCTTCCTATAGTGCGAAGCTATTGAGGATAATATTGCTCGATTTTTCACAGTTAGGGTGTATTAGTTCCATGAGAGCTTCTCTATTGATTCAACCCAACCTGGCTGTTCAGTGTTATTTATTGTTAAGGTGTGTTATGCGTAAGCCACACAATGGATTCTTGGCCTTGTTGGCTTTTTTTACTTCATTCTATGTGTATTTCATTTAATTTCCATGAAATATTTTCTTTCACACTACACAGAAGATTACAAATAATGTTTTGTGAGCCAAATATTACCATTCAGTCTTTTCTTTTTCCTATTCACATGTCTATTTCTTTTCATATTTTTCATAGACTGTACTTCAGACACCCTAAAACTCAAAAGTCATTTGTGAATAGAAGTATCATCCATTCCCTTGGTCCAGCTCGTCCCTTTTTTGACGTTCAATTCAATATTCATGAATCAAAAGGAAAATTCCATTAATGTGTATTTGTGTTGGAGATGAACTCCTCTCTGTTGTTAAAGTGCCAATATTAAAACATTAGCTGTGATGAATAGCAAAAAGGCAAGGCTGCAGCACAGCACCAGCACAGCAGAGATGTGTGGTAAATGATGGCCTATTGTGTGTGCATGTATCACTCACCCAGAACTTGGACGCTATGACCTAGCCTGTCTTTAAGTGCTATAATGAACTGGGCAAGCATTGATGAACAATGTGAGATGCCTGGGGGGCAGAAACTACGGGAAACGCTGGAGCAACGCGCATTATCGTCCATCCCGCTTTCCATTAGTGGTGTGCAATGCACCTACAATACGCCCTGTGGGAAAGACGGGAATGTTACATTTGAAAGATTGCAGGGTCATGTGATATTTAGCAGGTAGGACTTCCCGTTGAGCGCTGGTAAGAGAGAGAGGGGAAAAAAATGGCTCTTTAATGCAGTTCTGTGTTTTAATGGAGTAAACTAGATACCTTTTAGTCTTTTTTTTTTTTTTTTTTTTTAATGTGTGCTTTGTTTTTGATATGATCATTAAGTTTCCTAGCCTCTAAATTTGACTGTTCTGTTCAAGCCACTGTTCACATAACTATGCTTTATATTAAATCATATGCTAAATGTCAAGATCTTTTAAATGAAATCAAGCATGCTTACCATTTTTTCCTCCCTTAAGATCCTTTGCCAAGGAGGTTTAGTGGAACTCAAGGGCTTTGGAGCATAGATTAGAGCAGTGTGTGTCAGATGGTACATGCTGAGCTGTTACATTTTAAACAGGTGCTGTCATATTCTCAATAGAGGAATAACATAAAGGAATAACATAAAGGAGGGAGTCACTTGGGGCATCCACCAGCCTCTTCTACTGCTGACAGTTTGAAAACTTAATTTGAAAGGTAATGGTCAGCAAATGAGTGATTTGCTGATCAGGGTTCAGACCAGAGAAAGTATCAGAAATAAGTCACCATCAGAAAGAAATATTAGAAAGAAATTGTGAAACTTCAGAAAGACATTTTCAGAAGGCACTGCAGTATTTTGATGAACATTACCTGGAAGCTCCATCCTAAGCTTTCCTGTAATGGATCTCCATATACACTATATTGCCAACATTTTTGAGACGCCTGCCTTTACATGCAAGAAGGCCTGGCTCGCACTCTAATTCATCCCAAAGGTGTTCTATCAGGTTGAGGTCAGGACTCTGTACAGGTCAAGTTCCGCCACACCAAACTCACTCATCCATGTCTTTATGGACTTTTATTTGTGCACTGGTGCGCAGTCATGTTGGAACAGGAAGGGGCCATCCCCAAACTGTTCCCACAAAGTTGGGAGCATGAAATTGTCCAAAATGTCTTGGTATGCTGAAGCATTAAGAGTTCATTTCAATGGAACTAAGGGGCCAAACCCAACTCCTGAAAACAGCCCCACACCATAATCCCCCCTTCACCAAACTTTACACTTGGCACAATGCAGTCAGGCAAGTACCGTTCTCCTGGCAGCTGCCAAACCCAGACTCGTCCATCGGATTATCAGACAGAGAAGCATGATTCGTCTCCACTGCTCTAGAGTCCAGTGGCGGTGTGCTTTACACCACTGCATCCGACACTTTGCATTTCACTTGGTGATGTAAGGCTTGGTTGCAACTGCTCGGCCATGGAAACCCATTCTATGATGCTCTCTATGCACTGTTCTTGAGCTAATCTGAAGGCCACACAAAGTTTGGAGGTCTGTAGCTATTGACGCACTGTGTACCTCAGCATGCACTGACCCCACTCTGTGATTTTACGTGGTCTACCACTTTGTGGCTGAGTTGCTTCCACTTTGTTATAATACCACTAACAGTTGACCGTGAAATATTTAGTAGTGAGGAAATTTCACGAATGGATTTATTGCATTGCACAGATGGCAACCTATCACGGTACCACACTTGAATTCACTGAGCTCCTGAGAGTGACCCATTCTTTCACAAATGTTTGTAGAAGCAGTCTGCATGCCTAGGTACTTGATTTTATACACCTGAGGCCATGGAAGTGATTGGACCGCCTGAATTCAATGATTTGGAGGGGTGCCCAAATACTTTTGTCAATATGGTGTATATTTCTTAAAACAGATTACGCCATCAGATATTACACAGCACAAATAATAAACAAACGCATAGGATGTCATAGAGCCTTTATACTAAACGTGATTCAAAGTGATTCAATAATAATAATAATAATAATTATTATTATTATTATTATTATTAGTAGTAGTAGTAGTAGTAATATAAATAACATTTATCATACAGACATAAAACCAAGGATATGTTTGCCATATGTTTGTGCTGTCCATTAAATCATAATTTTTTTAACAGACTGTTGCTGCCTTTACTCATTTTGCTTAGTTTTAAAAGGTCCATCTGTCTCATTGTCCAACAAAACACACAGAACACACACACATACACACACACTGTGAAGAAGGAATAGAACAGAGCACCGACCATCCCAGCTGTGTCTCTCCTTTCATAAATATCACACGCTCTGTGCTCAGTATGGGTAATTACAAGTTTGTTTAGCATTAGCATAATAAACATGCATGTGCAAAAGTTAGCAAATGTGGCATGATTACTAATCCACTTTGAGAAATCACCGCATTTAATTAGAATCTGAATTAGAGTGGCCTTGGTATCCTGAAAACCATGAGTCTGACGAATGACCTTCTTTATATAACATTTTAAAAAGAAACCATCAGGACCAGACCTGACCTATAGTATCCCAAGAGAAAAATCCTCAGCTAATTCCACACTCTGACTGCAAAACTTCCCCTTGCTCCCCTGAGATAACGTACGACAGAATGATGTCATCACATGCTTGGTGGAACGAACAGTCTCGGCTCACTCAAGCACATCCTTGCATCTGCTGGAGACAGAATTATGCATGATGGTGCCTTATTTTCATAATGAACGGGTTAATTACACTTGTGTGACGGCCCAGTGGCCTTGTCGTGAGTGTTGGGACACAGCTGTAGGTCTGCTAGCTAAATCATGCACTAAATATGTCTCCTAGAATTAGACCCAATGGGGCAGGCCGAGTTTTTCACAGGCCAGGCTTCGAAGCCATAGCCACAGACAGACGCGCTGGACAGAACTGACAGCATTCAATGAGGCGTGGAGAATACAGGAATTCCAGCACAGCTGTCTGTGAATTTCGAAGCTCATCGGAGGATCGTGATGAAAGAGGTGATACAAATTGTGCAACCACCTACCCCGATTCCTTTTCCTTGACACCTTAGCAAACATACTGGCTGAAATGCAGGAGTATAACACCCATTATTTGCCATTTCTTGGCTGAAAACAATCAGGGATCTACTAACAGCAGATTTACCATTTGGATTCCGTGCAGATTCCTCAAGTGCACAACATTTCTGTGCCGAGACTGTTTGTTGTTGCCCTGCCCACTGAAGCACACTTTATTAGTATTGAATTTAGTCGCTAGTTTTAGTGGCACCGCACCATCATGTAATTCCTTTTTAGTATTTGCCCTGGAGTATTATACACTTGCATAATTTATTCTGCTTAGCCTTAATTAGTGGTAATACTATTTCGTTCTTTTCCATCAGCTTGGATGTAAGAAACTCTTACTGAGGGAGTGTAGAAATTAAGTCCATTTTTCACTACAATTAGTGTTCAAATCTCCAGAGAGGGGGACCAAAAGCTCTCTCTGATTTTTGCTTTAATTTTCATTATCTTGGCCACATGTGAATTGTCAAGAGGCCAGCGTGGGCACAAACTGCTTGTTGATGACATGCTAATCAGGGATGAAGGCGCTTCTAGGTATAACCTACTTCAGTGGCAAATGAATATGCTAACCCACTTACAACATAATGAGGAACATAACATTTAACTGTGCTGTTTACAGCCAAGGCATGAAACACAGGGAGGCCCCTCACTCTTTTAATTCATACTTACAAAGTGTGACAGAGTCTAGATCTGCCCTCCCGTGATGTGATTAACACATCCACACTTGGTGGAACGAGCTCCATTTCTCAGCATTTTCAAGAATCAGACATTTTTAAATCTTGGCTGGCCTCTTGCGCTCGCACAGTTCAACAAATGGTGCACAATGTGTCAAATTTATTCACGCCATTGGCCATCAGCTCAGAATGATCACCCTCAGAATGAGAGCTAACGCAACAATGCGACATTAAATTATAATACGTTTTTATAAACTGATCTTTAAAAAACAGAGGGAGATAGATTTGTTATTAATATGCTGTGTGATTTGTTTAGAGCAAAATAAAATAAAATAATCTTAATGTAGATATTTATTTAGAAATACAGTATAATTCTTAGAAAAAGCACAGCAAATTAAACTGTTTAAACTGAATTAAATTATATACTGTTTTCATTTTTCTATACAGTACAATTTACAGGCCCCATGCATGAGATATTAAAATTAGCTGTAAAACTTTTTGAAAACATTTAGCCATCTATCCCAATATATCTGTATTATCCTCACTCCATCTTAGTTCAGTGCCGTGCGCGTTTTACAAGGCATCAAGTCGAGGATGGCAATAGCTAGTAAAACTCTCAGCCTGTCATTTATAAACATTAGACCCAAAATGATAACATAATATTAAATGAATTACTTACCGTCCTACTTGGAAGAAACTGTAGCACTTTTTAATATGCCGATAAAACTTACATCATCTACTGTTGGAAATCTAAAAATCTGCATCCTGTCTGACCAGAAGTGAGGATTAAAAACGTATCATCTCTAGGGATGAAAAATGAGCGACCAGAAAGAGGGAAATCAAAAGCAGAGGCAAGGAAATCACCCCCATCATACCCCTTCAGCAAATCACACCTTATGATGCATTGGACTTCAATCTACACATCTTTCTCATCTTTCCCTTTAAAAACACAATCATGGTCTAAAAATTTTATATTTATTTTGTCAGGAATGTGGTATACAATGTGTCCCATGACACTGTATGAGAGACCAAGGCTTGCTGTTACACTTTTTACTCGCAAATATTTCTATGTTTCGATTTCTGTAATGGCTCATACATTAAAGTCTTCAGTGATAAAAACTGTTTTGTGGTGAAGTAAATACTGAAAAAAGCGGACAAATGTAAAGTAAATGAAATATAATTAAATAATTAAAAGTAAATATCAACATTATAAACTTAGGTAATACCTACTCAGCTTTTCTGTTACTGGTGTACTGGTGTACATCATGTACTCAGGCATGAATATTTAATAAGATAGATTTTTCACAGATTTCCAGCTGTATTTATACTGTTTTATCATTGCTGTGTTCAGGGGAGTACCACGTTACTGTTTTCTGTTATATAGATATGTTGTCTACACAATATCAAGGGCCAGATATACTAAACAGGGCAAATTAGCGTGCAATTCCATAAATGTGCCGATGGGAGTGGACAACTCTGCACCTGATCTACTGACGACGTGCAAATTAATGAACACAGACGCAGCTGGATCATTTCCATAATGACCAACGCAATCTACCCATTTGCGTCTGGTTTAAGATGCACATTTTTTTTTGGGGGTGGTAAATAATGGTGCAAAACACCAGTAAATTGACGAGCGCAAACCTTTGTAAATCACCATGCATGTTTAATTTAAATACTCTCCTCTCATACATTTTTCACCTGAAGGGAAACTCCTACAGATGCATAAGGTAAACCGCCAAAAAAAAAAAAAAAAAAAAAACCCTAATAACACTATTTTATCACTGGTTGTCTTTAGTAAATGCCAAAAGAGGGTTTGCACTGGCACAAGCTGTTAGAAAGCATACACTTTAAAGTGTGGTTTAATTCAGTGTTTGAGTAAAAAGTATTGCAAAGTAAACTTCAACTAATTATTCAACAAACTTTTACTAGCCAAGTTAAGTCATTTTACTTAACTTGGTTCAGTAGAGTTCACTTAATTCCATATGTGAAATTTACTTAAAACATCTGTGTGCAAAAACTTAAGTACTTAAGTACGAAAGAAAAATTAAGTACATTTTACTTATTATTATTTATTTATTTTTTAGTGTTGGCTACAAAAAACAAAAACAAAAAAAACAACAACTACTGAACATTTTCAGTTTCACGCAACACAAAATACTAACAGTAAACTGATGCCCTGGTCTATTTCTGAAGTACTCCAAGCACTTCCTTTACTTCTGATATGAAGGATAAATATATATGTTCATTGCTAGTGAAGACACAATGTAACAGCTGTCAGTAGTTCAGATTCTGGTGCGCTGATATTTGTGTGCAACCCAACTTAACTGACCTTCAAACACATTCTCTGGCAAAACAATCACAGGGCAACTGTGCCGGCAACGCGTTCTCACACCCAACTTGTCACATATTGACGCTTGGTCAGGACCCTTCGGCGTCATTTTTCAACACTTTTTAAGGGTACCCTGCGCACAGGAGAGACCTTTGGCGTCATACACAGACCCCTTGGACATTAGAATGTTATCGCCATGATGAAATTATATATTGGGTTATGATTTTGCCATTATATTTTATATGATATAAAAAACTGGATATAAAAAAGTACAAATATTCCAAGTGTTTCCGAGGCCAAACGATTGATTTGTGTGAAGCAAATCCCCAAAAGCGCTCAGTGTTTTCAGCGATTAAAACATTAAGATCAACTCTGTTCTTTGCATAAAGATATCGATATCGTATGACTTCAGAAGACACGCTTATACTTTTATACTGTTGTTGGTCAGTTTTTGCAATACATACTCGTGATTGTACTTTATTTGCCTGTGAATATGTTTTATTATTGAGAAGTGGGTAGGTTTAGGGTAGGAGTGGGTTAGTTGCTCCAAAAAATAAAAGTAGCATATAAATATTTATAAAATCATGTCTACTTTTACAAATGCAAAGAATAAAATGCGCCTTGATCTGACGCACTGGGCAAACAACTGAAATCAATGGGGTACCCTGCACATCGAAAAATTACACTAAAAGGGGTACCCTGTGCATTAAAAATGGAAAAACCGAGGGGACCTGACCAGGCGTCAATATGTGACAAGTTGGGAGTGAGAACATGTTGGTGCCAGAGACCTCAAACGTTTGTGTTAATGTGTGGCCTGTCAAAACCCATAACCACAATGACATATTACTTAATAATGAGTTAAAAGTCATGCTCTTTAACAAGTAAAGCCATAAAGTCATAAAAGGCGGCTGGAAGTTGAGATTGACCC
Organism: Paracanthobrama guichenoti; assembly: GCA_018749465.1. NCBI lineage: Eukaryota > Metazoa > Chordata > Actinopteri > Cypriniformes > Gobionidae > Paracanthobrama > Paracanthobrama guichenoti. The sequence continues at coordinate 32,644,981 of CM031949.1, forward strand.
ATTGTGGTAATTAACACATTAATTTACACTATTGGTTAATACTGTTGTATTACTATATATGTATAGATAATTAATAGATGATGACACATTTAATTAGATATTCATATATGACTTAATCTGTTGATCAGATTTTATTAGTTTATTGGTTGCTGATGCAATCATTAGAGAATGGTTTAGTTCTCCATGAGTCATGCATTAACTCAAGATTATCCATGCATTAGTTAAGCATGAATTAATGCATATTAGTCCACCCATACTGTAACCAAAATGTCAGTTCATTGATTTAGCCAAAATGTTTTTATAAATAATTTAAACTTGACAACTTGAAACCTTATACACTCACCTAAAGGATTATTAGGAACACCATACTAATACTGTGTTTGACCCCCTTTCGCCTTCAGAACTGCCTTAATTCTACGTGGCATTGATTCAACAAGGTGCTGAAAGCATTCTTTAGAAATGTTGGCCCATATTGATAGGATAGCATCTTGCAGTTGATGGAGATTTGTGGGATGTACATCCAGGGCACGAAGCTCCCATTCCACCACATCCCAAAGATGCTCTATTGGGTTGAGATCTGGTGACTGTGGGGGCCATTTTAGTACAGTAAACTCATTGTCATGTTCAAGAAACCAATTTGAAATGATTCAAGCTTTGTGACATGGTGCATTATCCTGCTGGAAGTAGTCATAAGAGAATGGGTACATGGTGGTCATAAAGGGATGGACATGGTCAGAAACAATGCTCAGGTAGGCCGTGGCATTTAAACGATGCCCAATTGGCACTAAGGGGCCTAAAGTGTGCCAAGAAAACATCCCCCACACCATTACACCACCAGCCTGCACAGTGGTAACAAGGCATGATGGATCCATGTTCTCATTCTGTTTACGCCAAATTCTGACTCTACCATCTGAATGTCTCAACAGAAATCGAGACTAATCAGACCAGGCAACATTTTTTCAGTCTTCAACTGTCCAATTTTGGTGAGCTCGTGCAAATTGTAGCCTCTTTTTCCTATTTGTAGTGGAGATGAGTGGTAACCGGTGGGGTCTTCTGCTGTTGTAGCCCATCCGCCTCAAGGTTGTGCGTGTTGTGGCTTCACAAATGCTTTGCTGCATACCTTGGGTGTAACGAGTGGTTATTTCAGTCAAAGTTGCTCTTCTATCAGCTTGAATCAGTCGGCCCATTCTCCTCTGACCTCTAGCATCAACAAGGCATTTTCGCCCACAGGACTGCCGCATACTGGATGTTTTTCCCTTTTCACACCATTCTTTGTAAACCCTAGAAATGGTTGTGCGTGAAAATCCCAGTAACTGAGCAGATTGTGAAATACTCAGACCGGGCCGTCTGGCACCAACAACCATGCCACACTCAAAATTGCTTAAATCACCTTTCTTTCCCATTCTGACATTCAGTTTGGAGTTCAGGAGATTGTCTTGACCAGGACCACACCCCTAAATGCATTGAAGCAACTGCCATGTGATTGGTTGATTAGATAATTGCATTAATGAGACATTGAACAGGTGTTCCTAATAATCCTTTAGGTGAGTGTAGATACTAAGATATTCTGTAGCATTTATAAAATGTGACAACTAGCCCTGGTCTCCTTTGTTTCAGTATTTTCACATTTGTAAGTTTCTTGAAAAACTACTTCTAAGATTTAGAGCATAGTCCTCCTTTATACCATCACACATTTTATTTGTTACAGCAGTATTAGACTGTTTAAAAAAAATAAATTAAAAAAATTAAAAAATAAAATATTTGATGCCAATTGGCTGTGGCACAGTATGTGAAATACTGAGCGTCTCAAACCAGCCCCTCGGAGTCGCTGGGATTCTGTTTAGCACTGTTGTAAGCTCTTCCTTCTGACAGTCTGCGAGTGTCTTTGGAAGGTTTCTGTCACACCCCTCTTTATTATCCAGCTTTACAAGTGCCCTATTATAAAAAAGGAGGCAGCAACAGGCTGAGTGGAACAAGGGGATGGAGGGTAAATGAAGATAAATGGCTCTTCACTTGTCATCATTCAGTCGGCTGCCCCTTTGCCTTGTGTCATGGTAAAGTTTTGATTCTGCTGGACAGTGTTGTGCATGGCGCGTACGTTCACACTTCTATTTCTGGCCAGGCCAGGTGTCTCACTCTCCTCTGAGGTCATATTTTTAGGAAATAGTCTGACAGGTAAGAAACATCAGTTCAGCTGTTTCCAGAACCAGTCCTTATCAAGTCAACCTTATCATTTCACAGTTTAAAAACAAGTTTTAAAATAGACTGCATTATTTAGCATTGGTTTGCAATGTTGATAAAATAAAATAAAATTGTATTTGCCTGAACTGAATTCAGTCTGATGGGATTGTTTTACCCACATCAGAATATGTGTTGCAGACTGACGCAATAAAGGTATATGCTGTAAAAATAAAAATAAAAATAAAAGTATAGGAACAATGTACTGTATAAATATGAAGGAATTTTTTGTATTACACATTGCGTTAATTTGTGTTTTAAGGGTTAATGGAAATTTCCGTGAAATTACTGGATAATGAACTGGCAGAAAATTTTCCAGTACATTTTTCATTTTAATTTTTACAGTGTATATAAATGCACATATATTGAATGTATATCGATCAACATCAGCAAACTGTTCCTACATCATGTTGATAATATAGTACTTGTACTACACTTTTGTCTTGTACTATATTAATCAACATGATTAACAATATCTGGTAATAAATGGTAAAACTTTCTACTGTATTTCAGTGAAACGATTGTTTAAGGGATACTTCACCCAAAAAGGAATACAAGAAGACAAAATAAGATATTCTGAACAATGTCAGGTAAAAACACACAGAACCCCAGTGACTTTAACACAAACTACATGTTTTATTTTGTGTATGGAAGGGAAATAAGTCATACAGACTTGGAATGACATGAGGGTGAATAAATTATGACAGACAGTTCATTTCAGGTATCCCTTTAACTCACATATTATAAGAGTTTATCATTATTTCTCACCGCTGTTCTCACCCCAGTCCTTTCGAAATGTGTTCCGCATTGTATGGTGCAGAGTAAATTGGTCATACATTTATTCAGGCTCTTCAGCAACTGTATACTCTTCAATGTTGAAAAAAAAAAAAAAAAAAAAAAAACACTTCAACTAATCACATAACTTTTTCCAACACTTAAATTTAACTCTCTGCGTGAATTTATTCTTAGTTAAGTGAGAAGCGCCTGCACAGCACCATAGTACATGGTGCAGTTCAGTACTCACTCAGAAGAAGAGTTCTTTATTGGGCTGACAGGCCTTCTGAATAGTGGGAGGAACACAGTGAGATGAGATCACAGAGATGATTCTTTGAGGTGCTCTAAAGGGGCAAATTTTCCATAATCTTCTCTTCCTCCTCCTACTTTCTCTCCCCTCCCATCTCCTGCGCTTTTCAAAGTGTCCAAAGGTTTTTTTTTTTTTTTTTTTTTTTTCTCAAAAAAAAATGACAGTGACAAAGACACCTTTGTGTCTAAGAGGGAAATGGATGAAAGGAATGGAAGAGAGGAAATAAAAATAACTAAATGAAGGCTGAAAGATGCCTCAGAGAGACATCAAGGTGGAAGGGAGAGGCAGGTGATATGATCTACCTAGTAAACAACCATTCTTACCATGAGCCTCTGTCAGCATAAGCCTTTGATGTGGAGAGGGAGAAAGAGCTACAACTTCGCAATATGTTCTTATAGTCACAATCTTCCTGTGTAAAACTAGGAGAAAAATCTATTTCAGGCTTTGGAACATTAAAAAAATGTGTTTGTATATCACTTTTATTTCTCTCAGAGTGTGATCAAGGTAGCCAGTTTTCATTTGCACAGACAGAGGACCCACAATCCTGTGAGAGGAAGGTGTGAACTGATAAAATGGTGTTGTATGAACCGGTAGGGAAAATAGATGTGCAGATTGTTTTGGCATAAAATTTTATATTCTCAAACTGTCATGTGAATATACTACCATATTAGACTGAGCTTTGTATGTTGCACAATTACTTGGACTCATATGCTACAAAGGTGAAAGAATGGCGATCCCAATCTAAGGGCTTGATCTGAATCTTTAAATGTTATAGTGTACAGCAGGGCTAAAGTTGCAATGGGGTAAAATGCGCATTTGATTTTATTCTCTTTTAAACCATGGCACCAAAATTCAGTACAGCACTTTTTGAACAACCACTTTTGATTATGCACATGGAAATGTGTCCTTGACACACTTGGCAGCAACGCAAAGTTGATTCTGCACTAATTTGATCTAATATTTATTTTTATTTATTTTTTTTAATGTAGCAAATGAGACTCAATCAAATTATTACACTTCTTGAAAGTGAGATTTATACACTCACCTAAAGGATTATTAGGAACACCATACTAATACTGTGTTTGACCCCCTTTCACCTTCAGAACTGCCTTAATTCTACGTGGCATTGATTCAACAAGGTGCTGAAAGCATTCTTTAGAAATGTTGGCCCATATTGATAGGATAGCATCTTGCAGTTGATGGAGATTTGTGGGATGCACATCCAGGGCACGAAGCTCCCGTTCCACCACATCCCAAAGATGCTCTATTGGGTTGAGATCTGGTGACTGTGAGGGCCATTTTAGTACAGTGAACTCATTGTCATGTTCAAGAAACCAATTTGAAATGATTCGAGCTTTATGACATGGTGCATTATCCTGCTGGAAGTAGCCATCAGAGAATGGGTACATGGTGGTCATAAAGGGATGGACATGGTCAGAAACAATGCTCAGGTAGGCCGTGGCATTTAAACGATGCCCAATTGGCACTAAGGGGCCTAAAGTGTGCCAAGAAAACATCTCCCACACCATTACACCACCACCACCAGCCTTTTGAGCTTTTTTTTTTTTTTTTTGGTGAGCTTATGCAAATTGTAGCCTCTTTTTCCTATTTGTAGTGGAGATGAGTGGTACCCGGTGGGGTCTTCTGCTGTTGTAGCCCATCCGCCTCAAGGTTGTGCGTGTTGTGGCTTCACAAATGCTTTGCTGCATACCTCGGTTGTAACGAGTGGTTATTTCAGTCAAAGTTGCTCTTCTATCAGCTTGAATCAGTCGGCCCATTCTCCTCTGACCTCTAGCATCAACAAGGCATTTTCGCCCACAGGACTGCCGCATACTGGATGTTTTTCCCTTTTCACACCATTCTTTGTAAACCCTAGAAATGGTTGTGCGTGAAAATCCCAGTAACTGAGCAGATTGTGAAATACTCAGACCAGCCCGTCTGGCACCAACAACCATGCCATGCTCAAAATTGCTTAAATCACCTTTCTTTCCCATTCTGACATTCAGTTTGGAGTTCAGGAGATTGTCTTGACCAGGACCACACCCCTAAATGCACTGAAGCAACTGCCATGTGATTGGTTGTTTGGATAATTAATTGCATTAATGAGAAATTGAACAAGTGTTCCCAATAATCCTTTAGGTGAGTGTACATCACCTGTAAGCTGGGTACATAAGCTTTCCATTGATGAATGGTTTGTTAGGATAGGACAGAGATTTGGCCGAGATACAACTATTTGAAAATCTGGAATCTGAGGGTGCAAAACAATCTAAATATTGAGAAAATTGCCTTTAAACACACCTTTGAAAATTTATATTAATCATATTATATCTGTAATAAAATATACTATTTATTGTTACTAATGTAAAGCTATATTAAATTAGCGTGAGATCTCATTCAATGCTGTCAGAATCATTATTTTTGAAATAATATTACTAACATAATAATACATATTTTAATGACAGTATACTTACTGAACAAAAATGATTTTTATTTATTTATCAAAATAAACCAAAAATAGTACAAACTTTGAAGTGATTGTTTTGAACAAGTAATAATGTAGACATTATTAAAACTATTTAGCTTAAAGTGTTTGTATAAACATTTTGTGCCCCATGCTGGTGAATCTTTTACCCCATGCGTGGGGTAAAAGGCCTACCTTGCCACCTCATTCATTTATAAGATTTTTAAACAAACAAACCACTTTAATGATTTATTTTCACACAAAATATGCTCCATCAGTGTTCAATAAAATCTCATATATTTTTTCTGTAATCATACTATGGGTGTATTGAAAAGCAAATTTTTTTCTTAAGGTGTGCCTTTAGCCCCGTTGCACCTTACTTGTATTCTGGTCTGTGGATCTTCTAAATGCAGAATCAATTCACTCCAGTGGAAAAATACTACTGTATATGCCGTAACACTGCTGTGGTCAAACAAGTAAAGACATCTGTGGCATATATCGAACTGTAGCCTACATGTTAAATGTCTTGAATGTGAATGTCACAGAAGGTCATTCGTAGCTTTGTTATACAATGGTGCCCTGAGAGGATAAAAAAAAAAAAAAAAAAATTCTAGCAGCTTGCATTCAATGTCTCAGAGAAATCGACTGATTGGGGGACAAACAATCTGACTCAAGTGCCAGGTGGAAATGAGAGGGATGGCCCCTCTGTGAGACTTCCATCAGTTCCTTGACTCGGGTCATTTCGAACATGCTGCACCACTGTGCTTGATTGCTATTGACATAGAGCCAGGGGTATTAATTGCAACACCAGAACAAATGTAAACACAATCATTAATATAAAACAAAGAGCACTAAGGGTAAATCATTTAAACATTTAAAGGAGTCATTAATTGAGAAATCAACTTTTCATTTCATTATCCTTTGATATATAAAATTTCATTGTGGTATAAGAATATCCTATACATTTCGGGGATGAAACCTTCCTTGTTAGTCAAAGAAAAGCTATTATTGACACCAGGCCCAGAAAACGCTCAATCTCAGAATACGGCAACCCTTGATGTCATCGTGTGGTGAAACACCAGCTCAAAATAAGAATAAGTACGCCTGCTTCTGTAGCCCCACCCACCGACTCGTGGCACTAAACGGATCGCACCACCGAGCAATAAAGAAGATAGCAAGATATTACGCTGTGCCTGGTTGTGGAAGAACACAGTCACTGCAGAAACTTCCTTCAGATTCTAATATTAGGAATGTGTGGTTGAACTTCATTTTTAATGAATATCCAGCTCACGTGGGGAAGACATTGCACGTTTGTTCCTTCATTTCACCACGGATTCGTTTGAAAACAAGAGACTGGATTTGCAGACAGGGTGAGATTACATGAATGAATGAAGCAACACACTAATGTGAGTAAAATGTTTTTGTTTTTTTTATATGTGATAGTATTGCATTGTTACAGATCGTTTGATATCTATTGATTATGTGTACGTGTCTAACTGAACATAACTTCCACACTGTCACAGGCTGGAGAATCCTTATTTGTTATTTGTTCATTGCGTGATCAGACTCGGACATGCCAGGGCTCGTAAAGCCCAACGTCCTGGGGCTAACTTATGTGTTTTCCAGACGGGCTAGCAAAGCCAGTCGGCAGGCCGGTGAATCTTAAATAGTGAAATAACATTCCTTTCTTGATGTGCATTGTTCATTCTCTTGACTTGATATTTGAAAGGAAAATACAATCACGGAAGTTTTGATGCTTTGATTTGTCTGACTCTGCAGAGAGGGGCCTGCGTGCATGTGTGTGTTAGTGATGCAAGGTTCGCGGTTATATCCACCAATCGGGCAGGCCAAGTAATAAAACATAACATTCCAATTAATGAATGAGAGATAAATCATTGTGTTTGTTTGATAAAGACATTTTGTGAGCCCTGTGGGTGAATCATCATTCTGGTTGCCGTTTTCCCACTCACTTTCAAAACAATTCCTCACGTGCACTCACGGGGGAGCCAGAGCTCATTATAATATGCAAAGCTGATCCAATCATAGCAGTGGGCATTTACTTCCAAGTCTTCAGTGCGGCACACCCATAAAAACCGAGCGCTCGATGAGAGAGGCTCAAAACCAAGGTAGAAAATAGCCTATTACTTATTCATTATGATGTTTGTGAATGTAAAAACACGCAAACGTCATAAGTTGACCTCAGACAACCGTGTAAAAAGTCAGTTCATGACCCCTTCAACTCTAGGAATTTGAAGTGCTTTATTTTTCTAATCAGTTCACTTAGGTCTTTTCAGATCACAAAGACCCACAATGTAAAATATATATGTTTATTTATTTATTTATTTATTTTTTTATTTTTTTATTTTTTTGACTGTGTCTTTAGTTAAATGCCTGAAAAAAAGGTATGTGTTTAACACAAGTTTTCTCTCTCTATGTGACCCTGGAGCACAAAACCAGTCATAAGGGTCAGTTTTTATTTTTATTTATTTATTTTTATTATTGAGACAAATACATCATCTGAAAGTTGAATAAATAAGCTTTCCATACAACTATTTAAAAATTTGGAATCTGAGGGTGCAAAAAAATTCTAAATATTGAGACAAATGAAGTCCTTAGCAACACATATTGCTACTAATTACTACTAACTAATAATTTTGACCCATGCCACAAATATACCCATGCTACTTATGACTGGTTTTATGCTCCAGGGTCACACACATAATATGTGTGTGCGTGTGTGTGTGTGTGTGTGTGTGTGTGTGTGTGTGTGTGTGTGTGAATATATTTAATGTTAAATTATGGTAAGATTCAGATGGTAATTAACATATATTAGATTGGGTGTCTACTTTGGAGATAATTATGATTTTCATCAGGAAATTAAACAACATGAGTTTTATATATATATATATATATATATATATATATATATATATATATATATATATATATATATATATATACTCTACTCTACAACATAAAATATATCTATAATACTCCATTTTGATTAAGCTATTATGAGTTTTGAATATGGTGGTTGCTATCAAGTGGCTAATTAGGTATTAAACATCACACTGAAGAGGTAAACTCATCTACTCACTAGTGTGTTCTTGCAAACTCTTCTAACTCATAAATAATTTTAATTTTAAATTAAATTAAATTAAATAGATTTTAAATAAACAGTTTTACAATTTCCTGAAGCTTAATGGTGTAGCATTTTACTTCTGTCGCTTATATTTAGGCTTCAAAATGCTTAAAAGTTGTGTTGATTTGTGAAGATTATCTTGATGAGCAAAACGTGTAAGAATGATAAACATTTGATGATCAGAGCTTATTTTCTGCAATAATCCAAAAGTCAAAGGAAAAAAACCCATTGAGGGAACCATGGTAATGCTAACTTCTGGGTTGGCCTAAATCATCTCTGCAACACTCTATTGAGACTGGCACAATATCAGATTGTTAATTTGTACAATATCTTCAAACATTTATATAAGCCATATTTGATGAGCGGTATGTTATGATAAAAGATTATGTTTCTCAGTGATAGCTGAAGTTTGATGGTAAGATCCAAAGCTTGCTAGTGCTTTATTTTTGTCTTTGTCTTTGAGCACATAAATCAGATCTTCTCTTGACAGTGCATTTTTGCTTCTAAAGGAAATCTCTCCATGAGTGCATGGTGAGAAAGTATTGTATTCCTGTTCATGAATATGCAGTGATTATTAAAACCTTGCAAAACTCTCATATAGTGAGGTAAAAATAGGTCAGGTTTCAATATTGCATATCAACCTCAGTGTTCCATAAAACAATAAAATGTGTTATTTTAAAATGATCTGAAGAGAATATGTATAATTGATTAGATCTCTTTGTTCATACACGTGAGGAAAAAGGCACCATAAATATATTTATCAGTAAGCTCACTTGTTGATTCTGACCCTGTTGTTGGTCCACTGCTGGGCTTGTTCATCTACAAATGAAATCCCCTTGATCACTAAAAACCCTTTGCAATGTGAGGTGAAACTGACATACCTACGGTCAAGTGAATGATTAAAGACACAAAGACTCATAACTATGGTTCTTTGATTTAGTACAGATACTTTTTACCTCACTGAGAAATATCTGTAGTAGCTTTTGATCTCAGACAAAGCTGTGAGAGTAGCCATAATTTGGATCATTCCTGCAACAAACATTCTTTTCAGCTTTGTTTGATTTTCCCTTCCAATATATCAAAGCCTTTATCCACCACATCTCTTTCAGAAATCAAAGTGATGCTGTGATTTTCATACCAGAGAAGAAATATTCAGTCCTTCAGATGACCTTTAATAATAAGAGAAGAGAGAGAGAGAGAGAGAGAGAGAGAGAGAGAGAGAGAGAGAGAGAGAGAGAGAGAGAGAGAGAGAGAGAGACTATTAGATTAGATTCTGTGATCTACTATTATGATTTATTATTAATAAATATTATTCATTCTGAGCAAGTCTGCATTTGTGAATTTAAATTAGTCTTTTTATTCTTTGTTTATTATTGTTATTTTTTACATATTTTCAATTATGTAGCTTGGGCTGCAAATATAGCAGAATTATTAATGCTGCCTTTGCCAGATTTATCAAAAACTTCTCCAAAAAATTACAATCCCTGAAATTTCACGGCCAAGTCAGCATTCCTAACAGTGTCATTGTTCCTTGACTTTCACAACCCAGAGCGCTGAGGCTGCAAATATGCCACCTCTCTCTTCCCTCGTTAATATTTCCACTAGTGTGGTTTGTTGAGTAAAACCTTGTCTGAGATTGACACGTAGGGCTGCTGAAATTGACACTGAGAGATCACCTCCCCACCAGCTCTGAGGTGACAGGTCATAAATCCCTACAGAAATCCACCGGAAGGGAAAACACCGACCTCAAGGAGATTTCTCCTCATGCATAGAGAGCTATTTTCCGCCGTGTCTGCCCCTCCCAGCCCCCTAGGGACCAGCTGCCCACCACACTGCATGCAAAGCAGCCCCACTGGCGATTGGGTGTGGGCAACACAACTTTCGTGCTTGTGTTGAAAAGAGGCACGAGATGGGAGGGGATGTCTCCAGAAATTGTAGCCCTTTCCCTATTATTCGGATGATTCTGAATGCCAATTACCCAGAGTTCTGTGGGGAATGGTCTGTCAGTCTGGATGGGTCTGCCATGTGAAGGAGAGAAGCAGACGCTGTGACTGCTGACAGTTCAGCATGGTGAAAAGACACAATTTTGTAAACACACATCAGGCACGGAGACAGTAAAGCTCACACATCCTTCCCTGCAAAGCCCTGGCAGTGTCAGCCATCATTCAGCCTATAAAGCATAACACCTAGACAGCAAAGTGGCTACCTAAAAGTTTCATTTATTCACAAAAGTGAGGAGGAAAAGGAGGTGATTAAAACTAGGAGCTCCTGCTAAGATTGAAGCCTTTCCTTGAGGTTTGTCTCTAGAACTGAAATGAACCTGTGTGACAAAATCTTAATATCATGCAATTTCCACATCCATTATCAATTTGTCTGATTCGGTATGTATACAAACAGGTCTATATTTTGGTTTTCTATACTTGAGGTGGACTTGTCAGTCAACTCTTAGACCCCTGAATGTTCATCCACTCAGAACCATTATCTAGGCTTCTGGTTTATCTTTTTTTGTCCACTTTGTCCTCCTTCTCCCCTCTCCTTGTAAATCAAATGTCATTTCATATCAGGAATTCTGACGAGTAGATACGGTCGAGATTTGTCTCTATATTGCCACCCGGCTTACCCAGCTTTGATGTAATCGTTAAAAAAAAAAAAAAAGATATGAGGGGAATGTAGAAGTACCTGTGTTTGTCAGACACTGTTTTCTCATCAGATGTGTGCACAGCGATAAGAATCAGAGCAATGCCCATGGGCTGAGTCACATTCTGCATGACAATCCGCAAACATGTGTGCCTGCCAGAGGCTAGTCGTACTTTCTGCATGGAGGGACCTACAAATTCAGCCACAGTAGTTGTATTGTCAATCATGTCATCATTTATTCATCCTAACGTTATTCCAAACCTGTATGACTTTCTTTTTATCAAAAACATATATTTTGATAAGTGTTTTGTCCATACAGTCAATGGGGACCCCATTGTCTTTCATTGTATGGATAAAAACATTCTTCAAAAGATCTTCTTTAGTGTCATACAGGTTTGAACATAATAATGGTGAGTAAAACACATTATAAAATACATTACTGGGTTAACTATTCTGCTGAATTTTCCCAGTAAATATGCAGTTTCCCTTTATAAATGTGGATTCTGAAGGACAAATAAAATTCATTTCCCAACTAACCTGCAGCAGTCCAGTACTGGTCTTCTCGTTTACAGTGTTTTTCATCTACTTGTCTTATTTCATACACGTTACATGTTGGGTTTCCATTTATAAATTAGTTTGACTGATGAACAGGATTTGCTTGTGCACGTCTTATGAAATAGTTGTACGAATGCGATACCTGCCTTAAAGAAATTATACCAACTTTAAATATAATTCAAGAATTTTGGCATAAACATGTTATTTACATACAGTAAAATGACACAGAATAGTGTTTAAAATATAAGTGTACTCTAATATTATTTTTCAGGACACACACACACACACACACACACACACACACACACACACACACACACACACACACACACACACACACACACGTTTGTGAACTGTGGGGACATTCCATAGGCGTAATGGTTTTTATATCGTACAAACCGTATTTTCTATCCCCCTACACTATCCCTGCCCCTAAACCTACCCATCACAGGAAACTGCACACTTTTACTTTCTCCCCCCAAAAAAACTCATTCTGTATGATTTATAAGCCTTTTGAAAAATGGCCTCATAAGTCACCCTCTCCTTGTAATACCTATGTCATACCCATGTCATTATACATATTTGTGTCCTGATATGTCTCACACATACTCACACACACACACACACACACACACACACACACACACACACACACACACACACACACACACACACACACACACACTGCAGCATCGTTTAGAACACTAAAACCCTGTGGTGAAAAAATCTTGTTAACCAGCCACTGCTTTCTCAGATCTACTTGGGATGGATTAAAATGAAAAAGTTTCTGTACACAGTAATGATCAGAATATATCTTCTCCTGTCTCTAAAAAAAATCAGATTTTTAAATCTGCTTGTGAACACTCATTTCAAGAGCTGTTTAGTCAACTGGGTGACTACAGCACATTGCAAACATAGATAACCGGAAACTAGCAAACCACTGTATTTGAAAATGGATGTACAAAGCTTCTTCCACTTCCAGCCATTGCGGATGAGTTGATGTTGGGCATAGCTGTTTAGTTCGAGGAAATGTAGGCCTACAGTAGTTGTTGAGGACTTATTTTGTTGTGATTTGGGACTCTCTGACTTATTCAGTTAGATCTTTGTCTATCTTTGAGGTCACAGCTGTCATATAAGGTCTCATAGCTTGTGATGACTTGTAGCCTGTAATCTCTTTTTGACATTTACAGGCAAGCTCCTAAGGGTAGGAGATGTAATATTAAAGCAAATCTACATTAAATGAAGATTTCAATGTCCATGTCTGAATGTCTAGCTAAAAACAGTTGCACAAAAAGGCCCCTTCAACAATTACAGTTTAATGGTGTCTGCCAATTAACACTTGAGCTTTTAATCAGTTTACTGACTCATTAATGGTTCACACCTTTGTTAATTTAACATTTATAACCTCCTTATGCTTTGTAATTGACTTTCAAAATGCGAAACGACAACTGTGTTATATTACTCTCATTAAGCACAGCTGTTTGAATAATCCACTGTTCTAAGACAGTTTTAATTAATGACACAAAGTCAATTTATTTAATATGACTGATCATTTTTGGTTATGACGAAAACTTCTGTGGTCTTTTGAAAAATAATCTGCCATTTTTCATCTATGAATCAAGCTCCCTACAACATGCTCTTCGCAAAGCAAACCTGAGACACTGGTGGCATATAAGAGCAAGGTCCAATCTAGTCTTGACATTAGGTGGCGGTGACAGGGAGACAGGGAAACTATTTTACCTTGTCTAGCAAAATAAACTCTGATTTGTTAGTGTGCTCAATATAGACGAGAGAAGCTCTTTACTGTGTGTTTAGATGTTACACAGACAGCATGCGACTGAGGCAAAGTGGACACACAGACAGGCAATTAATTGAGGACTGGTGGTTTTGACTTTTGTGTCCATTTGAAAACTTTCTGGACATAGAACCCAAATTGTTCTCTCTTTTACGGAAAGGTGCAATAGAGAGATAACATGCGACTTTTGATCTGCAAAACCCGAGCTAAAACTAAAGCAGCATATTTTCACAAAGCTTTGCAAACATCAGTGTGCAGAAGTATGTTGAGAAAAGCTGTAAAGAAGAAAAAACACAGGAATAATGTAGGTGTAGGTCTGACACCTTGTGCATTTGTTCTCAATTTTCTCTTTACACAAGCTATTGTTGCACTATCTGAGCACTGGAGTTTTAAACATTGGAATGCCACACCAGGGTAACGCAATCGTCCCCAGCCTCATCAAATGTGACTGGGGGCTTTTCTTGGCTGTGGTGCAAGGCTGCTTTGAATCATCTGTCAATGCCCTCGCCTGGATAAATGTCATATGTGGAATATCGCAGGTGGCAGCTGGGCTGCTCCAGTGCGGGGGAAGGCAGCCAGAAAACAGCCGAAAGCGCCCCACGTTCACCACGGCGTGCAGCCATTTTCTCTTATTTATTTACTCTCAATGCAGGACCTCAGACCACACACATCCGCCAAGACCAAAGGGGTCTCCAAACCATTTCTCAAATTTAATCAAAAACACACAGGGGTTCCCTTTCCTCTGGCAACTCCTGCATGGTCAGTGTGTGACGGTCTACAGAGTTTCATTTGTGCCGCACGTTGCACAAACCGCTTGTCCATATAGTAGACAGAGAAAAAAAATTCATTTGAATATATCAAAATATCCGGCTGTCGATGTGTGTCTGAGGACCAGGATGGTTTTCTTGCTATAAAGTTACTCTATACACATACAATATTCCATTACCTACAATTTTGTTCTCAAGGCTGAGAATAAACATGTAGGTGAAAGATCAATGGGTTTCATTCAATAATAATTGCATGGATTATTCATATTTTAACATACAGGAGAACTTCTCATGGAAAATGTCCACCTAATTCACAACACCTGCATAGGCACATGGATTTGTTCTTAACCCCTGAGAGCACATGCAGCAAGATCTCAGGTGTGCATCCTCAAAACAAGTTCAAACACAAAAATTCAGGAAACTTGCAGCTCAAGTTATAATTCTTACTTTTACTGTATATATATACAGTATAGCCTATGTGTGTGTCTATGCAATGAATTTAAGATGAAATATGCAGGCATACAATTGAATCTTAACACATTTATAACACCACTACCAGGGTATGTGATTTTTGCGTATGAGTGGTTCCAGTTGCAATTTAGAATAAATTTTAGAACAATTGTTCGGAACAGATTTCACGCACAAATTTGTGCATACATGCGGTTAGTGAATGAGAGTAAAACTGCCTTTCCAGCTCAGTAAAGTTTGAATAATAGGAGTTCAGAATGAAGATTGACAGGAGATGCAAGTCTGGCATTAATACGGAATGAATGTGACAGATTGTTTATTAAGGACTTGTCATTGTTTACTACAGAGGGCAGCTTTTCCTTGACTTTGAGCGCTGTTAGAGACAGAGTTCAGAGCAGGTTCAGACAGCAGCCCTGCAGCTTTCCGCATGTTTATCACTTAAGCCCTCTAGCAAAATCCTTACTCTAAACTGTCCATCCTCATAGAACCGGTCCACTGTGAAAGATGTAATCACGTCTGCAAAATATTGCACTTTTAGCCTCTGAATTATCATCGAAGTGAGGCTGACAAGAGACAAAAGAGCTTGAACCAAATCCCTCCTTACATGGAAACCCAGTCGAACATCACAGCAGAGGGAAAAATTAATCGAGTCTTATATTGCATCTACAGATACGGACCATTTACAAGAGGTTAAATGAGAGGTTATATAAAATCTACTGATTTTCGGCAGGTATTTCAGGCCAGTGCTCTCATGTATCATTGCTTAGTAAATGTTTACAAACATGTGTACATTAAAAATTGCAGCATATACTGAAACTAATAGAAGATGCCCTGAAGCGGGTGTGAACATGTGCACCTGAAACTTTTAAATATATGCCAGTAGTCTCTCTACAACACAGGTGCCAATGAAATACATTCCACTTCATAACTTGACACAGTGCATCTTTCTTCTGGCTTATTTCACTAAAAATGCAACATGCAAAACCTGGAATCTTAGAAATGTGCAGCACATTGTAATTCCAGGGGGAAAATCCCATAAGAGTTTTATGAGTCTAGCTCATATTAGCTGTGAGGGAGAAAGGCTCAAAGCACCTGTTTTTTTTGTGTGTGTGCGTGTATTTATTCATTCCAACATCTTTCATCATATATAGCTGACAGTCATGACCATGGTGGACTGTAGACACCTGTGTTAGCAGGATCTGAGCTGAGAGGAAGAAGACCTTCGAGGCCAACAAATCATGCCAGTAAACTCAATAAAACCAAGCCTGTGAAAGATTTATCCTCCAAAACAAAGGCTGGAATAGAATTGGTATGTGCTGACAACCTTGAGGGCCATGAAGGATTGCACCATAGAGACCACACGTTTCACCTTAGAGAAGACTGGGGCTAGTTGTCACAAGAGGTTTATGTTTCAGTAACCGTAAGGTTTAGTCAAAAGTCCAAATACACAATTGTGTGTTTTAGAGCAGTGCTACAGAATTAAAATGATTTCCTACAAACTAAAATTGCAGTTTTATCATATCTGTGCTAGTTGTTAGGTAACAAGCGAATAGAAAGCCACAATGACATACATAAGCAGAAGAATCGGCTATATACTGCAGGCAGATTTTAGCTGAACGGTTGAATGGGTTTTCAGGCAAGGAATATTTTTTCATAAATTTTGGGGCACATTTGTAACATGCAAACTTTTTAGAATAATTTCCATATTGTAGGGGATAAAGCGGTTCAGAGAATGGATGGAAAGCATAGGCTGTTTAAACATAGGCTCCACTGTGACAACTTACCCCAGTGTGACAACATGGGTCCTGTTTTTTTGGTCAATTTGTATTCAGTGAACTCTCTCTCTCTCTCTCTCTCTCTCTCTCTCTCTCTCTCTCTCACTTTTACCTTCAATATTATAGTAGGCTTAAACTGACTTCCATAGTTAACAGCATTAGTTAAGAGATTTGTTTATATGATATATATATATCTAAAATAATCGATATTGAATCGAATCAAGATCGAATCGGATTGTGAAATTTGTGTCAATACCCAGCCCTAATATATACACACATACAGTCTTGCTTAAAAGTTTACATACCCCTTGCTGAATCTGTGAAAATGTGAATAATTTTAACTAAATAAGATGGATCATACAAAATGCATGTTATTTTTTTTATTTATAACCTTATGTAACAGTTGTGTTTGATATCCCTCAATTGTCCTCAGTGTGAAAAGATGGATCTCAAAATCATACAGTCACTGCTGGAGAGGGTTCAAAGATGCAGAAGATGCTGGAAAACTGAAGAATGTGCAGGACCTGGAGGATTTTTCTGAAGAACATTGGGCAGTTTAACTGCTCAGGACAAACAAGGGGCACAAGAACAACCATCACAAAACAAAAAGACAGCCGTGGATCATCCAGGGAACGACACACAGTATTAAGAATTAAGAAGGGTGCATAAACTTTTGAATTTTTATATGTAAACATCTTTTATGTAAAATATCTTATTCAGGACAGTACTAAAAAATAAAATAAAATAATAAAAAAATAACATACATTTTGTATGATCCCTCTTATCTTGTTAAAATTATTAATATGTTCACAGATTCTGCTGGGGTGTGTAAACTTTTGAGCAAGATAGGGTACAACGTGGCTAAAGGCACACCTTAAAGGGATAGTTCACCTAAAAATGAAAATTACCCCATGATTTACTCACCCTCAAGACATCCTAGGTGTATATGACTTTCTTCTTTCAGACGAATACAATCTTGGATATATTAAGTAATGTCCTGGCTCTTCCGAGCTTTATAATGGCAGAGGATGATATTTTAAATCCCAAAAAAGCACATACATCCATCCATCATAAAATATATCCACACGGTTCCAGGGGGTTAATAAAGGACTTCTGAAGCAAAGTGATGCGTTTGTGTAAAAATATCCATATTTAAAACTTTATAAATTAAAATAACTAGCTTCTGACAGACAGCTATACACATCGATTTACAGCAAAAGAGTAACCCCTGACCTGACGCATGGTCATGTTAATATTGAGTACCTATAGAGTAGGGCTGCATCCTTCATATCTCTGAAAAGTCTTTAGTTTTACTTCGCACCGACTCATGACCGGGATAATTTAGCACTGGGACCGCTCCATCTTTCAGTTTCAAACGATCTGAAAATCTAGCGTCGAACTGAATTCCGGTTATTTTTCAGTTTTAAATATGGATATTTTTCTTACACAAACGCATCACTTCACTTTAAAAGGCCTTTATTACCCCCCAAAGCCGTGTGGATATATTTTGTGATGGATGGATGCACTTTTTTTGGGCAGGACATTATTTGATATATATCCGATTGTATTCGTCTGAAAAAAGAAAATCATATACACCTAGGATGGCTTGAGGGTGAGTAAATCATAGGGTCATTTTCATTTTTGGGTGAACTATCCCTAAGAAAAATGTACTTTTTCTCTACTCCCATAGTGTATGATTGCAGTGCATGATATATATGCACTCACCTAAAGGATTATTAGGAACACCTGTTCAATTTCTCATGAATGCAATTATCTAATCAACCAATCACATGGCAGTTGCTTCAGTGCATTTAGGGGTGTGGTCCTGGTCAAGACAATCTCCTGAACTCCAAACTGAATGTCAGAATGGGAAAGAAAGGTGATTTAAGCAATTGTGAGCTTGGCATGGTTGTTGGTGCCAGACGGGCCGGTCTGAGTATTTCACAATCTGCTCAGTTACTGGGATTTTCACGCACAAGCATTTCTAGGGTTTACAAAGAATGGTGTGAAAAGGGAAAAACATCCAGTATGCGGCAGTCCTGTGGGCAAAAATGCCTTGTTGATGCTAGAGGTCAGAGGAGAATGGGCCGACTGATTCAAGCTGATAGAAGAGCAACTTTGACTGAAATAACCACTCGATACAACCGAGGTATGCAGCAAAGCATTTGTGAAGCCACAACATGCACAACCTTGAGGCAAATGGGCTACAACAGCAGAAGACCCCACTGGGTACCACTCATCTCCACTACAAATAGGAAAAAGAGGCTACAATTTGCACGAGCTCACCAAAATTGGACAGTTGAAGACTGGAAAAATGTTGCCTGGTCTGATGAGTCTCGATTTCTGTTGAGACATTCAGATGGTAGAGTCAGAATTTGGCGTAAACAGAATGAGAACATGGATCCATCATGCCTTGTTACCACTGTGCAGGCTGGTGGTGGTGGTGTAATGGTGTGGGGGATGTTTTCTTGGCACACTTTAGGCCCCTTAGTGCCAGTTGGGCATTGTTTAAATGCCACGGCCTACCTGAGCATTGTTTCTGACCATGTCCATCCCTTTATGACCACCATGTACCCATTCTCTGATGGCTACTTCCAGCAGGATAATGCACCATGTCACAAAGCTCGAATCATTTCAAATTGGTTTCTTGAACATGACAATGAGTTCACTGTATTAAAATGGCCCCCACAGTCACCAGATCTCAACCCAATAGAGCATCTTTGGGATGTGGTGGAACAGGAGCTTTGTGTCCTGGATGTGCATCCCACAAATCTCCATCAACTGCAAGATGCTATCCTATCAATATGGGCCAACATTTCTAAAGAATGCTTTCAGCACCTTGTTGAATCAATGCCACGTAGAATTAAGGCAGTTCTGAAGGCAAAAGGGGGTCAAACACAGTATTAGTATGGTGTTCCTAATAATCCTTTAGGTGAGTGTATATATATATATATATATATATATATATATATATATATATATATATATATATATATATATATATATATATATATATATATATATATATAGATAGATAGATAGATAGATAGATAGATAGATAGATAGATAGAACATTAATGGAGCAACATATTTTTATTTATTTATTTTTTGTTGTTGTTGTGAAAATAAATAATAAAAGTGGTTTGTTTGTTTGTTTGTTTGTTTAAAAATCTTATAAATGTATGAGGTGGCAAGGTGGGCCTTTTACCCCACACAAGGTAAAATACTCACTAGCATGGGGCAAAAGGCACACAGTATTGATACAAATACTTTAGCTAAAATAATGTTTTGCATAATGTCTAAGTTATATATATAACCCGATTCCAAAAAGTCGGGACACTGTACAAATTGTAAATAAAAACAGAATGCAATGATGTGGAAGTTTCAAATTTCAATATTTTATTCAGAATACAACATAGATGACATATCAAATGTTTAAACTGAGAAAATGTATCATTTTAAGGGAATAATAAGTTGATTTTAAATTTCATGGCATCAACACATCTCAAAAAAGTTGGGACAAGGCCATGTTTCCCACTGTGTGGCATCGCCTCTTCTTTTTATAACAGTCTGCAAACCATCCATCTTGACTTCTGAGAGACACTGCCACTCTGAGAGGCTCTTTTTATACCCAATCATGTTGCCAATTGACCTAATAAGTTGCAAATTGGTCCTCCAGCTGTTCCTTATATGTACATTTAACTTTTCCGGCCTCTTATTGCTACCTGTCCCAACTTTTTTGGAATGTGTAGCTCTCATGAAATCCAAAATGAGCCAATATTTGGCATGACATTTCAAAATGTCTCACATTCAATTTTTATGAGATTTGTAAATTATTGCATTCCTTTTTTATTCACAATTTGTACAGTGTCTCAACTTTTTTGGAATCGGGTTTGTATAAATATATATATATATATATATATATATATATATATATATATATATATATATATATATATATATATATATATATATATATATATATATATATATATATATATATTCAATAAATATACTGTCATTATAATATGTTCATTTTAAAAATACGGAAACACAATTATTTAAAAAGTATATTATTCTGAAAGCATTGATTAAGATGCCATAATAATTGAATATAGCTTTAAAGTAGTAACAATACATATGATATTTTATGATATGATATGATTAATATTTTTAAATGTGATGGTTACATTATAAATATGGTGATTATCTCCAAGGTAGACACTCAATTTGATCTATGATATTTACCATCTGAATCTGTCAACAAATGGAAAATTCAGCAGACTATTTATCATCATGTCAATTATTCAATACTTTATGTAGGCCTACTGCTTAATACAGCATCTGTTTGTACAATAATAAAGTTCAACATAAGCCTATACTATCAATAAAGTAGTGTCTGCATTTTTATTTTTTTATTTTTTTATCAGTTTAAATAAAATAAAAAATAAAAAATTCAGTAGTTCAGTAGTATTTCTCCCCGCCACCATGTTTAATGTTTATGGTACGCCCATCTTGGGAATTTGGGTATCAAAATGATTTCCTAACTTCCCAGTGGTAAAGAGGTGTTTCTACGGAAGTCAAGTGTAGCGCAGATATGACATCACTGAACAAGGGCCAAATTGTGATGGCTAGACGACTGGGTCAGAGCATCTCCGAAACTTCAGCGCTTGTGGAGTGTTCCTGGTCTGCAGTGGTCAGTATCTATCAAAAGTGGTCCAAGGAAGGAACAGTGGTGAATCAGCAACAGGGTCATGGGCGGGCACATGGTGAGCAAAGGCTGGCCCATGTGGTTCGATCAAACAGACGAGCTACTGTAGCTCAAATTGCTCAAGACGTTAATGCTGGTTCTGATAGAAAGGTGTCAGAATACACAGTGCATCGCAGTTTGTTGCGTATGGGGCTGCATAACCGCAGACCAGTCAGGGTGCCCATGCTGACCTCTATCCACCATCAAAAGTGCCAACAGTGGGCACGTGACCCCTTTCCCCTGCCAATAGCACCGAGAATCAGAACTGGACCATGGAGCAATGGAAGAAGGTGGCCTGGTCTGATGAATCATGTTTTCTTTTACATCACGTGGATGGCTGGGTGCGTGTATGTTGCTTACCTGGGGAACACATGGCACCAGGATGCACTATGGGAAGAAGGCAAGCTGAGCTCAGTGAATTCAAGCGTGGTACCGTGATAGGTTGCCACCTGTACAATAAGTCTATTCATGAAATTTCCTCACTACTAAATATTCCACAGTCTACTATTAGTGGTATATTATAGTCAATAGCTACAAATCTTCAAAATTTGTGTGGCCTTCAGATTAGCTCAAGAACAGTGAGCTTCATGGAATGGGTTTACATGGCCAAGCCTTATATCACCAAGTGCAATGCAAAGAATCAGATGCAGTGGTGTAAAGCACGCCGCCACTGGACTCTAGAGCAGTGGAGACGTGTTCTCTAGGATGGAGAAATCCCACTTCTCTGTCTGAAAATCCGATGGACAAGTCTGGGTTTGGTGGTTGCCAGGAGAACGGTACTTGCCTGACTGCATTGTGCCAAGTGCAAAGTTTGGTGGAGGGGGGATTATGGTGTGGGGTTGTTTTTCAGGGGTTGGGCTTGGCCCCTTAATTCCAGTGAAAGGAACTCTAAATGCTTCAGCACACCAAGATAATTTTTTGCTCCCAACATTGTGGGAACAGTTTGGGGATGGCCCCTTCCTGTTCCAGCATGACTGCGCACCAGTGCACAAAGAAAGGTCCATAAAGACATGGATGAGTGAGTTTGGTGTGGAGGAACCTGACTGGCCTGCACAGAGTCCTGACCTCAACCCGACAGAACACCTTTGGGATTAATTAGAGCAGAGACTGCAAGCCAGGCCTTCTCGTCCAACATCAGTGCCTGAACTCACAAACGCGCTTATAGAAGAATAGTCAAAAATTTCCATAAACACACTCCTAAACCTGTTATAGCTGTAAAGAGTGGGCCAACTCCATATTAAACCCTACGGATTAAGAATGGGATGTCATTAAAGTTCACATGTATGTAAAGGCAGGCGTCCCAAAACTTTTGGCAATATTGTGTGTATATGAAACAGTTATTTTAAATTGTAATACTATTTAACAATATAACAATATTATAAAGTATTTTTGTTCAAATAAATGCAGTCTTGTTGAGTGTAAGAGAAAAAGAATCTTTAAAAAAATCTTACCAACCCAAAATTTCGTAATGCCAGTGTGTGTATATAGACATATAAAGTCCATCTCTGTCATATCTCCATATCTCTGTCCATCTTTAAATGTTGTTGATGACAACCCAACCCAACAACCTCCAATTTAAAATCCTTAATTGAGTGAACTAACAAGTTTGAATATCGGAATATGGTTGAGACTCTCATCCTACACAGTCCATCACTGCTCATCGGTGTGCAAGGGTGGGGTAATGCAGACCTGCGCCCCCCTGAGGGAGAAGAGCGGGAGACAGAGTGCTCGGATACATCGAGTGGATGCGTCTCTGAATGAGAGAGATGGTGACAGGCAGTTGCCCCTCTCTCCGCATGACCTCCCCAGGCCTTTGAGTGTGAACGTACACTCCGGAGTCACATCCTCACCAACAAAGCAGTGGGGCTACTTTCCCGAAGGGCATGCCACCAACAGCCCTCTGACATTCAAACATCTCTAGAGATGGAAAAACAAATCTAATAAATAAATAAATATACAGGAGTTACAAAAGGACTGGAATAGACTTGGCCAAACCTAAGGCGAAATCTCTACTTCTACTGACCTTGAGTGTGGAAAAGAACCTAGAGGTGTGTGCTTTCTGACAGGGTGGTCAGTACGGAGAACACTGAACAGCCTCTATGTGAACTCAACATACCTCTTCCTCTCTTCCTGATTTTTTGACCCATGGAACAGTGTTAAAGGTGTGTTTTAACAAACAAACAAACAAACAATAAATAAATAGAAAACATGACTGATGTGATTTCAACCTTTTTTCCTTTTTTTTTTTTTTTTTTTTTTTTTGTTATGAAGGCTTTTTATATGAAGGCATTAAGACTTGTAGCCGTATGAGTCGTATATTGTGACTTGTACATTCAAATACATCATATGCATAGATTTGATTGTTTTACCAAGACTAAACAAAACTCTTAAACTAAATCAAATCTAAAAATGCTACCTGCTACATATGAAGTACATGGAAACAAACAGTTCTAAGGACTTTCTATGATTTCTATGAGTCCTCACATACCCCTGCCTTTGCCATTGTGGAATTGTTGGCAGTTTGCATGACTAAAATGAGATCGAAGTGATCCAAAACCATCTCCTCTCCTATTTAGCTCCTCAAATACAAGTGATTCCATTTTTTTTTTTTTTTAATCTTTTATATGTTTAACTTCTTACTTCGTACCCTGGTCAACACATATATTTCCCACCAAGGATAAATATACAAAATTAGGTGTTTGAACGTGGTTGTCACTCCTGTAAATAACTGACCTCTGCGGAACAGAATTAAGCACTCAAAAAGAGTGACAACCATATTTAGCTGGCCATTGAGTAATAAGACATAAAGGTTATGACTAATAACAGCCAAATTACAAGGTTAGTATTTCGAGAAGCAAATGCCAGTGTTTGCAAGGCAGTATTATGAGATATATTGAAGTTCAGTAATAATTTGAAAAATGTTTCTTCTGCTTTTGCCCATAAAATGAATGCTAACAACACACCACTGGACCCCATTTTCATTGTGTTAACAAATTATTATAATTTTTTTTTTTTTTTTTTTTACAAAATATCTTATTTTGTGTTGTACAAATAATAAATAAATAAATTTATACAATAAATAAATAAATAAATAAACGAACGAACGAACGAACGAACGAACGAACGAACGAACGAACGAACGAACGAACGAACGAAACGAACAAACGAACAAACAAACAAACAAATAAATAAATACAGGTTTGGCATGACATGAGGGTGAACTATCCTTTTTAAGTTTCCAAAAAGATAGCACATATGGTTGAAATTCATAAAGTGGTTTGTTCTGATTATGCATTAATTTAAATAGATAGATAGATAGATAGATAGATAGATAGATAGATAGATAGATAGATAGATAGATAGATAGATAGATAGATAGATAGATAGATAGATAGATAGATAGATAGATAGATAGATAGATAGATAGATAGATAGATAGATAGATAGATAGATAGATAGATAGATAGATAGATAGATAGATAGATAGATAGATAGTACTTACAGTTAGGTGTTTAGAAGAAACTCCTGACCAGAATGTCACCATTGTATTGAGCAATATCCTTTGCAAGATCTTAGAAATCTGTTTGTTAATCAAGAAATTAGCTGAACCGCCTAGAACATCTGCAGGAATCAAGCTAATGAATTCACAGGTCCCACTGGTTCCTCTTTCATTCTTTCACTTTAAAACAGAGTAAATGTAAACTTTCAAAATGCTAGTTTTATCAAACATTATGACAGCAAACATTTAAAGCAAGAAACTCTTCCCATCATAATTACTTCACAAGATGTATGTATTTATTTATTTATTTATTTATTTATTTATTTATTTATTTATATTTATTTATTTTTTATTTTTATTTTTATAATTTTCAGTTTATTTTTCTTTTCTATTTTAGTTTGCAGAGTTTAGGTTTAGATAGTTTAAGTTTATTTAAGGTGCTCCTGCAGAGCTTTGTGAGGCACACTTACTTTATGCCCTGCCATCTGGAAATAATTGTGTCGCTTTAATTTAATATGTGCAGTAGAAGAAAGTAGAAATTCAATAACTTTAAATGAAAAAAAAAAAAAAAAAAAAACAGTGAGTGGCTGATTGCGATAAACTGCTCTCAATACAAGCTGAATTTCTATTTACTGTTTAATCAACATAATGTGCCACAAGGCCACATCACCACTCAGTTCATATTTATTCGTATAATTTTCAGATGCATGGGGGCGCCATCAATCCCAGAGTAGCTGAGAGAGAGACTCGTATCCATCTATGCATCTTTCCACTCCACAACCTTTATTCTCTCTGAAAAAAGGGAAAACAAGAAGAAAGCTGAACGAAATGAGAGCAGGGCTAAATTATGCACAATGGGGATATCTATTTTCCTGTTTTCTTACAAGATAAGGGCTTATTTTTTTTCAGCCTTTGTTATTAACTGTGTTTGCCCATGAGATGATTAGTAAAACAAAGGATGAAGGAATAAATACCTGAGCATAGTTCAAAACAGGTTTTTCTCTTTAAAGATGGGATCTCACGGCAGGCTAAACTGGGGCCTGAAACCACCATTAACTTGTGACCAATTTAATCCAATGCATTTTCTTACATGTCTGTAATCAGGTTATGTTAAAGCGTAGGTGGCTTGGTATTTGGAAAAAAAAAAAAAAAGGATTGTATTATTTTGGATTGAAATTATTATTTTAATCTTCTAAACAGGATATATTTACTACGTGATGCTTCTATTTCTTCATGAAAGGAGTGTTTTTCCTACTATGGGTAACATATAGTGAAAAAATGTCATGTCATATACTATAAATACTAATATATCTAGCATTCCACTTTTAAAAAAGAAAAATCGGACAGGTGACAAAACAGAATGCGCTAAAGTTTTTTAAATCAGAAGATGCTTAGATTTATTGACTGATTGATTGATGTTTCAAGCTAAGAACCTACTTAATATGAGAGAATTAATTATGTCAAGTACCACAAGTCATGGTTGTGACATGACAAGAATATAAAAAAGAAAAAAAAAAATGAAATAAAGACCAGGGCCTTATTTATAAAATGTATGCTCAGATTTGAACTTTGAGTACGCGTACGCTAAAATCCATGCCAACGATCATATTTATAAAGATAGCGCCATGTCAGGGTCTAAGCAGACTCTTTCACAACGAGTAGGAGTACTGCAGGTAGCTATTTGGAAATTGAAGCAGTTCTTGCCGCTCGCCATTCTCAAGTAAAGGATTTGGACGTTGACTGGTGATCTTTTATATGTTAATGACATTAATTAGGCAGCGTTTACAAGGCGGAGATCTGAAACCATTAGCAGCGCACAATTTCTCGATCATTTGCGATTTATACATTTCACTTCTGAGAGAAGCGTAATTTTTAATTTTTTTTTTGTATGTGTGTGTTCACTCTCTGAATCACAGGCCTGGGCATATGAGAAATTATCGTAAAATCAAATGTTGGATGATTTCTACACAACGTTTTATAAATGAGGCTCCAGGGCTGTGTGGCCTTATTGAACTTATAGCAGGTAAAATATGGAAATATGACCTTCAGGATGAGGGCTGACTTTGATATTGCCTGGTTTTTAAACATCAAGCAAATATCATACAGTGTTAACAAGTAGGGACACAGATGCAAAAACTTACAAAATGGATATATTATATAAAATCAAATATAAAAATCTAATAAAAAAAGTGAGCACTAAAAGTGATCATCTCTGATTAATTTCATCAAAGTGGAAATGTTGCTATTTAAAAAAAAAAAAAAAAAAAAAAACAAAAAAAAACAAACAACTAATGGCAGATTGTGTTAAATGTTTTGTCCTATATCTCTAGAATCAGTGAGCAAACACACTGTACACATATATTATTCATAGTTTGTGTTGTCATTGTTAAAGTATGAGTAATAAATATTATATTAGTCCTGGGCCTTGTATTAGTCCAATAGATTCTCTCAGCTATTTCATAGCAGAAAAACACAGCTCGAATATCCAACCACTTCATACAGTATCACTCTCTTGTGCAAATGTGCATTTGACAAAAGCAAGAATACATAAAATAAAATAAAAATAACCATTACAAAACAATACAACAAACACGTATTTTTGTAAAACAAGTATTTGATTTATTGATACAGATAAGAGTAACAAGTGTGCAAAAATTTTTTTTAATAAAATATTAGTTATATTCTAACAGAACTCATAAACGATAGCTGGAGACTTAAAGGTTGTCAGTTTTCCACTGCATACTGTTACTGATGCAATGGAGAGCAACGTTATGCATGCTTTACACTTGTGGATAAGCTCTTTCATAACCGTATAAACACGAATAAACTTCTTTATCATTAAAGGTAAATGCCTATTGAGTTGCTGCTTCAACTTTTCTATTGTCAGTCTATTAATTTTTTCATATGCACTCTCTTTAAACCTGCAAGGTTATGTTTACAGCCCAATGTCCTGAGGAAATCCACAAACCTGCTCTTTACCCAGGATTCCCTGCTATATTAAATAAATAAAATGTAATTTTCCTGTGCAAATATGTGTGAAATTAAATACACAAAAAGGGGCGGCTTTATAGTCGTCAGATTTATCCTGGCCATATTTACTTATTTCAAAGAATGTTCAGCTAGCAACAGAGAATGTGGCGTCAATGTGTTTAAGACCTTACATCTCTGAACGAACGTAGAGATTTGTCAAAGTGATTGTATAGTCCATTTCTGCAAGGATGGGCTTACCAAAGAGAGATATATCAGGATGCAAAATATTTAATACATTTAAACTGGAACACATAAAGGGTGTTTGCACTTTGACATCAGATTGCAACTCTTATAAATCGCACGTTACCAATGCAAACTGAGGCTGTGCAACAGGCTGACATGCAGCATTTGCATATGATGGATGTTGTAATATTTTATTAAGAATTCAGATCCCAGATAGTGAGAGCACTTCCAGTTTTGATTATTGCAGATTATCAAGGTAGTAATTGCATTGAAGTCCATCATTTTCAATGAACTTATCTCCATGTCATTTTTTTCTTTATGTTGCTCTTTCTCTCTTTCTTAGTTTCAGGTACTAACAGATACAAAGCGGCACTATTAATAATTATGGGTGAAGAATCAGAATGGATTTACATTAAAAAAGAACAATAGAACACAGAATGTATTATTAGACGAGTGGGAGCAGAATACACTGGATTACAAAAGTTTGGAGTGCTCCAGTCTCGACCCTCTTTAAAAAATGTCTTGGCAATAAAGGGCTCTATTATACACCTGACGCCACGTTGTTTAAATAGCAAATGCATTTGTGGCCCCCATGGGCGTGCTGGTCTGAAAACGAGGTGTGTTCAGGTGCATTGTCGGTGTATTGCTATTTTGAAGCAACTGAAATAGACTGCATCACTGACTTTAGACCAGGTTTTTGTTGGTCAATGGCGCAGTCTACACTCACCTAAAGGATTATTAGGAACACCATACTAATACTGTGTTTGACCCCCTTTCGTCTTCAGAACTGCCTTAATTCTATGTGGCATTGATTCAACAAGGTGCTGAAAGCATTCCTTAGAAATGGCTATGAAATGCCTAGAAATATTGGCCCATATTGATAGGATAGCATCTTGCAGTTGATGGAGATTTGTGGGATGCACATCCAGGGCACAAAGCTTGAGTTGAGATCTGGGCCATTTTAGTACAGTGAACTCATTGTCATGTTCAAGAAACCAATTTGAAATGATTCGAGCTTTGTGACATGGTGCATTATCCTGCTGGAAGTAGCCATCAGAGAATGGGTACATGGTGGTCATGGTGGTTCAATTTTGGTGAGCTTGTGCAAATTGTAGCCTCTTTTTCCTATTTGTAGTGGAGATGAGTGGTACCCGGTGGGGTCTTCTGCTGTTGTAGCCCATCCGCCTCAAGGTTGTGCGTGTTGTGGCTTCACAAATGCTTTGCTGCATACCTCAGTTGTAATGAGTGGTTATTTCAGTCAAAGTTGCTCTTCTATCAGCTTGAATCAGTCAGCCCATTCTCCTCTGACCTCTAGCATCAACAGGACTGCTGCATACTGGATGTTTTTCCCTTTTCACACCATTCTTTGTAAACCCTAGAAATGGTTGTGCGTGAAAATCCCAGTAACTGAGCAGATGACATACTCAGACCGGCCCGTCTGGCACCAACAACCATGCCACACTCAAAATTGCTTAAATCACCTTTCTTTCCCATTCTGACATTCAGTTTGGAGTTCAGGAGATTGTCTTGACCAGGACCACACCCCTAAATGCATTGAAGCAACTGCCATGTGATTGGTTGATTAGATAATTGCATTAATGAGAAATTGAACAGGTGTTCCTAATAATCCTTTAGGTGAGTGTATATAACTGCAATATATTTTGTGTTATTTAAAGAGCGTGTGAGTAATATGCGCCTATAGGTGGGTGAACAACGCGCATACACTCTGCTTATTACACACACAGGGACACGCAGCAGCACACAAACATTTTTAAATATTAAAAATATTTAAAGGATTACAATGTAAAAGATTATTATTGTATAAAGATAAATATGCCTACATGTCATAATGGATAGTCATTGCATGTATGAGAATTACCTATTTGCAGTAATGATGAATGAAATTGGCCTCTTATTTAACCAATCGTGGCAAATCACACATATATTTAAACTGACTCGTCAGGTTGAGGGTGTCTGTATTCCGCCATTTAAATAGTAATCCACCATTCAAGCGTCAAGCGCAACTGGCTTTTAAAGGGAATGGGAGACTCTAATTGTTTTTTTGCACGTTATGCCCAAAACACACCCATTACTCATTAAGAGAACAGAGGCAACCCTTTTAGACCATGCGCTGGGCGCACCGACCATTTTTCCCGTCATTAAACTAGCAAAATTCTGACACACCCTAAGTGCACTTGTGCTGTGCACTTTAGATCATGCGCTTAGATAGGGCCAAACTTTAGACCGTTAAAATAGGGCCCATAGACTCTTTTTGCAAACATATACTGTGTGTGAAAATGATAAAGATCCAGCCTTTATAAATGTGCTCAGAACCTCAGCGGGGTTAAACAGAAATACACATTCTCATTCACATTTCTTAAAGCATGATTCTCTAACCTCAAACCTTCTTATGGTCACTGAAATTTACAATCTTGCAACTGTAATAATGAAACACTGTTCAGCACAGCAAATATCAGTAAAGATGAACCAATGTTTATTCATTGGTACAAAAGGAATTGCTTAAACTTTATATTACATTAAAATTTAAAGCATTTAATACAACGTACCTAATGTTCTACAAACTATCACGAGATATGCAATTGCTGCTACAAAGGTTAGGGTTAGCATTATGGTTAGTGTTAAGGGTAGAGTCACTGTGGGACTTCAAATAAACAGTGTATGAATATCACATGCAAACTACACAAGATCTTTTGCAGAACAAGTATTACAGATGAAAACTCAAGCCAAATTCAAATCACAAAATAATGACTTGACACCCTTGTAAGCAACTGACTTTTGATTTTTTTTCATCTGAATATTGCGACTATTTAGATAAAATATTCTGTCATGGTCTGGCATTAACAGAAAGGCCAATACTGTGATGTTCAAAACTGTGCCTCCCTTCCTGACTTATAATAATAAACTATTCAAATAAATTAAACCAAAATATCACTTTATCTGTAATACCATGTACAGCTGGTAAAACATTATTTTAGATAAGTATGGCTTACTTCCTTAAGGATATTCCAGAGAAATAATACTTTCATTGTACTCATGACAGGATAAAAGGAATGAGACTTATATGTGGCCTTGAAAGACTTGGGTCTTGTGACAAAAGACTTGAGACTCGGACTTTGCATTACATTAGACGTGTGAACATACTAGATAGCCACCCACAGCCCTATTCTTCTCACCATCACTGCCTCCACTGTCTCTATGAATAACATTTTAAAAATGAAAATAATAATGCAAGTAGACCAAACAATTATTACTGCAATGACTCCACAGGCAGGCGTAAAAAGGGATAGTGTACTCATTAGTGTTCATAACGTCTACCAATAATTAATCGAGACAGTAACATGAAAGCACTGCAGATGCAAGTTCTTCTCTACCAGCTGTACTCATGATGTATGAGAGTGCTAGAATTACCATATTTTAGGACCACAATTACTACCTGAGCCAAACACTATCAAATTCTTTATTTCTTCCTGACGCCTAAACAAACACACGCACACACGCTTACACACGGGCCCCTGTATTTGGTGAAAATGAACGTCCACAGCAATAAAAATGATGTATTGAGCAAAGGTTACTCTCCCTTTTAAATGCTAATTGTTCTGCCAACAGTATTCATTTGCCTGGGCTCCCAAAGGGCATGCATCCATTTTGTTTCCGCTCCAAGCAGATGTGGGGTCTCGGTTTTTCTGTGTGCTTGTGTGTGTGCAAAAGAGCAAGATAGAGAAAGGGTGCATTCTCGTGTTTATGCATCATAATTAGTGGTGCCTTGTTCATCATCATAACCTACCAAATCTAGAGAGTAGAAAGATGAGATGGTGTGTACAGATGGCAGCATGAATTCTACACAAAGACCTCTTCCAAAGCAACAATGGAAGCATCACTTAAACTCTGGAGCTAAACAGTAATGAGGGTCACTTCTGCTCCCGGGCCCTGCCGCTGTACATTTCTTAAGGTTAAATGACATGACAGTGTTTAAGTAAGTCTTTCTCCTTAAAGGTCAAATGAATATTTTATCTTTGGCTGAGCTGGATGTATTGAAATGTTAATGTAAATACCACCGGTGCAGAGTCTGCAGGACAGCTTCAATAAAGGGAGGAATAGGAAAGGTCATATAATCCCCTACCATTCTCTCATCCTCGTCGATGAACGCTGGCCTGTGCCATTGTTTGAGACAAAGATGAGTAAGCGACTCATTACCAAAATACATCAGAAATGTCTTCACAGGTGGGCCATCAGATGGACTTTGTGGGTTAAAGATCGACTTGTTAGAGGTAGCGAAGATGAACAAAAGCTGACTAAAATTGTACGATTACCATCTATCTGTTTTTCACTGGACCGAAATGAACCATGATCTGCTAAATTCAGTTGTGAGGCAGACCTTCTAAAGTCTTAGTGAATTAACTACTCCAGGCATTTATATTCCCGGGACCTTACTTTTTAAATAATGTTATATTAAAATAACATAATTCCCTTAAAGGCAGAAGATAAACTAGGTAATGGTACACTGGTAACAAATGGCTTATTACTTGGACTAAAGACATGGACTCATGTGACAAATCTGAATGCTTTTGACTAACCTTTTCAAATATAACAATTCTATACACTTGAATAACTTTGAATCTTTTTTTTTTTTTTTTTTTTTTTTTGCAATTACTATAGTACTATACTACACCAGGAGTCAGCATATCTCAATAGTTAAATTATTAAAGGCTAAACATTTCATCTTTAATCTAATCTAGTCTAAATGCCTATATATCCTACAAACCTATATTTATATATACTGGTTGTACAGGCATATTTCTTTTTAAAGAAAAAAACAAAAACAAAAAGTGATCCCCAACCTGGGGTCCACAAGTTCGCCGGGGGAGCACATGAGCTTATATGCTTTGAGGTCAAATATGGATACGAAAAACATTTTCATAGGTAGATACTAGGAATGCTCCAAATGACCGGCCACTGATCAGACCCAGTTGGTAATTACTAGTTTTTGATTGGCCTCTCAGCTTGCTGATCCCATAAACCGATCACATTTTTTACGATGCAAAAGATTCGATGCAAAGTCCATATTTCAGTGAAAGGTCCATATTTCAGTGATTACGCACAATAAATCTTCCTCTTGAAAAATACAAGCATCCTCCATTCAGACCTACATATCCGGAATCAACTTTATCCACAAACCATTGCCACTCCATTTCTCATTCTCACGCATCAATGGCCATTAAGGGTCTTCAGCAGGGGTGGCAAACTCAGTCCTGCAGAGTTCAGCTCCACCCCTGATAAAACTCACCTACTTGTGGCTTCCTAGTAACCCTTCAGACCTTGATTAGCTTGTTTCGGGTGTGTTTGATTACGGTTAAACCAAAACTCTGCATAACTTTGGCTCTCTAGGATCGGCATCACAAAACGCTTTGCCATTAACTTCCAACCTTCTTAGCCAATGCGTCGTCACATTATGCTCAGGCTGCTTGAGACCTTCGATTGACCAAACTTTAGACCGCATGTTCCTTCTTGCATTCTTCTTGGAATTTGCCCCATTTACATCCCAGCCTCTTAGACATTCCAGCTCATACTCCAGATTCTGGATTAAACCAACCAGCGTAGAGAGTCATTTCTTATTCACATTTTCCACATCAACTCTTTCCTCAGTCCTTATGAGCCACTTTTGGAGTATGTTCTTTCCAGATTTGCCAACCATTCATCACCTCAAGAACCTTTCTCACAGAAAAAGGAAAAAAAAAAATAAAATAAAATAATGGCCACAAGATTCGGGTTTAACAAACATTTTCAAAATATTCTTAGCACATCCGGTATATCTCCCGAGCATTACTCCATCCATTCCTTTCAGATCGGAGCAGAAACCATGGCCGCCAGCTTAGGCATCTCGGACAAGACAATCAGAGTCCTAGGTTGCTGGTCATCTGAAGCATATCGTTCATACATCCGTAATAATCTGAACAATCTCCCTGAAGCTCAAGCCCATATCTGCTCATTTAAACCTTTGGGGGTCTTCCAGTCACCCGGCTTACTACCTACCGAGACAAAGCTCCCACTCCGAGTCTCCCCAATCAAGATACAACCATCAGTGAACATCAGTGAACATCCCCTCCCCCCACTTCATCATAATAAAATCCATTCTCTTCATTGTTGTGGTTTGGTCCTTGTTAGTGAATTGTTTAATCAGTAATACAAACCTGAAAAAAAAAAATAGATAAAAAAATGATCAAATTAAACAAAAATAGAAAGAAGCACACTTTTAAAAAGACAGCTGATTGTGAGCCATTCATTTGCCGCTCTGATAGAACTCTGCACGATTACACAGCACGCTCACTAGTATTTAAGTTAAATCATCACCACTGTCATTCATTATAGCACAATTACTTTTATCCATTTTCTGCACTTTCTTATCTTTTAGTTAATTACCTATAGCATCTAACGAAGTCTTGTATGTTCATAGAAAATAGCTTAATTCCGTGATGCAAAATAAGGTGGATAGGCCTGCATAGGATGCTACCCAGAGTATGATTGAATAAAATAAATAAATAAATGAATAAATATTTAACAACATGAGAGGGCCTTAATGTCACGACTGCATGCCACTGCCTTCTATATTGTATTGTACTGTATTTTCTAAACAACAGTCAGAACTTGAAAAGCCTTGATAAATGACATAGTCTATTTTTAAATGTGTGATTTCCATAGACCTGAAAAAAAAGTCAATAACATTTATAAAATAGTACAAATAAATAAATAAAAAAAGTCAATAAATACAATTGTAAAAATAAATAAATAAAAAGTCAATAAAATCTTATAACTGCATGGATTTATTTTATGAAGTTATTGTACAGTTTACTAGTTCAAGTTAAAATATCTGTAGAAATTGTGAGTAAAAATATATTTTAGTAAAACTCACAAATAACTGGAAAAGTCATGGGGCCTTCGAATATTATTGTGGACAATGGTGGGCCTTGGACTCTAAATGGGCTTCCAAGAAAACGGCACTTTTTAGTGCATGGAATAAGACAGTGGCGCTTTAAATAAAAAAGTAAAGGTATGTGTTTTGTTACTTTAGGTATCAGTAATGCAGTAACGTAACACAAATATTTTTTTTTTTCTCGCATGTTAAGTATGGAGAGAAAGCAGGAAATAATGTTGTTTACTTTACTCGCCTTACTGCGTGCATATTTAAACAGGCCATATAATGCCATTTATAAATGGTAACTTATAAATGGTATTATATGGCCTGCATAAATATGCACGCTGTAAGGCAAACCACATTATAACCACCACAAAGAGTTCTGCAAGCAGCAGAATTTTGTGTAAGCTAAACGAACAGTGCTTGCACGCTCTTCTCCCCTACCAAAAACGCCTGCAATTTGCTGCTTTAGCTACACACATCTCGCGTTTCCACGTCCCTTGTGAAACTGCCTTTATATCAAAGTGCTGCCGGCCCAGTTTATGAAAAGCCCATCAAGAATTTTCCCGATGGCCACTACCTGTCTGACTAGATTCCGCGATCCTGTTCATAGGGCTCTAAAATTAGTATTATTTTTTTTTATTATTTTACCATTATTATTTCACTGACCCCCTGGCAATGGGTTGCGGACCCCTTTGTGTCCGCGGACCCTACTTTGAGAACCACTGCCTTAGAGGTCAAAGTTGAGATCCACTATATACGATTTTATAGCTCTGTATTAGGTTACAAATGGCACAGTGCCTTTACTCTGACCTATATTTAATAATAAAGACCAAATGCAAAGAACAATGATAAAGGTCAGAAAATACACTACAGTTCAAAAGTTTGAGGTTGGGAAGATTTTTTTATGCTTTTGAAAGACGTCTCTCATGCTCACACAAAGGCTGCATTTATTTAATCAAAGTTCAGTAAAATAATATTATTACATTTTAAAATGAATATTTTCTTTTTTCCCCCCATATATTTTATTCCTGTTATGGCAAAGCTGATTTTTCACCAGCTCTTCAGTCACATAATCCTCACAAAACATTTATAATAATAATAATAATAATAATAATATAATAATAATAATAATAATAATAATAATAATTATTATTATTATTATTATTATTATTATTATTATTATTATTATTATTATTATTAAATATTAAAAACAGTTGCCTAATATTATTTGCCAGAACCATGATACAATTAATTAATTAATTTATTTATTAATTAATTTATTTATTTATTTAGATGAATTGAAAAATCTGTATTAGTTACAAATGGCATTCATATTAACATCTTCCAAGAATTTTTTTTTTTTTACATTTAAAACAAAACAAAAAAAAATATTTTGTAATATTGCTCATATATCTTTAACTTGCATAAATGTTCTTCTAAGGCACTCGATTACTGGAATGTACACCACTGCATGGCTGTTAATTAAATCAACATCAAAAAGTGAAGTAAGGGCACTGAGATCAGCAGCACTGTGTCATTAGTATTTAGAGCATTGGGTATGTTTCTGGGACACATTGCCAATACATCTAAGTGACTACTTTGCTACACTTTCTCAAGGACAACATCTATCAACTTGAAATACACTATTGGAATCTTATAAGCTCAGTACAGAATGATTCACCCGATTTACTCTCCGGTCCACTTAGCCCCTTGAGGTATGGAATACATCAATGAAGCACAGCAGCTCTGTGGTGTAAAATATTCAATTTTGATGCATTCCCATGAGTGGCAGCGTCAATATCCAACATGTGATGAAATCCAGAAGGGATATTTTAATTAAAATTTGTCGAACCATTGTAACCACATCGCAGTTATTTGTCTGAAATCCTTTACTGACATACTCAAATTAAATTTTCTCTCTCACACATACACTGTTGTCTAAAATTGGAGATTAGATGTGAGGATATTCTTATCTTCAGTAATCTTCAATCTCATCTGTCTCGCTGATCATATAGCATTCATGTTAGCACACCATAAAAATTGGCTGGGGTACTGGTGGTACTTTGCTGTTCTTAACAATGGAAATTCATTTAAAACCCTCCTTTCTTTACTATTGATATGATATTTACTTCATTATCTCTTGGAAAATTTACTTGTGCTATGTATTCACAGCTGCAGGATTTACCATGGATTTCTGCATACATTGCTCATAAAATATGATCTTCAGCTATCCGGACAACACATTTTCTTTTTTCTATGAGGAGCTTGGATACATTACCAATGATATGTTTTCATCTTTACTGACCAGTTTGTGAACTGTTGGATTTAATAACAGGTTGAGCCTCCTTTGGTAGCAATAACTTTCACCAAACATTTTCTGTGTTTGTGAATCCAACCTGCACAATAGTCAGGAGGAAATTTGCACCATTTCTTCTGACAAAACTATTTCAGTTCAGCAATATTCTTGGGATGTCTGGTGTGAATCATTCACTGTCCACAAAGCATTTCAGTTAGGTTGAGGTCAGGGCTGGTCTGAACCCATTGTTTCCATTCTGGTGTTGAATTACTCTTGCGCTTTGGATTGTTTTCCTATTGCAACACCCAAAATGTTGAGCTTCAACTGGCTGCATTCTCCTGAAAAGTGTCATGATGAACTTGGGAATTCAGTTTTCAATCACTGATAACAAGCTGTACAGGCCTTGAAGCAAAGAAAACATCTACAAACCATGATGGCCTGTCCACTACACTTTACAGCTGAGCTGTGGTTTTGATGTTGGTGTACTGTGCCTTTGTCTCATTGTGTGTGTGTGTGTGTGTGTGTGTGTGTGTGTGTGTGTGTGCTTGTTTATGTGATTTATGAGGACACATTTGTATAATGATTGGGTATTACACTGGTATTACAACGTAAACGTGGTTTATGAGGACATTTCCAGTGTCATAATAAAAATAGCTTTAAAAACACACTAAACAATGTTTTATTAAAAATTTAAAAATGCAGAATGTTTCCTGTGATAGGTAGGTTTAGGGCAGGGGTAGTGTAGGGGGAAAGAATATACGGTTTGTACAGTATAAAAATCATTACGTCTATGGAATGTCCTCATAATGATAGGTCCACCAACGTGTGTGTGTGTGTGTGTGTGTGTGTGTGTGTGTGTGTGTGTGTGTGTGTGTGTGTGTGTACCTGTTTTTGTGACATATCAGGACACAAATGTGTATAATGACATGGGTATGACATAGGTATTACAAGGAGAGGGTGACTTATGAGGACATTACCCATGTCCCCATTTTTTCAAAAGGCTTATAAATCATACAGAATGAGTTTTTTTGGGAGAAAGTAAAAGTGTGCAGTTTCCTGTGATGGGTAGGTTTAGGGGCAGGGGTAGTGTAGGAGGATAGAAAATACAGTTTGTACAATATAAAAACCATTACGCCTATGGAATGTCCTCATAATGATAGGTGAATCAACATGTGTGTGTGTGTGTGTGTGTGTGTGTGTGTGTGTGTGTGTGTTTCCGCCCAAACAACTCAACTTTGGTTTAATCTGTCCAAAGAACATTTTGCCAGCAGCATCCAGGTGCTCTTTTCTGATCTTCAGACGTGCAGCATCTTTGCATTCATCTTTGCAGGACGCCCACTCCTAGGAAGAGTAACATCAGTGTTGAACTTTCTCCATTTATAGACATTTTGTCTCACTGTGGACTGACGAACATGAAAACTTTTAGAGATATCTCTCTACATCTTAGAGAGATATAGTTAATCGTAGATGTTATGAGGTGCATCTTGTGAATAGCACATTTGCGTTTTCGTAGGGCAGAGCTTCTTTGACCAACATTCACTGTTTGGACTTCAAACTGAATTTGTCATAAGTCTAGGAATTGACATACTTTTTTTTTTTTTTTTTTTTTTGTATTGTACATTTGATTGTAGACAATCAAATGTATGCAGAAATCCAAGAGTAATTTCTCATACTTTTTCTTGCAACTGCATTTCGAGTGCATT
This sequence comes from Paracanthobrama guichenoti, assembly GCA_018749465.1. Lineage (NCBI taxonomy): Eukaryota > Metazoa > Chordata > Actinopteri > Cypriniformes > Gobionidae > Paracanthobrama > Paracanthobrama guichenoti. Next base: position 32,684,298 of record CM031949.1, read on the forward strand.
AATATAAATACAAGCAGAGTGACAGTGCACTGACAAAATATATCACATTTGTCATGTAACACCAATGTTTTGTCCTCCAGTGGCAGATAATATCCAAGCCTCATCGACACACTAGAGGCAATCATTAGTTTGCACTTCTCATCCGCAGCATATGCCAACAACATGGAGTCAAATGATACTTGATAAGGTTTACTCCACTTTGAGGCAAAAACAAACTTATCTTCTGAAACAAGCTGTCAGATAGCAAAAATTGAGATAAATTTAGAAGGAGTGAAAGCAGTGGTGTTACGGGACATTTCTGAGGTTGAAAGTGCTTTATATTTCACCAGGATGAAATTATTTTGCCAATGGCAATTTTATGCTTCTGTAAGTTTCTAATTCCCTCTGGCTCATGCAAAGTGTCTCAGCTGTAGCATCCATCTCTCTCCTACTTCATTTTTTTACCAACCCTCTATTCACATGACAATGAATTGACTACTCCTCTACCTTTCAGTTCTTTCTCTCACACACACATATAGTGTACACAATTAACAGTCAGCAATCCCCGATCAGTCGTCAACATGGATGGGATCCAGGCCGGAGGTGCACATATGTGAGGTACTTAAGAAAAATGCTGACTGTAGAGAAGAACAGAGCCCTGTGGAGCACATCTGTGCTTCCTGCTCCACAACATCCAGCAATGTGGAAATGAAGTTGTGTACAATGAATATAAAATGCAGCAATTGAACAGCGTGTTGTTGCAAGCAGTTTTGGTCAAAGCCACATCTTTTGAGCAGGGTGTTACCTTGTAAATTGCCTGTTGAAATGTACAGGTGCAAACCCACCTCTGGGAATACCTACTGGAGGAAAAGTACATAAATGCTTCCTGTAGGTTACTGAATGTGATGGGACAGTGCCTTTACTATGAGCTATATTTAATAATAAAGACCAAATCAGAAAATTAATATACAGTTCAAAAGTTTGAGGTTGGTAAGATTTTGTAATGCTTTTGAAACACATCTCTTATGCTCACCAAGGCTGCATTTATTTGATCATAAGTAAGACTATTTCTTTTTTTCATAGCTGAATTTTTCAGCTGCTTCATTCTTTATTCACGTGATCCTCACAATTTTTTATTTTTATTTTTATCAGTCAAAACAGTTGTGATGCCTAATATTTAACATGATACATTTTATTCAGGATTTCTTTAATAAATAGAAAATTCATAAGAACAGCATTGATTTTAAATAGATTACTTTTGTAACAAAATATTTTTTAAGTAGTTTTAAAGTCTTTACTGTCAATTTTTGATAAGTTTAATGCTTCCTTGCTGAATGAAGTACCTTTCTTTCTTTCTTTCTTTCTTTCTTTCTTTCTTTCTTTCTTTCTTTCTTTCTTTCTTTCTTTCTTTCTTTCTTTCTTTCTTTCTTTCTTTCTTTCTTTCTTTCAAAGAAAAGTCAGGTAAGCCATCTTAGTAGAAAAATGTTCATTCAACCACACTGATACTGATCAATAAGACAAATAGGGACAATTTCATGCTAAAGATTGGACTACCAAAGAACTTCATGAGCCTATTTATAACCGGTGCTATGCCCATTGGAATAATGATTCTTTTGTATTCCTGTAGGCTAAAATCCATATGTCTTTTAATGTCATGTAAACCAGATTCAGTGAAAAGATGCCACAGCATTTTGTTGAGCATTTTGTTTCTAAAATAATCCATGAATGCTGTGTTTTTTGTTTGTTTGTTTATTTTTTCAATTACCCTTAAATTATGCTAAAGTTCGGGAGGAGCATGTTCAAATGCTCTACCCAATCAGTACAATAGAAGGCCTATATATATATATATATATATATATATATATATATATATATATATATATATATATATATATATATATATATATATATATATATAGCTGACTCACCATTCCTCCACAGTCTTTTACGTTCTCAACATGTCTGAAATCGAGCTCTTCCTGTCCGATGAAGTATCTTTTGTCCTCGAGGAATCTTTACCTCAATCCTCTGGCCCATAAGGAGAGATTCACCTCCACCTAACATCGACGCCGATCCCTCACTGTTATCTCGTGTGCATCAGCCCAAACAAACAGGTACCCGTGTGCCGGAACACGAGGCCTACCCTTGACACCACAGGTGAAACATCCACAATCTCCTTCCGCGTCTTTCTGTAGGCTACTCCGGCCCATTCAATTACTCCTGCCATAGAGAAATCAATAAGGCCGTCGAGCACCAAGCTCGCATCTTGGGCAATGCTGCCCTCTTCCCATGAAGGAATTGTCCTTCCTCCAGCGTCAGGCCATCGCACCAGGCCATCAGCCAGCCACGCTGCAGATTCAGTCCCGGTCAGCTCCCACTCTCCACCCCCGTCAGCTCAAACCCATAAGAGTACAGATCCTTCTCGTTTTCTGTCCCTGGTTGAATTTCGCATAGCTTTTCACAAGCACAGTTTAGTTTATACCACCCGGATACTCAATTTTGCCATTCTAAACTAAAGCACTGCTTCCTTGTAGCATATTCTGCCTTCAGGTGCTATTGGAAATGTCCTACTTCCCACTTCAGAAGTCGTGATTACAAGCTCATCGCATTCAAATTTTGACTTGAGAGGGCATTCATGTACAATTGTTTAACTAGGAAACTAGTATTTATGATATTTCCGATAGCAGGTGAAGGCAGCATTAAAACACACACATACAAACAGTAGCTCGCACATTCACACATTCAGTAGATCACACGCACAGAATCACAAACTTATTGTCAACGCTGTCCTGCGATTTATCAACAAAGTCGCTAAGAAACTGAAAGTTATAGTTATAGTTACAGCTTCATTACTGATAAAGAGACGTCACACAGGTAGGACAAATTCATACACGCAATCATCCTCGCATTCAAATAAATGTAATTTTACTGTTCTACTTCATCTGTATCTGATTTAGAATAATGAAATGACCCATAAACAGATAACTGAGGTTCCTACGCAGTTTGGAAAAGCATGGACTTTTGATTTGAGTCATTTCCAGGTTGGGATAAGTATGGAAATAAATAAATAAATAAATAAATAAATAAATAAATAAATAAATAAATAAATAAAAAATGAATGAAAGAAAGAAAGAAAAAGAAAGAAAGAAAGAAAGAAAGAAAGAAAGAAAGAAAGAAAGAAAGAAAAAGAAAGAAAGAAAGAAAAAAGAATGTATCATACAAGCAGTGTTTTCATGGCAAAAGTTTAGTGATCTTTTAGATCACTAGAATGTTATTAAGTGTTTTAGGCTTCTCATCATCAAGTTTCCGCTGGGCTCAGGATTCCAATTGCCCAGGATAAAACCATAGGTCCAGCCACATCCATTGCATTCTGGGCATTAACTTGGAAACAGCTCATTTTCAGGCCTCACTACACAAAGATATTTCTGGTCGCATCCACCTTCCTAGACAGTCCAAACTGCTCTGCTACCTTTGCTCTGCCACTTAAACGCACATAATATTGCAAGGCCGCCCTTTCATCTCACATCCCCTCTCCCTCGAGCCAGGCCACGGCAGCAGCCTTCAGCAAGCTCGAGCCCCCTAGTGTGAAACTGCCTCCGCTAAAGGAGCAAGCTCAGCCATCTCAGCCATTTCATCCCGCCATCTCTAACCTTTCCCATTGTCCGAGGTCTGCAGATCCTAGCACGAGGCTTCCTCCTCTAGTGACGCAGGCCCAGATAACACTTCCTTCTCCTCCCGTTGCCTCTAACCTTTTCCCCTATCAGTGGCCTACAGGTCCTTCAGCAGACACTAGCAGGAGCACTCAGAATCTCTTTTTTATCCTGTCCTACAGCTCCAACCGCAGACCCTAGCGTGAGCCTGCCTCCGCTAGCAGCTCAGGCCCAGAAAGCCTATTTTGCCACCCAAGCTTTTCTCTTTCTTTACCGTCCCCATTACAACCCAAGCCCCAGGGGCAGACCCAAGGCTGCAGGCTCCCATCGGATGCTGTGTAAGCCCTCCCCAACGGGTGGTTAGAATCGCTCGCACCCTGTTTTACTGCTGGCAGGGCTCGTCCATCCAATACCCTGAGCTGCAGGCTACCATCGGATGCTGAGTGAGCCTTCCCACTCAAGCAACCAGGCTCCTCCCCGTAAACACCATTTTGCCAACTTTGTTGCACACATTTTGGGCGTTAGATAATACATTCCTTTCTGCTGTCCCAAGTTCATTGGCTTTTTTGGGGAGTACTTTAGGTTCGGGCCACATTCTGAGCTCAGAGGCCTCCCCTGAACAGCACTCCAAATACGCATATTCTAATCTAATCTAATCTAATCTAATCTAATCTAATCTAATCTAATCTAATTTAATCATTTATAAGTGTGAACTTAAGAACTGCAGTTTTGGAGATGCTCTGACCCAGTCGTCTAGCCATCACAATTTGGCCCCTGTCAAACTCACTCAAATCCTTACACTTGCCCATTTTTCCTGCTTCTAACACATCAACTTTGAGGACAAAATGTTCACTTGCTGCCTAATATATCTCACCGACTAACAGGTGCCGTGATGAAGAGATAATCAGTGTTATTCACTTCACCTGTCAGTGGTCATAATGTTATGCCTGATTAGTATATAATATACATATTTATTACACGGCTCTGGAATACTTGATTCTGATTGGTCAATCGTGCATTCCAGCGGTATGCTATTCCCAGATAACAACTGCCAAAGTGAATAACACACCACTCATCCGGGTACTACGAGTTATCTTGACCGGTACTACTTATATGCTTAACGTGTCACTCCGCTGTCGTTGACTCCACGAGTTACAATGGAAGACTTCAAGGAGTTCACCCAAAAATGAAAATTAGCCCAGGATTTACTCACCTTCGAGTCATCCTAGGTGTATATGACATTCTTCTTTCAGACGAATAAGATCATCTTCATAAAATCGAGTTATATAAAAAAAAAGTCCTGGCTCTTCCAAGCATTATAATGGCAGTGACTGTTCTGTTTTTGAAGTCCATAAAAATGCATCTGTACATCAAATAACGTGCTCCACACGGCTCCGGGGGGTTAATAAAGGCCTTCTAAAGCGAATCGATGAGTTTGTGTAAGAAAAATATCCATATTTAAAACTTTATAAAGTTAAGTTTCGGCCGATTGCCTTCCGTATTCAATTTATGGGAGAAGTGTTGAAATTGCCTCTGAAGTTCATAAGGCTTACTCTACCAGTTATGGTCGTCAGACGTAGCGTAAGCATCTTGAATTGTGAGAAGGCACTTTCAACACTTTTTCCACGGAAGGCGATCGGCCAGAACTTTACTTTATAAAGTTTTAAATTTTGACACGGTTCCTAATCCGCCCTCATATTTTTTTTTTCTTCTTCATTAAAATCAAAGATGTTCATCAGTGATTGTATATTAAGAGCAGGGACATGTTTGTGTGCAGTTTGCTTTGTGATTTCACCAGAAAGAATAGAGTCTCTGCAACGGCATTAAGCGATAGATTGACGCTCGTCTGTGTGCATGAGCCAAAAGAAAGCGTAAACCCCGCCTACTGTGATTTGATTGGCCATCTCAATAATTTTGACGTTGACGAGTGCCGCATTCGTTTCGAACTGACACTGTCTGATCAGCCTCACATTCTGTTCCTGTCAATCATGCGGTGTCAACCAATTATACTGCATGAGGGAGCGCCGAGTCAACTCACACACACACACACACACACACACACACACACACACACACACACACACACACACACACACACACACACACACACACACACACACACACAAACACACACACACAAAGTGAGGCAGCTTGCATTTCTGAAAATAAAAGCGTGGTAAGTGCGGCACTCGCAACGACTCAGCAAAAAGGTGCATTTCAGAACAATGTGTGGGCCGCACTAACACTAAACTTTGATGTCAAGTAGGGGGCCACAAAATATCCCGCGAGTTTGAGACCCATGACCTAGGATGACTTGAGGGTGAGTAAATCATGGGCTAATTTAAATTTTTGGGTGAACTATCCCTTTCAGCATTAATTTCAACATATATGGTAAAAACTAATCTTTTCAGCAATAGATAAAGGCTTAAAGCAGTTTGGAACTGTTTTTCTTCGCGGAAGCTTTGCGTAAGAGCTAATAAAATATTTAAACTCAAGACAATATTTTGTGTCTAATTTACTTGAGATGAGTAAACGTGTAATCAGCGGGATAATGTACACCCAGCCGGTTATCGCAGAATAAACCCCGGCAGAGTGATCAGGACCCCGACGCGAAATGGAGGTACATTATCCCTTACATATATAGCTGACTCATCTCTGTTCCTCAACAGTCTTTTTTTGCATCTCTTCGCCACCCTGACTCCTCACTCTCGTCTAGTTCCCCCAGCCAGAGCAATGGTGGAGTACTCTAGGTTTGGGCAACATTCAGAGCTCGGAGCCCTCCTCCAGACAGCACACCAAATATGCATACTCTAATCATTTGTAAGTGTGAACTTGTGAAATATCTCAGAATCTTTTTATTAGGATTGTCATGTTCATTGTTATCCCTTTACAAGCACTATACATATGTTGTCATGTTATCAAGGATCAGGGCAGTGTAAATACCACAATGTTATTTTAAGCAGTGTTACAGTATTTTATTGCACACTGATATTTAATTCAAAAACTATAATTATGAGAAAAACATTTTAGAGGATTGGTGCTATATAAATATTTCACTTATAGTCAACTTAATTGGGTTTCCAGTGAAGACTAAGCACATAGAAATTACTAAATTAAATGCACTGTTCCCCTCTCTGTACTCCTATAAGGAACTAAATGCAGAAAATTAAATTAAGTTTTGTTGGTTTTGTCTTTATTTCCATAATGTGGGATTTAATGTAATTGCTACACTAAGAGTGGGATTTATATTTACATTTATCATTTGAAATTCAGATGGGTGCCTTTGGAAACTTGCTGACATAAGTGAAATCCATGAAACTGCTACACAAGGCTGTTTCACTTCATTTAATTAGAAAGAGAGGATCATATGTGTAAAAAGAGACATAGTGGCTCTTCAATGAGCCTATGGAAAATGAAAAGTAAATGTCAGAACCAGCCAACCATGTTGCCTTTGCATTTTAAATGTCCGGCTATATGCTTACCTTATGGTATTTCTTTGGGTTAGGGTTTGAAGAAAATTAACATCACATCATGGAAAATTAAAACTAATACTATCACCACAAAAATAATAACAGACTAAATAAAATAAATGTAATGGGACACTGTAAATTCAATGAGCAATTACAGTTACATTTTAAAAGCTCATTTTAAGGTTTTTTGTAAGGCACTAATATGTTGAAAATAGTTCACATAGGGAGTGAGAAACACACAGTGTACGTTTCCTTTGTGAAATATCAAATAGATCTTTGATCCCAAATTTTAGAAGAACAAAAAAGCATACAACAGGAAACTGTTGTCAGGACTTTTTCTTAGCTGTGATTACCAAAAATAGTTTTGACCAGAGTTTCAAGATGTCTTTTGGTTTTTAGTATCACTCAAAACTTCAAAGCAACTTTTGGCATGTATCTTACAAATCACAGTTACACCAGTCCTCAACTCATGTACAGTAAAATTAAAAGAGACACTACATGCAGTTCAAACAAACATTTCTGCACTGCATTTTTACACACACTGCACTGCAGTCTCTCATATGCTGAAACCAATTAATGGCACACTGGACGTTCACCAAGGATTCATTTAGTCTGATTTGCACATATTTGGGTAAAAATACGAGCACAGTTATATAAATATGTGAACATTTACCAAGCAACCATAGAATCAATATAAGAATACTGAGCATTTGCAGAATACTGTAATGTAATAAGCAAAGGAAATTAGTTTGAAATAAACCTGTTTTTACTTCTGAATAGTAAAGAAGCTATTGTTGTTGCTCATTCCTCCAAGTCTCCTTCCATTCCCTCTGAAGTTAAATCAGTTCTCATCATTTGCATGCCATTTCCCCCAATGTTGTTTTTTTCCTAAGCAGCAGTGTCATTTACCAGAATAGGGTTCTTCTTTTATTTACATAAACGCCTCTCAGTGTTGCATCTCAAAGCCGTTTGTTGACATTGTTTTCCTCAGTGTTCCTATGCATTGTCACTTCTGTTGTCACATCTCATATTGCTCCAAATCCCAGAGCTAAAATGGGTGGCACATACATTAAAGTGATGCCAACTGCATTCTTAATTGTGAATGAACACTGATGTATCAGAGAAACACCTTTTCCTAAACAAGATTAAACAAAATCCTTAGATTTGTTTCTATTTTCTTTTTTTTTTCATTCTTTTTTTCTTATATTATTTTTCCTTTCAGGTTTCCAGATAGCAACATAATTTGAACTCATCAGAAGAAACAGGAAGGCAGAAGTAATATGGTTTCAAATATCTCCTATGAATAGCCTACCAAATAGTCTCAGCTTCAGACGTCACACCCATGGACCGTTGGCTGAATATCTAATGCATATGGCACACTTTTCTGGAAACACTTCAGGAGTTTTGAAGTCGTCATTTGATTGGTTGAATTCTACAGGATGTCCTCAAGATGTGTGTGTTGCGTTCTTTAATGGTCCACCAGGAAATAAATGCTGTGACGCCAAACTCAATCATTAGAACGTTGTCGACTGACAATGAGCGCTTACCATAATCAACTAGATTCAAGATTCAAGAGTTTTATTTGTCACATACACAGTTATATACAGAATATACAACCGGCAGTGAAATGTAAACAGGTCCGCTCTATGGACAGTGCAAATTCACAGTTAAAAACACAAGGAAGAAATTATAATAGAAATAGGATAAAAAAGTACTATATATATATATATATATATATATATATATATATATATATATATATATATATATATATATATATATATATATATATATATATATATAGAATTATATAAATAATCAAGTCAAGTAGAAGAAAAAAGTAAAAAATAAGAATAAAGAAGTGGAATAAAATAATTGAAGTAGACTGTGCAGTGAGTAAACTGTAGACTTATAAATATGTGGTTAACAAATGTATAAAGAGTATAATGTGCAAACAGGTTTATAACAGGTTGTTACACGGTAACAACGAGAACAGAAAGTGCAGTGCAATGTCAGTGTGTCGATGGTCATGTGGTGTTAAGTGACTGAGTTCAGGAGTCTCAGCTCCTCCTGAGTCTCTCAGTTTTGGCCATCAGGCTTCGGAAGCGCTTACCAGATGGCAGCAGCGTGAAATGAGGGTTTGCAGGGTGATTAGAGTCCTTGATGATCTTAGTAGCTCTACCTTTGCAGCGTTTGGTGTAGACGTCCTGCAGAGACGGGAGAGCTGACCCTGAGATACGCTCGGATAAGCGCACAACTCTTTGCAGGGCTTTGCGGTCATGACTGGTGCTGTTCCCATACCACGCTGTGGTGCACTGAGTTAATACACTTTCTATCGCCCCTAAATAGAAAGTTTTCAGGATAGCTGGTGAAACCCTGAATTTCCTCAGCTGGTGCAGGTGGTACAGTCTTTGCCTGGCTTTTTTCACCTGTGTCTGAATGTGAGCAGTCCAGGTCAGGTCCTCGGAGATGCTTACACCCAGGTACTTGAAGCTGCTCACTCTCTCTACTGGTGACCTGCTGATCATGAGGGGGAGTATGTCCGTTGCTGTCTCTTCCTGAAGTCCACAATCATTTCTTTGGTCTTGCCAACATTCAGAGAGAGACAGTTGTCCTGGCACCATGATGTTAAATGCTCCATCTCGTCCAAGTATGCCGTCTCATTGTTTTTGGAAATGAGGCCCAGGACAACAGTATCATCAGCAAATTTGATGATAGAGGTGGAGCTGTGTGTGGATAAACAGTCATGTGTGTAGAGAGAGTAGAGCAGGGGACTCAGGACACAGCCCTGTGGAGCTCCCACACTCAGGGTGATGGAGGTGGAGGTGAACTGGCCTATTCTCACCACCTGAGGCCTGCCAGTGAGGAAGTCCTCAATCCAGTGGCAGAGAGAAGGATTCAGGCCGAGATCCAGGAGTTTGGAGGTTAGCTTGATGGGAACTATGGTGTTAAAGGCTGAGCTATAGTCAATAAATAGCAGCCTTACGTAGTTCCCACTTTTGCTAGGCAAACTGAAGAGGGTCCAAAGTGTCAGGAATGAAGGCGCAACTGGTGTTTTTAATGAGTCTCTCAAAGACCTTCATGACTATAGACGTGAGAGCCACTGGACGATAGTCATTTAGGCAAGAGGGTTTACTGTTCTTAGGGACAGGGATGATGGTGGATTTTTTGAAGGAGGTGGGGACCACAGATGTAGCGAGGGATTCATTAAAGATAGATGTAAACAACCCGGCGAGCTGATCAGCACAGGACCGCAGAACACGACCTGAAATACCATCCGGCCCGGCAGCTTTCCTGACGTCCACACGCTTGAGTGCTCTCCGAACTTCATCCTCTGAGACAGAGATCACGTGGTTGTTGCTGCTCTGAGTAATTCCCTCTGACACGCCACTTGGCTGAGTCGCGTTGCCGCGGTTACAGTCAAAGCGAGCGTAGAAAGAGTTTAACTCGTTCACAAGCAACGGGTCAGCTCTCACCTCTGCAGAGGATTTAGATCCAAACGAGCAGATGGACCTCAGACCTTGCCACATGCGCCGCGAGTCGTTTAGTTGGAAATGAGACTCCACTCTGTCTTTGTAATAGAGTTTTGTGGCTTTAACTGCTCGTCTGAGAGCATAGCAGGACGATCTGTATTCAGTCATATTCCCTGAAAGGAGACCGGCGTTGTAAGCGGCAGTGCGTGTGTTCACTGCAGCGCGGATTGAATTGTCCACCCACGGTTTCTGATTTGAGAAGGACGTTATTGTTATTGTTTGCATGGCTTGCTCTGTAAGCGTGTTGATGAAGCAAAGCGCCACTTCTGTGAACTCGCTTACGTCGGCTGAACTCGCTCGGAATATGTCCCAATCCACATCGTCCAGAGCTGCCTGAAGCGCGGTCTCTGAGTGGGGCGACCAACGCTTAACTTCCCGCCTCACCGGGGGTTCCTGAACGAGCCTTTGTTTGTATTCGGGAGTGAGGAAAATGGCGGCATGATCCGATTTGCCAAACGCTGGAAGTGACCGCGCTTTATAGGCGTTCTTGAACGGAGAGTAGCAATGATCCAGCGTGTTTGCTCCTCGTGTAGGACAGGAGACGTGCTGGTGAAAGTTTGGCAGGACTTTCTTTAGGTTTGCTTTGTTAAAATCGCCCGCGACAATGAATGCCACGTCGGGGTGTTTGTTTATGATGCCGCTGGCAACATCTTGAAGGCCAGATAAAGCCAGCGCTGTGTCTGCCTGCGGTGGAATGTAAACATTCCAGGGCGTGAGCCATGTTTCGGACAAACAAAAGATGTTACAGTCTCTCATGTCCCGTTGAAAACTTATCCTGGCTCTAAGATCGTCCATCTTATTCTCCAAGGATTGGACATTTGCTAGAAGAATGCTCGGGAGAGGAGGACTGAATGCCCTTTTCCTCAGTCTGTTTCGAATTCCAGCACGTTTCCCACGGTGTTTCTTGATTCTTCGCCGTTGACTCGTCTGTCCATTGTTCAACTCGGCGTTCCGAAGGATCTCAGATGGCCACAGAGTATCGGCGAAAGTGTCCTGAAACAGTCCAGTGTAGAGGTAACCAATGTCCAAAAGAGTTTTGCTGTCATAGTAGATCAATGCAGATGATAAGTTTGTAAAAATTGAGAGTAAAAGAAAGTAAAATAGTAAATAAAAGAACAGTCTTCGCGGAGCAACCTGAATGGCGACCGAACACGGCGGCGCCATTTTAACAAGCAAACGCTTGTCCCTCTTTCTGAGGACACAGGATGTGAACTAAACGCTAGATTTTCAAAAGTATGTGAAGTTCGTGGCTCCATTGCTGCAGTAAACTTGCACAAAGTTCCTTGAATGAATAAGTTATATATGTACGTCAGTCTGTTATTGCAGGGACATTAACTTTATATTTTCACGCCCCAAAACATGACGCGGAACAAAACAAACTGTGATTGGTTGAGTTACATGCCAGTCAAGCGTCCTCTTGGGTGTTCCTTGACCAATGAAAGTTTCGATGGAGTCCAGACCTTCTGCCGTCAGTCTGAAGGTCTGGTTACATGAGACTACCTACCAAATAACCTTCGTACAGAAGTATAATCTGTATCTATAATAATAACAGTCCACTCCAGTCCAGTCATTTTAATGTTTAAACCATAGTTGGCATTTTGAAACTCCTAACAAAATATCTAATGTAACTAGTTTACTGTAGGTCCGAAGAAGATTTCTGTAGCTATTTCATTAAAGTCCTGATATGCTCACAGCAAAGTTCTTTTTCATTCTTCATTTGGGGTAAAAAGAAGATTGAAGTATCTATAGTGTTGTCCTGCTAGTGAATATCATGACGCCACCCATGCTGCTGGGATCTGCATTTAGGTGAACATGTACATGTACCTCTCAATCACAATAACAAAAATCATAGTGATGTGGATGTGTGCAATTCTGCACTCTAGTAATGTCACGTTTATTTATAAAACACTTTACAACAGATTGCTTTAAAGCAAGCAGCTTAACACCATCTATGCGAGCGGCGCGACATGACAAAAGCAAATAAAACATCATAATCAGTGATGCTGTCTACACTGAATGCGGTGTGGCGTAACAGACACATTCCCTACGTTTAACTGATATCCTGCTCTATTTCTGATGAGTGACAAATCGATTTGCAACGTTTGCTTTGTCATGTCCAGTGTGGGCAGCTTTTAGCAGTTTATGCACAATGCGGCAGTACGTTTGTAACACTGTTGTTCAGGGAAGAAGGAGACGGGAACCGGCGAACATTCAAAAAGACTTTAATAAATAAATAAAATGAAAGTAATGCGGGCAGCCCCTCACGGACGACTGCCACACACACACACACATAATAAAACAAACAAAACACAACATAAAATCCAAGCCTGGTCCTCGCTTGTCCTTCACTGGTGTCGCTCGTCCTTATATGCCTCCGAGCTCCCTCATGAGAGGACTCGAGACCGGTAAAGTTTTAAATATGGATATTTTATTACACAAACCCATTGATTCGCTACAGAAGGCCTTTATTAACCCCCTGGATGGATGCACTTTTTTGGGCTTCAAATTTTGGGCTGCCATTTACTGCCATTATAAAGCTTGGATTAGCCAGTGCATTTTATAATATAACTCTGATTGCATTTGTCTGAAGGAAGAATGTCATATACAATTAGGATGGCTTGAGGGTGAGTAAATCATGGGGTAATTTTCATTGTTTTGAAACTACGCCTTTAAAATAGACACATAATTTGTCTCTTCATTTTAATTGGTCAGCAATACATTCAGTTATGTCTGGATGTTACGTCCCAAAGATGGCTAAGGGCATGAGGGAACACAACATAAAATAAATAAATATTCCCATATCTTTTAACCCTAGGAGACGGTGCATGTGCAAAAAGAACAAAAGAGCAAATGGAGTTTAAATGAAGAAAACGGGGTAATTTATTCACAACTCAATTAAGAGGAAAAATCAACACAGGAGGGAAACGAAACAAAACGAACAAACACAAAAACCGATACCAGGGAGTAGGAACTTAAGCGGGGCTAAATCAAAGAAATGAATAAAACAAAACCCCACACATTACCTACATCTCATTCCCCACTAAACTACTTAACACGATAAAATAAAAATGAGAAAACTAAATTCTTCAGCGTCCAAGATGCCCTACATAATCTACACTAACTACAAAACTCAAAACATACAATAATGGCACCCACTCCTTACCTAGTGTATTAACATCGTGCTTCCCTAGAAATGGTCACATGATGTTCTTTCCTGTTCCCTACTCCTTGTTTGGGATAAAACATTGGAGAAAAAAAAAAATATATGCAAAGGAATGGAGATTCAACTTATCAAAATAACTCAAGGACAATAAATCACCCAAAAAAACAAAACAAAAAAAAAGAACAATTTAACTCATAAACAAAAAAACTCTCAGAGCAAACCCAAAATAAAGAAAAAAAAAAAAAAAAAGACAAAGTGTGGCAAAACAAATGATCCCGCTCCCTTCCTCCTGCCATTTCCGGATTGCGTGTGCCCTTTTATCACCGAGACACCCATTGAGGTGTCAGCGCCAATAGTATCGCCCTGAGAGGTGATAGTAGAGAAAGTGAAAGGGAAAAAAAACAACAACAACCCAACAACAGCCATACACCAAATCATTTGAGCATGCAACACTGGCACCTTCAATTTTGTGCAAATCAGATAAAGACAAGTATTGAAAAAGTAGTTAAAAATAACCTCGAAAATTGATACAAATATGATCAAATGATTCAGGATAAGGAATCTGAAGTAAGGTGAAGAAACTATGACAGTTACAGAGTTATAGGGAAAAACTAATAAGAATAAGAATAAGAATAAGAATAAGAATAAGAATAAGAATAAGAATAAGAATAAGAATAAGAATAAGAATAAATACAGTGGGGTTCCAACACCTTTGGTCCTTGGACCCCTAAAAAGCAATGTCAGTGTTGCTTTCAATAAGAAGTGCACATTTCTACTCTATAGCATTTCTTCAGTGTGTTCATGCTTTTTCTCACGGACGTCTGACCTTGATGGGCTGAACAGAAATGTTCTACGTCAAAGAAGGCAGAGCCCCAAAGCATACCTATTACGTAAACCAAAGATGTTTACCAAACTTTTCTGAAAACGTTTTTGAACTTCAAGAAACGAACTTCGCTTTGGCCTGATTTTGTTCAAAATGACATTACACCAGTTCGTTTCGCTCAAAGTATATCAGGGCCTTTAGACTTGCATTGTAGGAAGAGGTCCTGCTTGCCTGCTGCAAAATTCCCTCATGGCATGATTATGTCTTCTGAAACATCAGATGCAAAACACACGCTTTTTACAGAATCACCATCCCACATTAAAGCAGCCCAGTGAGACATTGTACTGTCATATCTTAAAAATTATTATTATTTTTTTTTTTTACTCAAGGCTACTCTGGTTTTGCTCCTCAATACAACTCTTCATGTATTGGCTAATTTATTCCATTTAATCAGTTTAGATGAGTTTAATTGTTGAGCTGTAAAGCCATGTGCCAGATTCTCCCCAGTGTCAAGGTCTTGAATTCCAACACTTCATCGAAAACATTTCTTTTGATCTATGTGTCTTGTGCTCGTTACGTTAAAAAGAATCACTTTGAGGTGTCATTTAGCTGAATTGTTAATATCAATGCATTAATCTTTCCAGCTGAGAGCCCCCGATTTTAATCACAAATGGTGTCCTGTGGCATTGTGAGATGTAATCAAGGTTCACCTCTGGAGTAATCATAGGGTGCTCCCTGACACTGAGCAAAGGGAAAACTAACGTTTGCTGCGGATGAATGCACATAGACTTCAATGCATGCTATTTCAGTCCTGCACATAGCATCATTTGCAGGAGTACACATGAGATGCCTGGGTAGTTAATTGTGCCTGCTTTGCCCTTTGACATGTTCTCGCAGGTTTAATTAGTTTAGAGTATACTTTTCAATCAGTCCCTGCATTTGTCAGCTGAGAGTCAGATAGAAATGGTCTCTTTTCTTTCAGTTTTTTTTTTTTTTTTTTTTTTTGCGTACAATTTTCTGATTAAAGTATTAAAGTCTCTCTGCCTAATTAACAAGAAGTGCTGGTGTGCAGATGTGTTTGGACAGATCTAGCACAGAACTGATCCACTTGTTCTGGTCTCTTCACTATCCTTGAGAGCACGAGACCAATCAACCAGAGGTCTTTTGTTAACCCCTGCGAAAAAAAACAAACAAAAAAAAAAACACCCATATTGTCCAGACATGCAGTTTAATGTGCCCCATTTACATCAAAATAGTGTAATCCACTAGGATTTGAGTTTGTCTTTGATGGCTGAGTTAAAAAGTGAGCCGACTTTCTCTGCAGTAAGCAAATCACTTATTCATCCCTATTTCAGCACAAGATTGTAAACATTTCAGCAGTTATTTGTTTGTTTATTAGCGTCATCATTTTGCTCCAGTGCATTTGTCCATATCTAATACTTGTACAGTATTTTCTGTTTTTTTTTTGTTTTTGTTTTTTTGTGTGTGTGTGTAATACAAATAAATTGATAACAAAGCCTAGTACAGCAAATTGCCACTTACAAAGGTTAGAGGTTTAGAGCAGAACCTGATTTCACCAAGCACAACATGCTCCTGGATCGACATATCTGTTGATCCTGGAACAACATTCCAATCAGCCAATCAAATTTGAGGGACAAGTTTACAGTTAATGTCAAGTTTAGGCTTACAACTGAGGTTAGGTGCTTCTACATCAGTGTTATTCACCTATAATTTCACTCTGATTTTAGGGATAACTTATGGGTAGTGTTAGGTTTAGGGGTAAGGATATGGTTAGGCAGACATGGTTAGGTTAAATTTTTGGACAGGAATGTTGTTCCATGATCAATATGTTGACCCAGGAACACGTTTAACTCTGTAAAATCAGGACGTGCCACTTTAGAATAATAATCCATAATTAATAGGTAACTATGCATAAAGTAATGCAGGATAAAACGAATAGCACTATTGCTTCCTTCACGTGCTATCGGAATTATCGTAAATACGAGTTTCCTAGGTAAAAATTGCACATGAACGCCCTCCCATTTCAAAATTTTAATGCAATGAGCTCGTAATCATAACTTCAGAAGTGGGAATTATTACATTTCCGATGGTACGTGAAGGCAGCATTAATTAATGCTTTAGCTACTATTAACTAATATGGAAACAAAACAAACTCATCACTAAGTAATAGCAAATGTAGGACTCATAAGGTAACTACTAGTGATCTGGACCATTATTTTAAAGTGAGGGAAAAACTTTTAAAATAATGGTCCAAATCACTAGTAGTTTCTGCAGAGTGACTAGGTAACACTTGAGTAATTAGTGATGCATTTTATGATCACGTTGGGAGAGACAATCAAGAACTACTAGTGATCTGGATCCTATTTATAATGGACCATTATTCTAAAGTGTTACAGGTTAGATTTTTTGAAATATTTTTAGGGCTAACCATATTCCAGTCATCTTTTGATTAAGTTGAACTTGATCACATAGAGATTTCTAGTTCTGCATTCATCAAAGGTTTCAATCTGTCGTGTAATGTGCTACACTATTTATGCTAGTCTTTTTCTGCTCTTTCTGGTGTCCATCCACCCTCTCTCAGCTCTCAGCTAGATTAGTATTATACTCATTGACATTACATTGATCATGAAAAATGGATGGTACTATCAAAGAGAGTGCAACGAGAGAGAGGGGGGACATCTAAACATCTCTCCCACCTTAAGTTAATACATCAATGCACAATAAACCGCTTAGCTTGCACCTTTGGAAATGGATGATAAAACACTGGCTAATATTTATTTATTTATTTATTTATTATAAATAAATGAGATTTTGAGGCTCTTCAGTGTCTGTGGCAGAATGCCCTCACCGTTCTCTTGTCAGATGAAGACATGCACTTAAGGGTCTGCATTCATTAATGATATTTAAAAAAAAGTTTCTCATGCACATCAAGGCTATAAATAAAGATTAAACATTCAGTAAAACAGTAATATTGTGAAATATCATTACAATTTAAAATAACTTTTGTATTTTAACATTTTAAAAGGAAATGTATTTTTGTGACTGTAAAGCTGAATTTTCAGCAGATCACTTGAATATTCGGTCAGAGCTCATTCAACAATCACTCTAATGCACTCAACAAATATATACTGCATACACTGATCAGGCTTAACATTATGACCACCTTCCTAATATTGTGTTGGTTCCCCTTTTGCTGCCAAAAAAGCCCTGAGGCATGGACTCCACTAGACCCCTGAAGGTGTGCTGTGGTATCTGGCACCAAGATGTTAGCAGCAGATCCTTTAAGTCCTGTAAGTTGAGAGGTGGGGCATCCATGCATTGGACTTGTTTGTTCAGCAAATCCCACAGATGCTCGATTGGATTGAGATCTGGGGAATTTGGAGGCCAAGTTGTTGTGCTCCTCAAACTATTCCTGAACCTTTTTTTGCTTTGTGGCAGGGTGCATTATCCTTGAAAGAGGCCACAGCCACCAGGAAATACTGTTTCCACGAAAGGGTGTACATGGTCTTCAGCAATGCTTAGGGTAGGTGGTACATGTCAAAGGAACATCCACATGGATGGCAGGACCCAAAGTTCCCCAGCAGAACATTGCCCAAAGCATCACACTGCCTCCGCCGGCTTGCCTTCTTCCCACAGTCATGCTGGCATCCTGGTGCCATGTGTTCCCCAGGTAAGTGCCGCACACACATCCAGTCATCCACGTGAAGTGAAAGAAAACATGATTCACCTTCTTCCATTGCTCCGTGGTCCGGTTCTGACGCTCACGTGCCCACTGTTGGTGCTATCGGTGGTGGACAGAGGTCAGCATGGGCACCCTGACTGGTCTGCGGCTATGCAGCCCCATACGCAACAAACTGCAATGCACTGTGTATTCTGACACCATTCTATCAGAACCAGCAATAACTTCTTGAGCAATTTGAGCTACAGTAGCTTGTCTGTTTGATCGGACCCCGTGGGCCAGCCTTCGCTCACCATGTGCAACAATGAACCTTGCCCGCCTATGACCCTGTCACTAGTTCACCACTGTTTCTTCCTTGGGCCACTTTTGATAGATAGTCGTCTATCAAAGTCTTCCATCACAATTTGTCCCTTGTCAAACTCGCTCAAATCCTTAAGCTTGCCCATTTGTCCTGCTTCTAGCACATCAATTATGTGGACAAAATGTTCACTGCTTAATATATCCCAACCACTAACAGGTGCCGTGATGAAGAGATAATCAGTGTTACTCATAATGTTATGCCTGATCTGTGTATATTTGACATAATACAATAAATTAAACTGAAATCAACAATTTATGTAAATTTAGTAGCCAAGAAAAGGTGGAATAACATAACGTAAGCTGGGTAGTTGTCTAGAGTTATTGACCAGCTGACTGTACATTGTTTAGCATGTATAATATAAATAACCTAAGAACTGGTAAGTGCTTTGTACTGGAAGTGCATGTTGTATTACTGTGGTATAATTCGTACTAATGTTATTTCATACTACACAGACAAGGATTCTGGTAAAGACTAACTGGGCTCTGGCTCAAAAAGGCATATAGCACTCAATTCTTGGCATATGGTCAATATCTAATTTGATCAGCTGTGGCTGGTCTTGAGAATGTTGTGCTCTCTTTTTTCTTTGTTTGTCTGTGAGGAGACTTAGTTGACACTAAGCTAACCGAACTTCCACAAAGGCAGAGATGTGAAATGGGTTGCGGTTGATTGTGCGCCCTCGTCTTATCATTAACAGCGTCTGAGCTCTTGAAATGGGGTAGGTACTGTGGTGAAGAGCCTCTGACCAGAACCCATTGATTTTCTACATACGGCACTTGCAAAAGAGGTTTTGCCTTCTATCTGATCCTCTGCAGGAGCAGTAGCTCGAAGTGCTTTCATATTTCTCTGCTGCTGTATAATTCATCAGCTTGACATTTCTCGCCATCCAGAGCTGAGTTGTTGATGTTAATGGCTGTTTAGTCAGAACTGACCACAGCTCTGAACACTTGTGTTGTTCTCTTGCAAAGTAACTGTTCTTCTTGCAGTATTTAATTAAAAACAAAAACAAAAGTAAAGTAAACAAAAGCTAAAATGTAAAAAAGAAATAATAATTGCATTCTGGTGATAGATTATTTTCCACAAAAGTTGCTTTGTTGTTTATGGACCACCATCAATGTCTATCCTCATTTGGTCATGTCCATCTAATTTTCATCAAGGTTGCTTTAATCAGCATCAAACCTATTTGCATTTCTGATGAATATGCATGAATATGCCACCAGTGGCTTACGGACAAGTAATGTTATTTAGTCACTTTAAATCATCATTCAGTTTTGACCTTGATAAATGTCCAAGATCCATCAAGAGTTTCTGTGAACTTGCTATCACAAAGTAGAGTGTATTAAAAAAAAAAAAAAAAAAAAAAAAAAAAAAAACGATTTCACAAATATGTTAAAAATATGAAGGAGATGTTGTATACTTGAAGTGTGGCTGAGTCACATCCAAGGTCTCCCAAATGAAACCATGTCTGTGGGAGGATGGAGATGAGCACAGAGAAAAAGCTGTTTCAGTCCAAGAAAGATGTAGACAGAGAGAAAATTATGGAACTTTTTTTTTCCATGTCTGGAACTGGAGCTAAATAGAATAGCTGCCAAACACGCAGCCCTTTTTAGAAATGTACCGAATACATCAGAAGAAGCAGACAGACTTAAAGTTTTAGTTTGTCTTGAACTAAACTAAACCTTTAATGTGTTTCACATTAACCCTCTGGAGTCTGTTTTGGGGCCCTTTAGAAGTTTTGACATGCTCTGACATTTGTGCTTTTTTCAGTTGCTTATAAACATATTAATGGCAAAATGTGTCATTACACTGTATTCAGCACAAACTGGGCTACCATAATATGAGAACAACATGTATGTACATACTTGTATTTTTATAAATAATAACAATAAAAAGAATAATGTTTATGTGGTTTAAAAAAGAAAAAAAGAAGAAAAAAAAAGTAAGACACAGAATTAAGGCCACAAAACACAATAAATATGTGTCCACAAGACTTTTGACTAATGGGTGATGTTGCCTAAAGTTTTTGCTTCAAACTGATGTGAGAATCATTGTGCCTACTTATTCACATAAAGCAATATAATGATTTGCATTTTGTAAGACACTTTTTCTTTACAAAGGCCGTATGCAAAGGGGTGTGAATGATCATGAATAATGCTGTGATTTACACCTGAGAGAACAAAAGAACCCATAGTGAGCTGTATAATGACCTGCATAATGAATGAGCCTCAGGTATGTGACTGAGAGGGAGCTAAGCAACAGGACAAAATAAATATATTTTGTTGTAGTTTATTTAGAATGTAGTCAACAAAGGCACATTACAAAGGCCTATTATATTTGAAATTATCAAAAGATTTGACTACTATTTTTAATGTTTTTGAAAGAAGTCTCATGCTAAAAAAACATAATATTGTGACACTGAACACAATTCAGTATTCAATAAATACAAATAACGGAATAATTGGTAATGATGAATGTTATAGGTAAAATATTTGGGATCTAGAACAACATAATGTAATGCAATTATGATTTCAAAGAGTATAGGGTGAATTCAGGTTGATTGGGATACTTTTTTCCCCAGTCATTTCAGTGGCAACATTTTTCTGAATCATTTGTTCCCTTTCAGTCGGTCACGTTCGACGTACGTCGGAACTGACCGACAAATTGGGATCTGTTTTCAGATACCAATCTGCTTCGAGTGTTTCTAAACGAGCCAATATCGATTGGCATGCGGTCCACGCTCCGCCCGCTATGCGGGTATAAATACGGAAGTGGAATACCGCATCCTCGCTTTCTACTTCGGAGCCGAATCCTGTTGTTGGTAAGATCAACGCTGGGTTTTCCTGCGAAGAGTGTTAACGAGTCGGAAAGGATCGCTCGACTTCCGGGTGCGGGTGTGACGGCGCGATTCAGCGGGTGGTCGCTTCGCGAGGAATCAGCTGTTCTCAGCCTGCCTGGGCGTCCTCTGAGTGCTCACAGCAGGCTTACACTATTGAACTGCTGTGAGCTGCGGCCATCTCCCCTGTGTGCTTCAGCACTATTAGAGCATTCTTTCCTTGCTAAAAGAGCAAAACACGGTTTGACCCTGCATCTCCAAGATGTCATTCAAACCGTGTGTTTCTGGATGCAGTCGCTTCCTGTCCCCAGTTGACGGTCACAATCGTTGCCTCACGTGTTTGGGCGTTCAGCACGCTGAGGCAGCTTTTGTGAATGACTCATGTTCCCACTGTGGGAACATGACCATCGCAGTCCTACGGTCTAGGCTCGATTACCTCAAAAGGGGTGGAGTCCCATTGCGCATCCCCCGATCTAGTGGTCCTCCCGCTGCAAAGCAGAGGGCTGCTACTTTGGCTGATGCCTTTGGTGGAGACCTGAGGGTAACTGTGAGGGCACCCCCGACGGGACACCAAGCCCCTCGGGACCCTCCCCCCTCCACTGCGCCGGTGGAGCTCCCAAAGGAGCGTCCTGGTCCTTCCCATGGGGGACCAGCCGTTACCTTTGGGGTTCCGGCTGAGGACATGAAGTGAAGACTCGGCTGCGTTGCCCCCTTCGGGTGTGGTAGCGTTGCCCGAGCCTGATCCAGAGCTCACGGCTATGCTTTCCCGGGCCGCCGCGAGCGTCGGGCTCGAGTGGAACCCTCCACCGTGTCCTGAACCCTCGCGGCTGGATGATTGGTTTCTCGGAGCGGCCCGTGCTGGTTCTCAGCGCCCGGCCCCGGTACCATTCTTCCCGGAGGTGCATCAGGCACTCATGAGGTCGTGGCTGGCGCCCTTCCACGCCAGACATCGATCGACGGGTTCCTCCGTCCTCACTACCCTCGATGGTGGCGCGGTTAAGGGTTACGTGGGGATCCCCCCAGTCGAACGGTCGGTCGCGATGCAACTGTGTCCCAAGACCGTCACCGACTGGCGTGGCAACCCACGTCTCCCCTCCCAGGCGTGTAAGTTCTCGTCCGCACTGACGGGCAAGGCTTACACAGCCTGCGGAGAGGCCGCGTCGGCTTTGCATGCCATGGCGCTCCTGCAGGTTTACCAAGCCAAAGCGCTCAAGGAACTGCACGAGGGTAGTTCTGACCCAGGCGTTATGCAGGAACTGCGCACAGCGACAGACCTCGCCCTCAGGGCGATGAAAGTCACCGCGCGCTCCCTGGGTCGGGCGTTGTCCACCTTAGTGGTCCAGGAACGCCACCTGTGGCTGAACCTGGCAGACATGCGTGATACTGACAAGGTGCAGTTCCTCAACGCCCCTGTCTGCCAGGCCGGCCTCTTCGGCGACGCCATCGAGAACTTCGCCCAGCAGTTCTCGATGGCCCAGAAGCAGACGGAGGCGATCAAAAATATCCTGCCCCGACGACCAGCTGCTGCCTCCACCCAGTCGTCGGCCGCAGCGCCTCCGCCTGCTCGCCGCCGAGGGCGTCCCCTGCGCCCGCCTCCGCCCTGCTAAGCCCAAGCAGCAGCCTCCACCCAGGCAGCAGGGCGCCGGACGAAAAGGGGGCGCCCAACCCGCTCAGGGCTCCGCTAAGCCTGCCGGCAAGCGTAGGAGCAAGCGGCCCTGAGGCGGCAGCCCAGGGGCGAGAGGACTGCTCGACGGGAGGTGGTGTCCGCACCCCCCACCCCTGGGAGGAGGACCGGGGGTCTACACACACACAAAACCCCTGCCGCTGGCTCTTTGGAGACTAGCGGTACCCACATACTCACTAAGAGAGCAGTTTCCTCCCTCCCTGGGCTCCAGGAGGCCCAGGCGGGCAGTGTGCGACACCCCCGGGCCTTGCCACTCCTCGCCTCCCCTCCTTTCGCCAGTGGGCAGCAGTGTGGGCACCGAGGATGCCACCAGGCCTTCTCACCCACACTCTGTCCAACCCAGGAATGCTCAGTCGATTTTCCGGGCCGCCTCCGGGCCTCCCGGGTCGAACTTGAGTACTCCTCCTCCTGCCTTCCCCAGGCAGGGGCAGCAGAGTGGGCACCGAGGACGCAACCAAGCCTTCTCACCCACTCTCTGCCCCACCTGGGGAGGCTCAGACAACACTCCGGGGCGCCTCCGGGCCTCCCGAGTCGGGTCTGAGTCTCCCACCTCGCTGCCCCACCCTGGGTACGTCTGTGGTGCCGATGGTCCCGTTTGTCCGGTTCCTGGGGGCCTGGCTAGAGCTCCCAGGCCGTCTCGCTGGCTCATCCGTACCATCAGACTCGGCTACGCGATTAAATTCGCTCGCCGGCCTCCCAAGTTCAAGGGCATCCTCTTCACCTCTGTGCGGAGCTGTGATGCCCATGTCTTGCGGTTAGAGATCGAAGCCCTACTGGCGAAGGGCGCGATCGAGCCGGTTCCTCCAGCCGATATGAAGTCAGGGTTCTACAGCCCTTACTTCATTGTACCCAAGAAAGGGGGTGGGTTGAGACCAATCTTGGACCTGCGTGTCCTGAATCGGGCCCTGCACAAGCTCCCGTTCAGAATGTTGACGCAGAAACGCATTTTCGAATGCATCCGTCCCCAAGATTGGTTCGCAGCGATCGACCTGAAGGACGCGTACTTTCATGTCTCCATTCTCCCGAGACACAGACTGTTCCTACGCTTTGCGTTCGAGGAGAGGGCATATAAGTACAAAGTCCTGCCCTTCGGGCTGTACCTGTCGCCCCGTGTCTTCACGAAAGTCACGGAGGCAGCCATTGTTCCGCTCAGAGAACGCGGCGTTCGGATTCTCAACTACCTCGACGACTGGCTCATACTCGCCCAGGCCAGAGAGCAGTTGTGCGAACACAGGGACCTGGTGCTCCGTCACCTCAGCCTGTTGGGCCTTCGGGTCAACCGAGAGAAGAGCAAACTCTGTCCCACACAGAGGATCTCTTATCTCGGTATGGAGCTGGATTCGGTCAATCGAACTGCGCGCCTCACAGAGGAGCGAGTTCGATCGGTGCTGAACTGCTTGAATACGTTCAAAGGCAGGACAGCGGTCCCACTGAAGTTCTTTCAGAGGCTCCTGGGGCATATGGCATCTGCAGCCGCGGTAACGCCGCTCGGATTGCTACATATGAGACCGCTTCAGCACTGGCTTCACGGCCGAGTCCCGAGATGGGCGTGGTAGAGTGGCAAGTACCGGGTCTCAGTTACCCCTTACTGCCGCCAAACCTTCAGCCCGTGGGCGGACCCTTCGTTTCTACGGGAGGGAGTGCCCCTAGAACAGGTGTCCAGGCATGCTGTGGTCTTCACGGATGCCTCATCCACCGGCTGGGGGGCCACGTACAACGGGCATGCAGTTGCAGGTCTGTGGACGGGGCCCCAACTGCATTGCCATATCAATTGCCTAGAGCTACTGGCAGTACGTCTTGCTCTGGGCCGCCTAAAAAAGCCGCTACAGGGCAAGCACGTACTGGTCCGCACGGACAGCACTGCGGCCGTTGCGTACATCAACCGTCAGGGTGGTCTACGCTCCCGTTGCATGCTCCGGCTCTCCTCCTTTGGAGTCAGAAGCATCTGAGGTCGCTTCGCGCCATTCACATCCCAGGTGCGCTCAACCAGACAGCCGACGAGCTCTCACGGCAGCCGACACCTCCGGGGGAGTGGCGACTCCATCCCCAGGTGGTACAGCTGATATGGGGCCTCTTCAGAGCCGCACAGGTAGACCTGTTTGCCTCTCCAGAGTCGACCCATTGCCAGCTGTATTACTCCCTGACCGGGGGCACCCTCAGCACGGATGCACTGGCACACAGCTGGCCCCGGGGCCTACGCAAGTATGCATTCCCCCCAGTGAGCCTTCTCGCACAGACACTGTGCAAAGTCAGGGAGGACGAGGAGCAGGTCTTGCTAGTTGCGCCCTACTGGCCCAACCGGACCTGGTTCTCCGAACTAACTCTCCTCGCGACAGCACCTCCCTGGCCCATTCCTCTGAGAAAGGACCTACTTTCTCAGGGACGGAGCGCACTATGGCACCCGCGTCCAGACCTCTGGAAACTCCATGTCTGGTCCCTGGACGGGACGCGGAGGTTCTAGGTGGTCTACCACAGGCAGTGGTGGACACCATCACTTCCGCTAGAGCCCCCTCTATGAGGCGCCTCTATGCATTGAAGTGGAACCTGTTCGTTGAGTGGTGTTCTTCTCGCCGCGAAGACCCCCGAAGGTGCTCGGTTAGCACCGTGCTTTCCTTCCTGCAAGATGGGTTGGAGCGAAGGCTGTCTCCCTCCACCCTTAAAGTGTATGTCGCGGCAATAGCGGCATATCACGATGCAGTTGATGGTAAGTCCTTAGGGAAGCACGACCTAATCGTCAGGTTCCTCAGGGGTGCGAGGAGGCTGAATCCTCCTCGTCCAAACCCGGTACCCTCTTGGGACTTAGCTCTGGTGCTGAGAGCACTCCAGAGCCCTCCCTTCGAGCCTCTGCAGTCCATTGAGCTGAATATCCTGTCCATGAAGACAGTACTCTTGGTTGCATTGGCCTCCATCAAGAGGGTAGGGGACCTGCACGCACTTTCGGTCAACGAATCGTGCCTAGAATTCGGGCCAGGTAACTCTCACGTTGTCCTGAGACCCCGGCCCGGATACGTGCCCAAGGTTCCCACCACTCCTTTCCGGGACCAGGTGGTGAACCTGCAAGCGCTGCCTTCGGAGGAGGCAGACCCAGCCCTGGCTTTGCTCTGTTCCGTCCGCGCTCTCCGCGCCTACGTGGACCGAACTCGAAGCCTTAGGACTTCAGAACAGCTCTTCATCTGTTACGGAGGCAAGCAGAAGGGAAAGGCTATCTCCAAGCAGAGGTTAGCCCACTGGATAGTGGCTGCTATTGTCTTGGCGTACCAGTCCCAAGACGTGCCCTGCCCGTTCAGGTTGCGAGCGCACTCAACTAGGAGTGTAGCCTCCTCCTGGGCGCTGGCTCAGGGCGCCTCGCTAACAGATATATGTAGGGCTGCGGGCTGGGCGACACCTAACACGTTCGCTAGATTCTATAGCCTCCGTGTAGAGCCAGTATCTTCCCGTGTACTCGCCCCCAGTGGCCAGTAGCGCGAAGTGCCCGTTCTAGTGTCGGCTTGCGACGCCATTCCCGCCCATCGGGACCATCGGCACCACAGACGTACCCAGGGTGGGGCAGCGAGGTGGGAGACTCAGACCCGACTCGGGATGCCCGGAGGCGCCCCGGAGTGTTGTCTGAGCCTCCCCAGGTGCTGCCCCCTGCCTGGGGAAGGCAGAAAATGGCGAACCCTGTCGAGCTCCTCCGTCACCCCTTCGGTGTCAGATGTTGCGGCCGTCTGGCACCAGGCCTGCACCCGTATGCTTGTGGAACGTGTGTGTAGGCTGGGTTCCATATGTAGCGGTTCCCTAACGGCAACCCCATATGTGTATTC
This sequence comes from Paracanthobrama guichenoti, assembly GCA_018749465.1. NCBI lineage: Eukaryota > Metazoa > Chordata > Actinopteri > Cypriniformes > Gobionidae > Paracanthobrama > Paracanthobrama guichenoti. The sequence continues at coordinate 32,711,294 of CM031949.1, forward strand.
TCCACGGTACCAGCTACCCTACTCGGCTAGCCCCGTGTCTTTCCCTTGACAGAGCTCGCTCTGTCGTCTCTGGCGGTGTTCTTCCCCCCTGGGATCAGGCTGGATCCACCCCAGAGACGGCCATATGTTGTACTACCCTCATAGGCTAGTCCTTATGCGTAATTTGCCACCTCTCCCTCCGTTGAGGCACGTGGCCCCCGCAGTGTTCCGTTCCCAAACGGGCACGCTTTCCCAGCGTTATCCAATAGTCACTCTGAGTGGGTCTTGCAGGAACAGCAGTGACTGTCCTTCCCTGCCTGGAGCCCTGACTTCCTCTCCAATGAAGGAGCGGTCCAGTGAGCTCAAGCAGGGCGCTGGAAGGGCCAGCATCCTGGCGTTTTGGTAGGGATCCCAATTCGTCGGTCAGTTCCGACGTACGTCGAACGTGACCGACTGAAAGGGAACGTCTCGGTTACATATGTAACCCTCGTTCCCTGAAGGAGGGAACGGAGACGTACGTCCCGTCGCCAGGTGCTGTGCTTCAGCTGAAGGCCGAGCCACTGTTTCGGCTCCTCAGTTGAAAAGCGAGGATGTGGTATTCCACTTCCGTATTTATACCCGCATAGCGGGCGGAGCGTGGACTGCATGCCAATCGATATTGGCTCGCGAGAAAAACTCGAAGCAGATTGGTCTCTGAAAACAGATCCCAGTTCGTCGGTCAGTTCCGACGTACGTCTCCGTTCCCTCGTTACATACGTAACCGAGAGGATTTTGTAAACTATCAAATAAAAACAATACTCAAATATCATTTTGAGTTTTGGTTCATTTACGAGACGTGTGTGCAATGCATGATCACGACAGCACTAAGGCTATTGTCTGCTATATTTGCTTCTTATTTATTAAATTAAAAACAATGATTAAAATTAAGATACGATTTATACAATACAAAATTCACTTTAAAGAAAGGCTTTCTACAAAACAAAACTTAATGAAGTGGTCAAAATCATTTCTGACAAACTCCATGTCTTCTGACATATTGCGTATCTAATGATGTGTCCTTTATTATTCATGCTGTTCACTTTAGATAAAAAAATAAAATAAAAAATAACATTAGGCTATAATATTTAAACATCAATTTGAAACAAAATACATTTTAATGGCTACAACAAGTAGCATATTGTAAACTTATGGCATCCAAGCAGAACTTTGTGAACAAAAGCTTTTTTTTCCAGAGAAGGCCAGAGAAATCTTGTCTAAACAGTCTTACGTCTATGACATTTTATGTTACTAGAAATATAATATTATGTATAACTGCAACTGTATAATAGTAAATATTATCCCATCTTATGAAATTTATAAAAAGTAAAGTTTGACAAGTTTGGTCACAAAAACAAATGCTGAACTATAACTTTTTTATAACACTTTTTAATGTCTTTGTTATATGTTACATATAATTACTATAGTACAAACCCGATTCCAAAAAAGTTGGGACACTGTACAAATTGTGAATAAAAAAGGAATGCAATAATTTACAAATCTCATAAACGTATATTTTATTCACAATAGAATATAGATAACATATCAAATGTTGAAAGTGAGACATTTTGAAATGTCATGCCAAATATTGGCTCATTTTGGATTTCATGAGAGCTACACATGCCAAAAAAGTTGGGACAGGTAGCAATAAGAGGCCGGAAAAGTTAAATGTACATATAAGGAACAGCTGGAGGACCAATTTGCAACTTATTAGGTCAATTGGGTGGGTATATGATTGGGTATAAAAAGAGCCTCTCAGAGTGGCAGTGTCTCTCAGAAAGCAAGATGGGCAGAGGATCACCAATTCCCCCAATTCTGCGGCCAAAAATAGTGGAGCAATATCAGAAAGGAGTTTCTCAGAGAAAAATTACAAAGAGTTTGAAGTTATCATCATCTACAGTGCATAATATCATCCAAAGATTCAGAGAATCTGGAACAATCTCTGTGCGTAAGGGTCAAGGCCAGAAAACCATACTGGATGCCCGTGATCTTCGGGCCCTTAGACGGCACTGCATCACATACAGGAATGCTACTGTAATGGAAATCACAACATGGGCTCAGGAATACTTCCAGAAAACATTGTCGGTGAACACAATCCACCATGCCATTCGCCGTTGCCGGCTAAAACTCTATATGTCAAAAAAGAAGCCATATCTAAGCATGATCCAGAAGCGCAGGCGTTTTCTCTGGGCCAAGGCTCATTTAAAATGGACCGTGGCAAAGTGGAAAACTGTTCTGTGGTCAGACGAATCAAAAGTTCTTTTTGGAAAACTGCGACGCCATGTCATCCGGACTAAAGAGGACAAGGACAACCCAAGTTGTTCTCAGTGCTCAGTTCAGAAGCCTGCATCTCTGTTGGTATGGGGTTGCATGAGTGCATGTGGCATGGGCAGCTTACACATCTGGAAAGGCACCATCAATGCTGAAAGGTATATCCAAGTTCTAGAACAACATATGCTCCCATCCAGACGTCGTCTCTTTCAGGGAAGACCTTGCATTTTCCAACATGACAATGCCAGACCACATACTGCATCAATTACAACATCATGGCTGCATAGAAGAAGGATCCGGGTACTGAAATGGCCAGCCTGCAGTCCAGATCTTTCACCCATAGAAAACATTTGGCGCATCATAAAGAGGAAGATGCGACAAAGAAGACCTAAGACAGTTGAGCAACTGTCACAATGTTGGGACAACATTCCTATTCCTAAACTTGAGCAACTTGTCTCCTCAGTCCCCAGACGTTTGCAGACTGTTATAAAAAAAAGAGGGGATGCCACACAGTGGTAAACATGGCCTTGTCCCAACTTTTTTGAGATGTGTTGATGCCATGAAATTGAAAATCAACTTATTTTCCCCTTAAAATGATACATTTTCTCAGTTTAAACATTTGATATGTCATCTATGTTGTATTCTGAATAAAATATTGAAATTTGAAACTTCCACATCATTGCATTCTGTTTTTATTCACAATTTGTACAGTGTCCCAACTTTTTTGGAATCGGGTTTGTAATAACAAAACTTATACATAATTACATGCAAATAACCCTAAACCAAACCCTAACCCTAGTAAATACATGTAGTTAATTCATAGTACACAGTACTTATATGTATAATTACACTGTAACAAGGACACCTTAAAATTAAGTTTAACCCCTTTTTTATATTTTCTCACATTTTCTGATATTACTGGCTGGCACTTTTGAAACTTTTACCATCAAGTATTTTTACTAACTTGGATCAGCACATGGCACAAAGACATTTGCTGTAGGACCAGAGAATAAATCCTCCATGGCATATCAGAAGTTTGAAAGTTGTCAACAATATTAATACGCGTGTCAGGGTGGTCATATGGTGCCTGTGTATTTCCACTGCTTCAGTGATCTGTGGGAGAGGCAGAGTAATGGCCTGTTCCAACTCGCTTGACTTCTATAAAGATGTCCTTTTAATGGGGACATATGCCATTTTCCAATTTATTACCTAGTCTGCATAGAAAATGCCAAGGATGAATATGCAGAGAGTACATCTGAAGTCGTACAGTATTACCCACTTAAATTAAATGATTTTTAATTGACCAGCCTGCTCCTCATGCATAGAACAGAAAATAGAGCAGAATTAAAACGTGAGTGTGTGGACAGTTTTTACTCGTCTCTAACTTACTTTCTAACCTCATCATAATCAGGCATAATATTATGACCACCTTCCTAATATTCTGTTGGTCCCCCTTTTGCTGCCAAAACAGCCCTGACGCATTAAGGCATGGACTCCACTAGATCCCTGAAGGTGTGCTGTGGTATCTGGCACCAAGATATTAGCAGCATATCCTTTAAGTCCTGTAAATTGAGAGGTGGGGCCTCCCACAGATGCTCGATTGGATTGAGATCTGGGGAATTTGGAGGCAAAGTCAACACCTCAAACACATTGTTGTGCTTCTCAAACCATTCCTGATCCATTTTTGCTTTGTGGCAAGGTGCATTATCCTGCTGAAAGAGGTCACAGCCACCAGGGAATACCGTTTCCATGAAAGGGTGTACATGGTCTGCAACAATGCTTAGGTAGGTGGTATGTGTCAAAGTAATATCCACATGGATGGCAGGACCCAAGGTTTCTCAGCAGAACATTGGCCAAAGCATCACACTGCCTCCGCTGGCTTGCCTTCTTCCATTGCTCCGTGATTCAGTTCTGATGCTCATGTGCCTACTGTTGGCATATTTAGCGGTGGGCAGGGTCAGCATGAGCACCCTGACTTCTCTGAACACACGGGCCAGCCTTCGCTCCCCACATGCATCTAGGCTTGGCCGCCTATGACCCTGTCACCGGTTCACCACTTTTCCTTCCGTGGACCACTTTTGATAGATACTGACCACTGCAGACTGGGAACACCCCACAAGAGCTGCAGTTTTGGAGATGCTCTGACCCAGTCGTCTAGCCATCACAATTTGTCCCTTGTTAAACTTGCGAAAATCCTTATGTTTGCCCATTTTTCCTGCTATTTTCCTGCTTTTCCTGCATTTTTCCTAACACATAAATATTGAGGACAAAATATTCTCTTGCTGCCTAATATATCTCACCCACTAACAGGTGATGTGATTAAGAGATAATCAGTGTTATTCACTTCACCATCATAATGTTATGCCTGATTGGTGTGTCTATATGAAAGTACCTGGAACAGGGTTCAGTACCATGCTCAAGGGTACAACAGTTAAAGCCACTAACCAACATTTTTATGACTTCTGCAATATTATTTAATTATTTTGATTAATTTTGATTTTAAAACTCATGCACCAAAACACTGCTTATATCTTTTCTGTATTTCGTCAGTGTTGCCTGAACCTACTTGAGGACATAGTACAACCACAACAACATTCTAATATTGAGTTTGATGTTATAATTCTAACCCGGGGCATAAAAATAAGAGAATAAAAAACTCAAAAAACTCTGCGTACAAATAAGGTACAGATCAGTTGAGATTGTGTGCAGTAATCTTGTAGGGGGTGCATGTTTTTTTATTTTTTTTATTTTATTTTTTTAGTTTCAGTGTACCAAATGACAAATCCACTCCAGCACAGTAATTGACAAGATCATGAGCTTTTGTTATTCATGAAAACAATCTAATATCAGGTTAGAGCATAAATTCAAATATTTCAAAAGGAACAGGGGAGAGGGGAGCAGATTGTGGAAATGGTGATACTTTTTCAGGATTATATGATGAATAGAAAATTCAATGAACAGCATTTATTTGCATTTATTTGTTATTTATTATAGCATTTATTATATATAACATTAGAAATGTCTTCACTGTCACTTTTCTTAATTTATCCTTGATGAAATGATTAAAGTATTATTTTTCCTCTCTCTTAATCTCACCACAAATGTTTAGATGGGCTGGAATTACTTAGGGTCTGCCTAACTGATGTGCAAGCATGGTTATCTTTAAATGTTCTCAATTTTAATGAAAATAAAACTGAAATGATAGTTTTTTGCTCATCTGATCTTCCTAGTCAAATGACTCTAGGAAATTTAAAACTTTCTGCAAAGCCCTGGGTAAAGAACTTGCAATTCACTGTACTATGGGATCAGTAAATCAGCTTTATCCTGGATACAGATGGCACAAAATGTGGCGGCAAGACTTCTGACTTGTACTAAAAACGGGACCATATTACTCCAGTGCTACGCTCTTTGCACTAGTTACCTGTACGATACCGTGTTGATTTAAAAAATCTTCTCTTGGTTTTTAAATCTTTAAATAAAAATTAAAAAAGTACCTTGTGGAATGACTGACAGAACATCGTCCCGTTGTATCTCTCCGGTCGTCAAATCAGAGATTGTTACGTATTTCAAAATCAAAGCTGAAAACTAGGGGTGACCGTGCTTTTTCAGTGGCTTCTCCCAGATTGTGGAATGCGTTACCCTTAAGTATTAGATCTGCACTGTCCAACATCTGTTTTTAAATCTAGGCTAAAAATGTATCTTTTTGAACAAGCATATAGCCAATAATGTATTGTATTGTATTATGTGATTATGTACATTGATGTAAAGCACACTGGTGTTGTGTTTAGTTGTGCTATAGAAATAAAAGTGACATTGACACCACAAATGTTTGAACGGTATCATTGTTTCCACAAAAATGTTAAGCTTTTCCACTTTGATAATAAGGTAGCACTTTATTTTGCAGTCCTGTTCCCCATGTAAATACAATGTACTTATCACGGTAATTACAATAACTGGGTAATAACTAGGAATCACTAACCATGAACCTACTCCTAAACCTAACCTTAAACCCTGTAGTTACCTTATCCAGCATCTTCTTAGGTAAGTACGCTGTAAGTACACATACAGAAAAATAAAGTGCAATTGATAATAATAATCATAAATGTTTCTTGAGCAGCAAATAAGCATATTAGAATGATTTCTGAAGGATCATGTGACAGTAAAGTAAATGCTGAAAATTCAGCTTTGTCATCACAAGAATAAATTGAATGTTTAAATGTATTAAAATAGAAAACTATTATTTTTAAATTGTAATATTTCAGAATATTACTAATTTTACTGTATTATAAATACAGCCTCTGTGAGCATAAGAGTCTTCTTTCCAAAAGATTAATACATTGTGATGTTCCCAAACTTTTGACTGGTACTGTAAAGGAACAAATGCATAAATTATTTTCCTAACCCTAGTAAAAAGCTTTTACTCATTTGTTTTAATGTAGGGCAATTTAACATATACATTTTATACAATGTATTATTTATAAAATAGATGTTCCAGATACAGCACGCCTTGCCAAAACGTACTTACCAAGAGCAGACAGGACAAAATGAGTGTGAAGCCGGTCACACAGAACGTGCTGTTGTCTTAGAAAACAGCTAAACGGAGTGCAAAGGAAAGAAACACCCTGCAGAGACCCTACGTTTTTAGTTTTCTAGTCTCTTATAAAAACATGCAGCTCATGGCGAGAGATGCTGAAAATAACCCATCAAGAATGGCCAAAGAAGTCCTTCTGATGCATGTTTTTATAGACCAACAATTTACAAAATAATGCAGATAGAATGGAAAAATATATCCTGAATGATATCTAAGTTTACCTTGGTCATGACTGACAAACTCAACTGCACAATGGATTACTGCTGGCTGTTGGCCAGTGATAGGATATTGTTCGATAAATTAGAAGCAGCAATATTAACTTCACTTTTTGTGATGTCTATGCAATGCTTTGGTCATCTGCCAACAACAACAAAAATATTTTCTCAGAAGAAATTGATAGATGTGATTCATTTGAGCATATTGTGTAATCTATTTAGTTTAAACTCTTAATCAACAACAGTTTTATGCCAAATGGGATAATAATTTTCATGAAAACATAAAAGCAGGAAAGTGTGTGCAGGTATCAGGTCCTGTACTTGGCTTAAGAAAAGTTACACCCACAAGTATTTATAAAAATATATTTCACAAAGTAGGAAACAATACATGGATATCTTAGATTACAATACAGAGAGTAGCTAATTCAACATACAAGTGTATGAGCATTAAAGCACAGTAGAAAATATGATTTGCATGAAAGACTATTTTATATATATCATCCATCCAAGAGAATCGCCATATATCGCATCGATACAAACAGAGTATGCACGCAGCTCCAGTGCCAGATCCCCATGTGCAATAGCTAACGTGCATAGACAAAACCTATCACTTCAAAGAAAAGCTAAGAGAATCAGCAATGACGCTATGTACATATTTTTTTTTTCTTTTGCTCTAATATCATACAGTGCAGTTCATTACGCATGTCTGTTTCTGTATTTCTTTACTCAATGGTTTCAGACTTTTGATTTTAAAAATGGCAAGGGGTCAAATATAAACATGAACTAGATGCTTTCAGCTATTGTGCTTAGAATGATCACTGATATCACTGTATATAGTATGTGAATATATATATATATATATATATATATATATATATATATATATATATATATATATATATATATATATATATATATATATATATATATGATCACTGATCAGATATATGATCACTGATATCACTGTATATATATATATATATATATATATATATATATATATATATATATATATGATATATATATATATATATATATATATATATATATATATATATATATATATATATATATATATATATATATATATGATATATATATATATTCACATACTATATACAGTGATATCAGTGATCATATATACACATATATATATATGTGAATATATATATTCACATATAGCCAGACGCTCTGGCGACTGATGCTAGAGGTTGCAGCCTTTAGCCTCTTTGTTAGAGCGTCTGACTCTCATGCCGGCGGACCCAGGTTTGAGTCCTGCTTGGAGTGGGCGGGTCGAACAAGAGGGGTTACATTGGTGCCGTGACCCGGATGGGAGTGAGGTTTAGGGGGGTGAGTGTAATGGAGGCCAGCTAGTAGTTGCTGTGTAAGTAAACCTCACTCCTCTGATCTCAAGAGACGCTCTGGCGACTGATGCTAGAGGTTGCAGCCTTTAGCCTCCTTGTTAGAGCGTCTGACTCTCATGCCGGCGGACCCGAGTTTGAGTCCCGCTTGGAGCGGGCGGGTCGAACAGGAGGGGTTACATGTATATATATATATATATATATACACATACACACACACACACAGTGTCAATACAATATTGACTATCTTTCCTGGTCAAGAAATGTCCTTCTGTAGATTTCACAGTTCAGTGTAGTTAACGAATCTCACTATGTGAATTTCAATACAGAAATTCAGTTCAGCTTTTTAAAAAAACAGTGATGCAGCAGAATGAAACAAAGCTGAAGAGGAAAAGCTTGAAACTTTAAATAAAAAAGGTAATAGAAAATAACAATTTCACTAAAATAAAAAAATAAATAAAAAGTACAAATATACTCAAACCTGCAGCACAAAACAGACGACTGGCGATGAATATTTATATATTTATATAAAACATACACAACAATGAAGAAACACATCAATGTTCCAAAAAACATTGGAATACGACTGTATTTAATGCTTGCTTTTGTAAAACGAAGGCCTCATTGTTTCCACAATTCTCTTACACACTCTAATCATGTTTGAGTGTGAAACACACTTAAAGCATATGGATACAAAGGGTTGTATAAAGCAAGCCTCGAGGCTTTTCCAGTTTACTCAAGAAATCTGGCCACGTAGTATCAAAGGGTCAAATCTTATCTCAGCAGGCAGATCCTAAAGCCAGTGTGATGTATTTTCATTGCGCTCGCATTTGTTAAATCACACATACATTCATAAGTAATGTAGACAATATATTGCTATTTAGTTTACCTTCTTTTTAAATGTTCCTTTATCTGATTGGCTAAATGACGTCAATTGTCGCTGGGGAGCGGTGTCTCTGCAGTCCTGCTTCTCCTGCCACAGTGGGCTACAAGGTGTCCCAAATGTCCTCTTTCCATCCAGTCTTTTCAAGCGACTACCAAGAATCAAAGTTCTGATGCCTCTGGTGGTCACAGTGAACAACAAATACCCAAAATACTGCTAGACACTCAGTGACGGTAATCTAAACTCACACTCCACAAGAATCATTGACCTCCTACTATAGACACTGTTAAGTTCTGACGTTACAATGCACTCTGATGTGGTAAATGACTAATGCTATTAGGTCTCTCTAAGAAGTTAAAAAAAAAGGCGCCCCCCCTTTTTAACAGCAGTGTCTAACATCCCCGTAGCATAATACACAAGTTATGTGGACGAAAGCAAAAGGTCCATAGTGCTTGGAGGTCAAGTCTCTTTGTCGCTCTCGCCCACGGAATAGAGCTCTCCCAGTCTTCTGAAGCGCGGCCCCCACTCTCTAAGGTAATCATAGTTCTGGTCCGAGTCCGAAGAGGCCGTTTCAAGGGAACTCAGGGAGCCCGCAATGGAGCCCCTGCCCTCATAGCCGTAGATTTGAATGGAGTCATATGGTGGAGCCGTGGGGTCGTTGTCTGCCTCGTGAAGCCGTACATTGATGAATTCATCTACGTCTACTCCGTTCGGACCCGAGTGCTGACCTTGTCTGGGCATGAACTGCAGGTCAGGCTTGATGTCCTTCCTGGGCAGATAGCCGTTGATGCCATCTGGGTTCTGCAAGGTGGCGATGTCAAAGGCCTCAGTGTCCTCCTCCCCGCCTCCCTCGTCATCGTAACGGATGATGTTCTCCCTCACGTCCTCGTCGTCTTTGATGATTAGAGGCTCATTCTTGTGTCTCCTCAATGTCACAAACAAGACCACGATAACTGAAAGGCACAAGAACATCCACTTAGTGATCTCAACCATTGCCATGTGCAGTTCAGAGATTTCAATGTTTTATTTTTTTTTCCTTTTACCAAGTGCTTTTTAGATTCAGATTTTACATGCAAATCACAAAGTGGTTTTCAAATTCAAAAATGAGTAAGGACTAAAAGAGACAGCTGAAATGACCTACCGAGAAGTAGAATTATACAAGCTAGAATAGCAATCAGAGCTCCCATGCTGAGACCAATGGGTAGAACAAAAGCCTCGACGTTACACGACTGCACATTGCCTTCCCTGCTGCAGCCACACACCCGTATAGTTAAAGTGTTCGTGCTGCTCATTGGAGGCTCTCCGTTGTCACTCACGACGATAGGCAGGAGGTACGTCTCCTGTTTCTGACGCCGAAAGGAATCATGCTTGGCAAGAATGCTGATCGAGTTATCTATGGAGAGATAAAGTTTGACTGTGATGTATGAAATCAAAGACAATTCATGCAAGTAAATGGTAGGGAAACAACACAATATTAAATTTACGACAAGACAATGTCTATCCCAGCAATAAATAAACAGATGGAAAATAAATAGATTCATCTCTGCTGTCAATCTTTTGCAAAGGCTATGGGAGTAGTTGAAGTGTCTCAGGAAGGCAGACAAAGAAACCAAGCAAAGTACTGGAGCCTCCACTGGTGCTTCTTTTCAGAAGTTGTAACTTCATTATCTGCCCCCCTCATACCTCAAAGCATATGTTGAAGCTCTCCAGTGTCTCAAGGAGCTCCTTCAGTTGATACACTGTACAATATCTATCTAAAAGCCTTCAGTTTTTTTTTTTTTTTTTTTTTTTTTTTAAAGAAAGAAAAGAAAATCAGCTACTGAGTGAAAGGTTTAGATAATACCACAGACGGATATAACACAATAACCAAGTTATGGAAAAAGCTTTATCACATAATAGAGTCTTGGGAGCAACCAAGGCAATGTTAATGTATGAATTTATTTATTGCTTCTCATGAGGGTGAACAACTGGAAGTTCATCATTTAAAACTACAGAATGAAAGGACATCACAGAGCTCACTGGAACAAATATTGGTAAACTGAACAGGGTCGGAATTTAATTTCCGCTCATAAACATGCTAATGAAAAATGTAAATATGGCTTTCTTTTTGTTTCCCTGAGATCACAAAGCAATTATCTGCAAATGCTGTGAGATGATTTATCAATGTAATTAAAGTTCCATATTTGTTTTATGCCATTATGTGTGAAGAACATTGTCCTGAACGAATGTATCTTTGTTTTCACCAAAGAATATTCACGGATATGCAGTCCTTATTTGTTGCTATGATTCTCTGACTACATTTTAATGTGCCTTCATACAGTGATGTTCAAATTAAATGTTCCTAGGTTTAAGTGCATTTGAGCATTTCATACTAGTCACATTTATAGCAAACTGAAGACTAATATAATATTCTGACAGTATATGGGAGCTATTATGTAGTGCTTGTTACATCTTTTTTTTTTTTTTTTTTTTTTTCTTTCAGGGCACAATGCCCTGAAGCACAACTTTAAGGTCACGATAGTTGCTGGTAGTTCCCAGCTCACATTGGCCTCTCCATGTCACCATCCACCGCAATTACAGTTATCATCACAAACAAACCTCCTCAGCTCAGCTCCTGAGGTCTGCTTTAGACAACCTGCCTGGTGTGTGCAGATGGAAACCATCATAGACTGCATGTGTGCCTCCGTGATGTGCATATCTAGATCATTATTGCACATGATCTTTGAGACGAGACTTCAGGATGGATAATCATGCAATTAACTGCTACTGAAAAAAATGCACCCATAATTGTAAGTTTCTTGTACATAAGGAAAAATATGATTTATAATGTTATTACTAGAAGAGCATGTGACTGCATCCAAGTGTCTAGACTTTACCTCAGAAGGTATGTAGTATGCATAGCCAGAAAAAAAAAAAAAAAAAAAAAAAAAAAAAAAAAAAAAACTAAAATCAGTAAATGTACAGTATCTAAATGACTAATGTATTTATGGCTTTCTTTCTTCTACCGCACACAAAGAATAGATTTTGACAAATGTAGTGACTATTTTTGCCCCTCATACAATAAAAGTTTTGGCCTTTCATTATATGGACAAAACATGTGAACCATTCAGTAACACTTTCTAAGCCTGCATTTATAAGGCATTATAAGGGTATGCTTAAATCATTATAATATATGCATAATGCCTTAAAAACAACCTTATATTATGTTGTATCATCTGATAAATAATCATAACAACAGTTACAATACATTATAATACTTACTTATTTGTGGTAGTAACTTTTAAGAGTATAACGCATTAACACCAGATGAAGTCTGCATTTATAATACACCATAAGGGTATTCTTAATGCATTATAAAGCATGCATAATTTATAACAACCGTATAATGTGTTGTATCATCTCATGAATAATCGTAACAACAGTAACAACACTTATAATTGTTATAACACACAATAAACATAATTTTATCCACTTAAGTTATAATGGATTATCCAATAGTTTCATATCTTGACATTGTTTACTTAAGATTTGCACAAAAGCTTAAAGTAAAGTGACAAAAAGTAGAAGTCAGAATGTCACTCAACAATTTTAACAAACATTTGCAATTGATATTTAGATGTTATAACGCAAGTATATGTGCAGCTAACTGTTAATTTTATTTGTGTCCAGCTTATTGGTTTTGTTCTTGTCCTGAAAATGATAAGCAAAGATACATTCAAATAGTTAACATAAACAGTTACATACAGTTTAAGAACAAATATATGTTCTTTTACAGTCTGGTTAACCACATTCATGTAAGCTGTATTTTCTAATGTCATGTATAAGGCGGCCAAGAATGTGTGAGGGGTGTTTCCTGGCAAGACAGTATTCCCATTCAATGACCTTGAGAAAGTTTAGTTGTCCTGTTGCAACGGTGGCAACTGTGGCATCTTCCATGCACGCTTTAAATGTTGTGTTGTGTATACGGTTATAAGGCATTATGCTTGCATTATAATGCATTAAGAATACCCTTATGATGCATTATAAATGCAGGATTCCTAGAAAGTGTTCCTGGTTTGGAATGAGTAAATGATGACAACATTTTCATTTTTGAGTGAACTATCTTTTTAAGGGACTCTAACAATACAAAACATTGTGCTTTTAATCATGAATCACAAGTAACAGCATATACTGTAATGAAAAGAAACAGGATATTGCACAAATTTGGACATGCTGTCAAATCGCTGCACAAGTTTTGATGCCAAGCGCGATCAAACACACATGCACAATCATACACTCATACGCGCACAGCAGAAGAGATGAGAAAGCGGCCTTAGTGCACCAGACGCCTCAGGCTGTGCATCAAAGCCTGGTGTCCTTACAGAGCTTTCTCCTGTCTCTGTGATGGAGTGGCCATCTTTAACCTGAACTCACTCAGGCTGACTCATAATACATGCTGCCTCTCAAGATATCACTGAGATTGTCACTAATGACATTCCGCCTGTCTGTTTCATCTTACAATTCTCAAGGTCTGTCTTTGTCTTAGTAGTCTATTGTTCAACGCTTTTTTTCTATCAGTGTTGTTTCATCTTTCTTTTTTCTTTTTTTTTTTTCTTTGTAACATTTTTATTACCGATCCTCTCTGTGGGTTCCTTGTTCATTCTAATATCAGATATAAAATATTTACTACAAAGTACTATACATTATAATTATAATATATTAGAATGTAAATCTATATATTATAATGCTTAAAATTATACTACGTTATTTATATACTAACTCACTATAGAGCATTACTGAAATTAGTATTATTAAGTATTATTATTATTATTAAAACTATGTTGCCTATATGCAGTGCATTGTATCACAGCTCATAAATAAACAGCAGAATAAATATCTAAATATTACCATAAAATAATCTGCTTTGTATACACTCATTATAAATCACAATTTCTCTAACAAAATTGAAACAGAAGATGAGCCTAGTGCTACTAGCTGTGCTTTTCTTAAATTCTTAAATTTGGATTTTATACCTGAAACTACCCCTTGTCTTTGAAAACAATACGAATCCATATTTTTAAGTATACAATTGTTTAAAATAAAAAAAATCGTCTTTGTCTCTTGAGTTTGTTTTGCACAATTGAGACCTACACCAATAATAATAAATAAATAAATAAATAAATAAATAAATAAATAAATAAATAAATAAATAAAATGTACTTTTCTATTTCTTTTCTGTCACTTCACTCAGAGCGCTTTACAGAGACTAGGGAGATCCACAATTACTTTCCTTTTGACACTCTTCCTTACTTTCATATTAACTCAAAACATGACTGTCCCTTGGAAGGCAAAGCTCTTTTGATGTAACGTCTGATCCGTCTGGTTCAAAAATATCACGTTTCCTCTTTTTGGTGAGCAGCCAAAACAACAGCTCCTTCAACGGTCAGCCATAAGACCACATGCCAAATGGAACTAGATCAATACAGTTCTCCCTCAAGTCTTCGAAAGCATAGTGCAGCACTAGGTTGTGCAGTGCGAACAGCAGGAGCACAGTGTGAAAAGGAAGGTCGGATAGGTTATGCAAAAAAGAAAGAAAAAAAATCAGTGTATTTAGCAAACAAATTTAGAACCATCTGCTGCACAGCCTCAACTTTGAGTAAGTCACCCTACATCGAGTTGCATCGCTAAACCTCGGCATGGATTCTGTTCATTTGCTTTCTTTCAAAATGCACTGGGGAGTACAAAATAGCTGATGTCCAGACAATTGTGCATCTGCTAACTTTTGGGTACACTAATTCCGGCAGATTTCCCCTTCAAACGCAAGCCTCCGGACTGCGCTTGACACAATGTTTGCGCTTGCAGATGTCTGTCTCTCTCTCTGTCTCTCTGTCTCTCTCTCTCTCTCTCTCTCTCTCTCTCTCTCTCTCTCTCTCTCTCTCTCTCTCTCTCTCTCTCTCTCTCTCTCTCTCTCTCTCTCTCTCTCTCACTGTTCACCTCATTATTATTTCCCCAGCTCTCTTAAAGTCAAGTAAAGTCAAGTCACTTATAGCACTTTATACAAAACAAATTGTGACCCTGGACCGCAAAACCAGTCATAAGGGTAAATTTTTTGAATAAATTCAATTGATGTATGGTTTGTTAGGATAGAATAAAATCTGGAATCTGAGTGTGCAAAAATCTAAATATTGAGAAAATCGTCTTTAAAGTTGTCCAAATGATGTCCTTAGCAATGCATATTACTAATAAAAATAAATGTCTGATATTTTTACGGTAGGAAATTTACAAAATATCTTCATGGAACATGATCTTTACTTAATATCCTAATGATGTTTGGCATAAAATAAAAATCCATAATTTTGACCCATACAATGCATTGTTGGATATTGCCACAAATATACCTGTGAGACTTATGACTGCTTTTGTGGTCCAGGGTCACAATTGTTTCCAAGCAGCTTCACAGTAAGAAACAGTAAAATAACAAAAGCAATTATGCAAAATTTCAGCTATAAAGCAGCTCTACAAACACAATAGTGTCATTATTCAGCTCAATTCATTTCAGTGTTAATTCTAACTTAGGCTCAATGGAAAAACGTGCCTGTGGTGACATTTGTGTAAAATAGCCTGTGCTTCTTGCACATTCGCAAACCCCTTAAAAGTGAAAAGTCCAGTGAGTGGCGCTAAAAACATTTTATTTTTTATCCAAAAGAGATGAATGTGAATCTGACAATACAGATACGTATCGCGGCAGTTTGAGTGCGTGCTGTTAATGCTCTATTGCATTTGAAAATAACACACCACCTACACTAAACCCTACACTAAATCTAACCAATAGTGTTAAAGCAAATGTGAGATAAAAACACAGTTGCTGATGCAACCAGGCCATTTTACCCAGTAACAGTAACAAAGTATTTGTACATTATTCAAATATCTGTACTTTATCACAGTATTTTTATTTTAGGATACTTTTACTTTTACTTCATCGCATTCAAAAGCATACTATTGTACTTTTTACTCCACTACATTTCCTAAAAACATGTGGTTCGTTGTCATTTTGAACTGAAGAAATCGTCACCCACTCTGAGGCACTATAGTAGTGTTTTATTCGTGAACAAATGTAATCTTTTTAATGAACCTTTTAAGATGGTTCGCAAATCGCACTGAACGATTCTTGAATTGGACCAATCTGATTGCATCTGTTCTCGAGTCAACAGCTCGCTGATTCAAATGATCCGGTCAGAGCGAGTCTCCAGTTCACAATTTACTGAATTCACAAGTCTGACTCCAAACGAGAAAAGAGCCAAGATCCTCGGAGCTTGATGGTGCGAAAAATAAGATACTACTGCCAAATTTTAGGATTTATTATTGTAAATGAAAATCATATTTAGGTCAGGACTGTCAGTGGTTTGTGAACTAAATCCGCTGTAAAAGGGAGAGCTGTTTAAGCCCATTGTATGAAATGCTGGAATGTGGACATGTCCACATTTGTGTATTACCCTCTGAACGGAGTAGGTTTTAGGTCAAATCTAAATATAACGTTACAATAACGCAAAATAATGCCCATGCATCTTCCCCTCTGCTATAGCAGTTTTAAATGATGTAAAACTAGTATGTTTGCATAGCGTTCTTCTTAAAATGTTAACACATTTTGCCCTATGTGACGTCTGATTTTATATTGTATGTTCATATGTGTCAACACATTTACAAACCATTTGTTTTTCCTCATTTTTATATACTATATGGTATATTTTGTTATTGAATTATCTGTAAGTAGTTATCAGTGTATGGCAAGTTTTGGTCATAAAATAAACATTCTCTTAGTAGCAGATCAATACATATTAAGTGTCTGCATAATCTTCCTTATTGACTAGTGCTGGCTACTTCATAATCATAATCATAATCATATTAATTCATCATAATGTTAGACTGAGCTGTAACCTATTTAAGCTCTATCTGTGAGTCTAGTACATCATACCCCACCCACACGTATTTTGAGCATGCATCAACCAGTACTTTTGTACTTTTACTCAAGTGAAAATTGAAAAAGAGTACTTAATATATTTACCGGTGTAATATTTTATTGTCTGTACTTTTACTTAAGTACTTGATTTGACTGTCCACAACTGATTTGACAAGTGTTTGAGGTCTTTAACTGTGATGTGTGTTTCATGGGACTCACACCTGAGTGCTCTGCATTACAAGTGAAATGCTGTACCAGGTGAGCTACAGAGCAAGTTTACTATATCAGAAAAGCCAAACATATGGGGCTGGTTTTGTGATACAAACCGGTCGACCGATTTATCGGTTATGCCGATTCATCGGCACCAATAACCGATTTCTGGAACCATCCGTATCAGCAATAAACAACACATGGTTTCTCCTGGTTGTGGCTGAAAAATCTCAGCTGCAACTACACAGTACAAGAGCAAATTATCATGCCACGTGTTTGTTTTGGCATGAGAAACTACACTCTGCACGGAGCAGAATCAGATGCTGATGTGAAACTTTTACAAAGAAAAGGTATGTACACTACAGAACACACTGTAATATTTTAAAAGAATACATTTGTTGACTAGCTGCATTAGTTGAGAACTACAGTATGCTTGCCAACAAGGCTGAGAGGACATTAGCATTAGTAATATCTCAAGCAATAAGAACAATGTGACAAAAATACACGCAAACCTGAAACAAATGTTTGAATGTCATGATTGTTATGGTCTTTTTGCATTAGTTTATATCCAGCTTGGACGTTTATTTATTCGTTAGCCAGCTAAGTTGCATCTCTGCATATCTCCTATATGCACATTTCATATGAATTACATAATCAGATATTATTTGAATTTGATTTCAATTGTTTCATTTAAAAATATTATTTTTTTCTTATTTAATTTCAATCTTTCTATGATTATTTTTCTCATGTATGTGAGGCAAGTGTATGCTAAGTTTCAGTTTATTTTTTTACTACACACACACACACACACACACACACACACACACACACACACACACACACACACACACACACACACACACACACACACACACACACACACACACATATAATTTAAAAGTTCAATACATTTTCATGCATCAGTTAACTGTTTATTTTTGTAATACATCTCAACACTATTTTAGTTTGTGTTATGTTTTGATTCAGAATCATGTTTTAAAAACTAGCGTTTAATTAATCAGGTACTGCCCAGTGCCCAACTTAGCCATCGAATCGGTAAAATCCAATATCAGTCAACCTCTAATACAAACGTTAAAATGTTTTAGTTTATAAATCATGCATATGGTAAAAGTGTTTTGAGGTCACAACATAGTATTGTGCAAGGAACCATGTATAAATAAGTAATTGATAACCAATATTTTGCCACTGTAATCATAATTTGTTTGAAAAGGAATAAAATATGTTTTACCGCCACTTGTGTTCATTTCAGCTGGAAGCTGCAGTGAATTGTACAGATAGGTTATTGGAATATTGCAAAAATGGTAGAGGCGTGTTTTTACAATGAGCCTAGGTTGGTTGATTTAGTTCAGTTCAATAACTGTGTAAATTATGAATTCATCAATTATGAAATTAATTAATTTCAGCTATAAGCAGCTCTACAGAAGACAATAGAGCCATTAGATCGAATTAGTTCAATGTCGATGTTGCACAATTCAACAATTATAGTCATATGTTGTCTTACCTAAGTTGTTTTTGATGGTGAAATTGGGATTGTTAAGCACCTCTAGGCGGTAGTGGAAAGTGTGTCCCTGGGAAGGATTGTCTTTGTCCACAGCGCTGATGGTCTGAATCACCTGTGGACACAGACACGAAGAGAGGGACCGGCCATCCATTACTCCACTTTTGACATCATATGGGGCCAGACACTGACAGCAGACAACACGGAATGAAAAATCTGTCTCATTCACTCATAAAAGTTGAGACCCTAAGCTAAGGGGCGCGGCTTTGGCAGCCCACTTTTCTGTGCCAAGTCCATCTATATATCTGCCACCCCCGTTCAAGACAAGTTCTTTTTCTTCATGATTAACAGCTCCCTGTAAAGCGGGACCTCGCCGTCATCATTCCGGTCATTCTTTTCCCCACACGGATGGAGAATGTTCTCACAGTGAGTGTGTTAGAGGGCGGAGGATATGGAAGTACATACTGATACTGTTAGTCACAGACACTGCATGTCGGCTAGAGCGATGCAGGCTCTGACTGGGCCTGAATGGATCTGATTGTTTTCATTTTCTGCAGAGGGAGAGAGTGGCTAAAAAGGGCCACCCAGGTGTCGCTTACTTCTCTCTCTTAAATCAATAGGCTATAATTTACCGTGGCTGATCGTTACGGAGGAGCGGTGAGAGGAAGATGATGCTGGCGGGCCTGACTGATGACCTCTTACCTGTCCAGGTTTGCCATTCTCACAGAGGAAGGCTTCGTACTCGGTGGCGAACTCAGGGGCGTTGTCATTTATGTCCAGCACTTTGATTGCCACTATGGCTCTGGAAATCTGGCTGTGGTTTCCTAATACAAAAAGAGACAAGCTATTAAAGCACTGAAAAGAGAAGTACAGCGGCCAAATATAGAAGGGAGCTATTGCAAATCCCAGGTAAAGAAAATGACCCAGATATTTTCCTTCTCTTTCTGCCTCACCCCCCCATCCTCTGGGTTGATGGAGAGACAGATGAGACACAGCATCCGTTTGAGCTTTAGACATTATCAAGTATGCAAAACAGGATTACGGTGGAGAAAAAAAAACAAAAAAAAAAACATTCAAAGTGCTTTTGAAATCCCCTGTACAGGTGCATGTTTTATACATGAAGGTTAAAAAAATGAATATTAATAAAACGGTGGCAGCTGAAGTCTAGAAGACAATAAAGGGCAATTTAATTAGATTAACTTTTCATTGGAATTATTCATTGGCAGTAATTTACAGTCCCTTTTGAGGACCCATGTAAATGATTGTATTTAATTAGGGTTGCAACCGTTGACTTTTAAAGCAATTATCTATCCGTTTGGCTTTAGCACATGGCAATTCAGGGCATACTGCTGTAATGTGTGACACTTAGAACAGCAAACAGAATTTGAAATGCATTTGACCTGTCAATTAATTTCCCTCCTTGATCAGCCTTAAAAAAATAAAAAATAAATAGGAGCCTAGACCAAACATTTAGATGTAATGCAATAGCACAGGCTCATATTCATAGCCATGCTGTACACAGTTTTGTACGGATACTGCTGTAAAAAAAAAAAAAAAAAAAAAAAAAAATTTAGATTTGTTGATCATCATGTTAAAAACACTGAAAAAACTGTGCATTTGCATACATAAAATGTTGCTATGTGAGCAGCCCTGAAATAATTCAGTTTATTCTGCTCTTTGAGCTCTAAGACGTCTTATGTTAATTATATATGACAGCATCAGTATTTTTTTTTTCTTCCTCCAGGGAAACATTTTTGGCTCCAATATCCAAATAATGTAGCTGTACATGCCAATCAAAATGAATCTCGAGGTTTATGGATGGCTTGTGCAGTGTTTATTTCTGGTCCACAGCTTGCGTTTAATAAGTTCTTTATCCAGTCAACAGATGTTCTTTTATCTGTTATGTACAGCAAACAGCTCTGGCGTGAGTAGAAATTACTCATTAGATGTCCATGAATTGACTGCTGAGCTGTTTAATTCAGTAAAATCTCAGCGTCTTCAGTTTCTGAGAGGAAACTTTAAAACCTTAAAATCCTTAATACCTGAGGTGTTACGTAAAGCTTTATTTTACATTGGCTGCTATGAACCCAGGTTATGGCCTTTATCTTAGTGCCTTTTGAGATGTTGAACATTGTTTCTCTGTTGTAAATCTTATGACATAATGATAATAAAAAAAAGATGTTAATTGTGATGTGAAATTTTTATTGGTCTGAAGTGCCTCTACACAGATTTTAATGATCTCTTTGCGTATTACCGTAATGATCTCTTTGATATTGTTACGCAATCATTCTGAAGCACAAAACATTTAATGTTTCAATTAAGAAGAGAAAGAAAGGGAGACTGAACTTACGAACTTCAGTGGCTGTCACGGTGATATTGTGCCACATATCCGTCTCTCTATCCAGAGGTTTAGCTAATGTGATCTTCCCATCATCAACATTAATGTTAAACTGCCTCTCTAAATCTGTGTGTCTATCAATGAAATACCTGCAGATGAAAAACAGAGAGAGAACAAAACAACATTACTTAATATGAGGTAAAATGATTTTGTTAAAAGCATATCATAGAATATTAAAGTTAGTGGCAAACATACATCAACAAAAATATCATACTTTTTTTAGCATCATGCTTTTACATGTCATGATTATAACAAATCAAATTATATATATCATATATATATATATATATATATATATATATATATATATATATATATATATATATATATATATATATATATATATATATATTTTTTTTTTTTTTTTCCTGAAGATATCTTTTTGTCATGCTTCAGAAAAACACAGAATTTCACACAGAAATGTTTTGGCATATTTATTTTCAACCCAGTTCATATGCGTCTATAGTTGACCAATCTTTGAATGATCAAGGTAATGTCTATTTTGTCACAAAAACAAGCTGTGTGTGAGGTATAACTGTCAAGAAGGTCCCAGTTGAGGAAGAACGGGTTGTAAAATAAATGAAATAATTCATTGGATAGTGAACGTGAAAAAATGTTCAGCCGTGGTAAAGATCCTGAGACTGAGGGTGGAAGTCCAGGAGGAGTGCTCTACTGCTGCGCAGGCAGCCAGACAGGATTCCCACCTGGGATCAGTCTCCAGGAGGCTGAGTGGATTTCAGTCAGGCTCTGACAGCTCCACGTACCACTGAGAGACAGACCCTGAAATGTTCTGCTATGTGTCAATCAAACTGACAAAGTTACTGTGCATGGGGGATGGAGTGGGAGAAAAAAAGAAAATAAACAATCAAATCTGTAATTAATTATTCCATGGTTTTTTTATTGTTGCTGTTGTTGTTCTAGGGTGTAAAGAAAAAAAATAAACATGTCTTAAGTAGTATCCTAAGTATATAGCTCGGATCACCCCATAATTGCTCACCCTCATGTCGTTCCAAACCCGTAAGACTTTTGTTCATCTTCGCAACACAAATTAGGATATTTTTGAGTCACATGGACTATTTTAACGATGTTTTACTCCATTTCTGGGCCTTGGAAGTGTTAATTAAATTGCTATCTATTGGTCAGAGGGGTCAGAGAGCTCTCGGATTTCATCACAAATATCTTAATTTGTGTTCGAAGATGAACGAATGTCTTACGGGTTTGGAGGAATTAATGATGGAATTTTCATTTTTGTGTGATCTAACCCTTTAATATATTGCATGCTTGTATTTCAATGTTTTATTTCAATGTGAGACAACTCCTCACATATATATATATATATATATATATATATATATATATATATATATATATATATATATATATATATATATATATATATATATATATATTATTTTTTGTGTGTGTGTAACAATGTAACATTATTACATTAAGCTTTTTTTTTTTATTATTATTTTACAGGATATGCTTTACACACAGGATGGACAACATAAATCAAACATTACCACCTTCTTTTATCACCCTGAGCCAAAGCATATATTACACGTTAATATAATTAAAATTATGGTAGCAAAACAGCATTTAATTACAGGTCACTCCACAAAATAATTACATATGAATACATATGTTGTTGATTAGTATTACTCAGGAGCCCTACTTGCTTATGTAATTATATTGCAACCTGAGCACTAATGTAAAGTGTGACCATTTTATGACATTACGCAAATATAAAAAAAAAAAAACACTCTCCATTGTGATGTAAGAAAAAAAAAATAAATAAATAAATAAATAAATAAATAAATATATATATATATATATATATATATATATATATATATATATATATATATATATATATATATATATATATATATATATATATATATATATAAAAACTAATGGCATCACAAAATTAATAAACTTTTATATTAAAAACTAAAAATCTATTCCTTTTTAAAAAGAAGCACATGATAGAACACGTTCTCTATGCCTTTTTAGTTATCATGTCGGGTAAAAGTGTAATTAAGGGGACTTTCACAGAAGCACAATGTATTCAACTGTACCAAGGTTTTTTTTTTTTTTTTTCTGTAGGCTGCAGTCTGTAAATGGGCAGTAACCAACTCTGCTTCCTCTATATAAGTAAAGCGAACATCGATATAACGCACTCGCCATCAAGAGCAGTCACACCATGTGTTAGCATATGCTAGATATCAGGTGCCACAACAAGATCTGGAGCCAGAGGGACTTCTGTCAGAGAAGGTTAAAATATCCCCACTGATTACAGCCATACTTCTTTTGACAGATAGACAATATTACTAACAGGACTAATTTGAACTTGGACACAGCTTGGCACCATTTGATGCATGTCAGTTTCACAATAGCAAGAGAAATCCTGCAATGTTATAAGAAAAGAGAGAGAGAGAGAGAGAGAGAGAGAGAGAGAGAGAGAGAGAGAGAGAGAGAGAGAGAGAGAGAGAGAGAGAGAGAGGGTGGTCTGAGAGGTCAGACTGATGGGGAACAATGTTTCTGTGAATGACTGTTTCCATGCCAAGCTGTGATTAAAACTGACATTTTAATTTTACCAGAGTCCTTTAGAAGCCACAATTACACTTATTTATTATTTATTAATTATTATTATTATTATTATTATTATTATTATTATTATTATTATTATTATTATTATTATTTTTAGATTCTTGCTCGTTTCACCTTGATTGCTTCTCCTATTGATGTGACATCCACACTGATGTGCACAATTAGCTGTATTCAGGCAACATTTTTGTCATTTGTGGTGAGGTATAGTTATCATATTTCTCTATGCAATTCAGCACAGGCTATTTGGTAGATAAAGTCAGTCATCCATGTTTTCTATTTACAAAGTGGCTTTTACCTCTTAAAATTACTTTAACCCTTCTGGTCCACATGGCAAGACATTCAACTTTATCACTTTATGGTTCAAAATTCAGAAAAAAAAAGTCAAAAAAAAAAAAAAAAAAAAAAGTTTGATCACATTAGAAAAGATAATTCATCTTTTAATGCTTAAGTGGACCTTCATGTATAGCTTAACACAATCTACTCCATGGTCTCCGACAGAGGTACCGGTAATTCATCTTCCAAATAACACAAACGCATCAATACGAAAAGCCTGAATGTCAGAACAATAAGTGCACAAAAGCGAATGACAGCAAGGAAAATTAATTCCAACCCAGGAAGGTGAATACATAAAGAAGAAGGGAGGGAACCTCGGGAACAGCAAATGCAACAGATTTTCTTCCTAATAATGCAGTCTTAAACTCTAGTCACTATGCACAGATGCCAGTGCTGAAATTATTATATCTCATATTTTGAAGCAACAGCCAAAGAAAATAAATACAAAGTACACTATGATATAAAAATATATATATATATATTTCTTGTT
Source organism: Paracanthobrama guichenoti (assembly GCA_018749465.1). Lineage (NCBI taxonomy): Eukaryota > Metazoa > Chordata > Actinopteri > Cypriniformes > Gobionidae > Paracanthobrama > Paracanthobrama guichenoti. The sequence continues at coordinate 32,736,129 of CM031949.1, forward strand.
CAACACAGACATCAACACTTGAGGACATGGACACTGGATTTTTTCGAATTCATAAATTAGGGCTGTACAATATTGAAAAAAAAAACTGCCATTGTGCCACTTAAAAAAATAAAAATATAATAATAATAATAATAATAATAATAATAATAATAATAATAATAATAATAATAATAATAATAATAATAATAATAATAATAAAAATAATAATAAAAATGCGAATAGATCTATTTTGGAAAAAGAAAATCATTCTAGAATGTTGCTTTATTAAAAGCAACATGAAACATGTCTAAGGTCATAAAGACTGGTCACACTTTAGGTCCAATTCTCATTATTAACTAACTATTAACTATGACCTTTGTCTCAGTAAACTCCTAATTACTGCTTATTAATATTAATATTAATAGCTTAATAATAGTAATGTAGTGGTTAAGTTTGGGTATTGGTAGGATTAAGTGATGTAGAATATGATCATGTAGAATAAGGCATTAATATGTGCTTTATAAGTGCTAATAAGCAGCCAATATCCTAGTAATATGCAAGCTAAAGTGTTACCCTATTTTTCAGAGCAAGGATCTGGGGAAAAAATTGGTGTGACACTTGGGTATATAATAATAATAATAATAATAATAATAATAATAATAATAATAATAATAATAATAATAATAATAATAATAATAATAATAATAAGATATTAATATATTAATATAAAATATCTCTACATGAGTTACCATAAGCTACATTCTCATTGTTTTTGACCTATTCAATATGACTATAAAATGGATGGATTTGCTTGAGTGTAAAGGTGCACAGTGCAAACAAACACACTTTACACGCAGCACATGTATTTACTTTCGTAACAATTTATTCTGATGGTCCACTTCAGACATTCTACTGACTGCAAGCACGTTTTCAACTGCAGTACATGTTCCTACAACTTATTCTATTAACCTGAATCTTAACACCTAACAATAACCTAACAGTTTACTAATACTGTAATGAGTGTTCAGTGACATGTTGCAAAGCTACTTATAGTATGTCTAAAGTGGGTCATCAAAATAAAGCATTACTTTCATCGCAGCCTTTGTGATGTAACAATCACATTTCACAATTTTGATTTTATTTCGATATATTGTGAAGCCCTAGAATAAAAATATCACACACATGAGAACGTTTACTTGGCGTAAACTCCATTGCACCACTGAAACCCAGTCTCTGATTTCTCCCCAGCTCCCAGTTCCCCGTGTAATTACACAACCTGTTGCGTGTTGTCCCGGAAACATCGCAAGTCACTGGAGAATTAATGGAATGCTAGGTTGGACTGAGAGAAATTGGCTGTATAACCTATACTGAAGGTGCCCTTGTAATTTTTCAAAAAGGAAGTCACAGAAGTGAAATACATCAGTGGGAGGAAGGGGAGGAATCATATAGTATCATTGTCCTACCTCTCTTCCCACTTCTCTCTCTATTTCCCAGTATAACCAATTCTGTGGAGGTGAGAGCTCCATTTAGTCTGAATGCAAATGCACCTCTACAGGCAATTTCATCAGCAGCATTTAATGGCTGGTAGGATGCAGCACTGAAGTAGTACTTGGATATTAGATTGATATAGAAGCTTGAACTTGATCTTCTCATGGATTAATGAAGAATGTTTTGCCCTAATTTCGCCAAGGAGGACAACAGAGCACCAGACATCTTCTGTCAAGGTCACATGGGCTATAAATGATTGTCTTTACCTGACTTGACTGTGTGGGGCATCCTGGTCTGTGGCCACTACCGCTCCTATGACTGTGTTGATTGCAGCATTTTCATGCACGTCAAAGAGATACGTGGGCTTTGTGAAGACAGGGGGTTCATCTGAGTCCTCAACAACGATTTTGATCGTGGCCTGGTCCATGTAGGGCCCACCCGTGATCGAATCGGCACGTATGTTGGTCGCCACCACTGTTAGGTTGTAGAAATGTTTTGACTCAAAGTCCAGAGGCTTGAAAACAGAGAGAAAGAGAGATGTTTATTATTAATGGGCACAAACAACAAAGACAAACGGTTTCCTGGTTTTAGCGGACTCAGTTTGCTGGGCTTGCAGGTCTGACTGTAATTGCACCGACTTCCTCCCACCTTGCAGTGGCTAAGATTTAAGCTGCTGTGAGCCCAATTGCAGGGTGAACAAAAATAATATTTAGTAGCAATAACCACACTTTCACCTGGAGCGTGGGATGTGTTATTAATTTGTGGTGGAGACAGCATGTGTTTGGGATTTAAATGAGGCTGCAAATAAGGTTAATCTAATGGAATCACAAGGACTGCATTGCAAATTGTTAAGAAATCATAAAAAATACAATTTGTATGTTTGTGTTGTCTGAAAACAAAATTAATCCTTGCCCACAATACCATGACGTTAACATTGTTAATGTATTCTCTGAGGCAATTATCCAATGGTGAGACATTATTGAAGTAGCAGATAAAATACAATTTGGGAATTATTTGTACTCCAGGATAAATATTTGTGATTTCAGTGTATGAGAAAAGACTGTATGTTCACCCCACCTGTGAATGTACAAGCTACACTGAAGAGAACCTGACACACAGCGCCATTTTATGGCCAGTTTCTCAAGTATTCTCAAGTAAGTTCTCTTTTCATCAAGTAAAAATTTCACGGTTTTACTCTCTCCATGACTGTACCGTACTGATACCACTGTATTCTGAATTGCATCTCTCTCCATCTTGGTTTAACTTGAATAAAGGGCTCAGAGTCCTCCTTTTGCTCTTTTATTGACAAAAAAAAAAAAAAAAAAAAAACTAGACCTGACCGCTGGCATACACATGAAAAAGAAACAGGCTCTAGGAATTAGGAGAAGTGGTAGAATGACGAATTTGCTTATGTTGTCAAAAAAAGCCTCTGTCCCACAGGGGAGGTCAGGCAGACACTGGAGCCGGGCCGAGAGCAGCCCCAGCTGGGAGAGGAGAGCAGCTGGAGTTCCTCTATCAGCACGCTTTGAAGTCAGTGCGGCTGACAGCAGGGTATGCGGAAGAGAACAGCCCATGTACCTCTGTCTGCTGGAGTCCACAAAGCTTTTGAAAGAATTTTATTTAATTTTATTTTTTACCCTTTCCTTGCTACTACCATCATGCCAAGATGGAGTGGAAAACACAAGAGGCCATTACAGTATTTTTTTTTTTAATGTATTTTAAAATGTAATATATTCCTGCAGCACGTTCTCACTCCCAACTCGTCACATATTGACGCTTGGTCAGGTCCCATTTTTAATGCACAGGGTACCCCTTTAGCATCATTTTTCAACATGCAGGGTACCCCATTGATTTCAGTTGTTTGCCCAGTGCGTTTATTCTTTTCATTTGTAAAAGTAGACATGATTTTATAAATATTTATACGCTACTTTTATATTTTGGAGCAACTTCAACAATATAAAACACATAACAGGCAAATAAAAGTAAAAAATGTTATTGCAAAAACTGACCAACAACAGTATAAAAGTATTAACTCATGTTGCATCATGTCTTCTGAAGTCATACGGTATCTTTATGTAAAGAACAGAGTTGATCTTAATGTTTTAATTGCTGAAATGATGATCCAGACGCTCCGTGAACGCACGCACACACTCAGTCATATCTCACTCAAAAGATAGACCATCAATATAAAGTAAAACCTTTACGGTTACTTTTGATCAACTGAATGCATCTTTGGTGAATAAAAGTATTCTTTTCTGCTAAAATCTGTGGGTGTATGATTCCAGAAATCCAGTGTTTTTTTTTGTGTTTTTTTTTTAGAAATCACACAAATGTTTTATTCATTTCATATCTGCTACAATTAGCCTTTCTGACAAACTCAGATGTGCTGTGACAAAGTACTTATTGGATAAATACTCTTTTTGTGTCACCTTCCTGTATACTACAGTATAATGCAAAGCTCTTAATGTTTGACTGGTGCGCCTTTACTCAAATCTCTACTCTATAGCTCCTTCAAAGATCAATGTTTTAAGGGATAAGCATTTTGAGACACCTTGATCTCCTCCTATTTGTCCTCTCTCTTCCCAAAAGTTTCCTGTCTTTTCATTACTATTTAAGTCTAATAAAATGTTAAAAGCATCTAAATAAAATAAAGGTTTCGGTGCTGATAAGTAAATAAATAACCTAGAACTACATTTCTGTGTAGCATGATAAAATAGTTTAGGGCTATAACAGAATAACAGAGCACTTTCCAAGACTTTACAAGCAGAGGTTTCCCTGTGATGTTAAATTCAGAACAAGCTGCAGGCTGGCACCTTGCTTTCTTTGGAAAAGGTCAGTGCTGTTCAAGACTATTGAATTTTGATGACAGTTCATAGAGTTTTATATCTTAAATGTAAAAAGAAAAAGAAAGGTAAATAAAGAAGTACCAGAAAGAAAGAAAGAAAGAAAGAAAGAAAGAAAGAAAGAAAGAAAGAAAGAAAGAAAGAAAGAAAGAAAGAAAGAAAGAAAGAAAGAAAGAAAGAAAGAAAGAAAGAAATGTAACCATTTAATTGTAGTTGAGGTCTTTTGAGGATGTGATTCAAGTGCAGCTTTGCATATTGGCAAGAGTGAAACAAGTTCCTCTCATCTCAGACACTGCAAATCTGTTCCATCTAAAAATATCATGCCAACACCTCATTCTTTTGATAGTCATGCATGCCATTTGACTCTCTACAGTGAAATTGGCACTTTTGCATCCCTCTGGGTCTCCATTTTGGCACGCATTGCGCAGAAAGGTCTGAATACGACTATGGCTGTCACTTGACCTGCATTGTTTCCGGATGATGCAATTCTGCCATTCATGTGTCCATTGGACGCATACTGAACCACCTGGCTGCGATTGACTTTTACCACATACATACACTCCTGTTTTAGAGCACCTAGCTGATTCTCCAAAAAAAAAAAAACAAAAAAAAAAACACTCCCAGCATGATTTGAGAGTGAACGTTTACAGGGGCATTTAGAAGCATCACATATCAGCAGTGGGAGAAGTACAGCATCTCTCTCCACCACCACCACCACCACCACGAAAGCCTAAGGGGGGCAGAGAGGAGATGAAAGTGTGCATCCCTTTACAACAAAGCTGTATCTTGACTGTCTGAGCCTGTGGCATCTCACTCAGATCAATATGTTTAACCTTGCTACAAAGGCTCATGCCCATTCAATATTTAGCAGAAGTAAAATCAAATGTTAATTGTTGGTGAGGGCTGCATCGGCCGACCCGCTGCAGATGATATTTGGCGCACACTGACTCAGCCCCAGCGCCTGGGGAAACTGTGTGCCTGCGCACAGTGGCAGGTGCAAGAAAGTGAGGAAAAATAAGGGTTGTGTGCTTTACAAGCTTGTTCTGCTCTCCTGAACTCCAGCACCGTCTGGAGGTATAGAGGTTAGCAGGGAGTGGGCTGTTGATTGCCTGTTTTTCTCATGCAATGCCATCCATCATGCTATTAGTAATGCAGACAACAGATTCCAGGCCAAGAGCTATGGGATGAGAAGACGAGGAAAAACAGGCATGCCATTACACATTCAGCTGTGAGAGACCTGGGACAAACCAAATGACTTTTTTTATTTCTCGCTCTGTCTGCAGATTTCTTTTCTTTCTTTTGTTTTATGATTCTAATATTAAAGAGAGGCTATTACTATATTATTATTATTATTATTATTATTATTATTATTATTATTATTATTATTATTAAACTATATTAGGTAACACTTTATTTTACAGTGTCCTTGTTACATATGTTACATGTACTTACCATAGTAATAACCCTATAGTAAGAACATGTTGTTAATTATTATTACTTAGTACTTATATATACAATTATACTGTAACAATGACACCTTAAAAACAGTGTATTTGTTACATATGTTGCATGTACTTACCATAGTAATAACAGTAAATGATGTATAATTACATGCAACTAAAACTCAGTCAAACTCTAATCCTACACTAACCTTATAGTAAGTACATATAATTAAGGTTAAAGTTAATTATTATTACTTAGTACTTAATATATAATTACACTGTAACGATGACACCGCATAAAAAAAAAAATAATTAAGTTGACGCTATCAATGTAATTACAATGTAACAAATAAGTACTGAATACACTGCAGAAAATGCAGAAAATGACAATTTTTGTCTTGTTTCCAGTCCAAATATCTAAAAATCTTACTTTAAGAAGCATTGACTAGACAAGCAAAAGTTTTGTCTTGTTTTGGGAAAAAATAACTCAAAATTAGTTGAGTTTTTGCTTAAAATAAGATAAATAATCTGCCAGTGGGGTAAGAAAAATAATCTTGTTTTCTGTTTGAATTAAGATTATTTTGCTTACCCCACTGGCAGATTATTTAGTTTATTTTCCCCCAAAACAAGATGATCATTTTTGCTTGTCTAGTAAATGCTTCTTGTTCAATGCTTCATTTTTTTTGCAGTGTAATGTTAATTAAACATGTGCTCAGTAAAGGGTTAAGGTTTAGGGTTAGTTACTTATGCATCATTTACTATTATTACAATAATACGTACATTTAACGTGTAACTACGCCATCTTAAAATAATTTATTTTTATTTTTATTTTTTTAAATAGGCTTTAATGTTGCTTCTCAAGGTGCTGTGCAAAATAAAAGACAATCTGATTGCACACAAATTGATTTTGGAGAACTAGAGTTGAGGATGATGTATCAAGCTGTTGAATAATGCAGATTATTTAAAGCACGCAATTCGTTTAACGCTGGTATAATTCTTAGAGATCATGCCCAACTAATTCCCACATGACAAACTCATCATGTTTATCACATACAGTATGCATAATATGCACAGCTACACATATGTAGAGTGACATTTATTGTGTATATTTTCCCATATTTTGTGTCACGCTGTGCAGCATTGTTGCTGCACAAACTGTAGATGTTCCTGTAAGATAAAAGGGCTTCATTGTCCTCTCATCCACTGTGAAGGGTTCTTCATTTGCATACAATGGCCATTCCATATGCAAATATACACCACTACACAAGGGCTGAGAATTGAGCATAGAAAGTCAAGGGGTCCAGAGTTACAGTAGTTCTCAAACCTCAGAACACCTGGACTGCAGTTTTACAACCCATTTTAGGTGTATAGGGACTTTAAGTGTGGATTTTCAGCTGTGTAAAACTGAAAGTAAGTATCTCTAAGAAAATCTAGCTACTGCAGAAAAAGAGTACACTATACAAACCAGCAGGGGTTGGACACCTTATATTATTTATTTATTTTAGGTGTGCATTTTGGAAGCCATGTAGCCCACAGTCATATTATTAAGTTATGAGCTGAATGGGAAGTTAAACACTATTTTCTTTACTATTTGATTGGATGATAGGCCACAGTTTGTTCTATTGTATTTGCTGCTTTTGGTTTCAGAACAATATTCGCTACACTCTCAGAAAAAAAAGGTACATTGCTGTCACTGGGGCGGTACCCTAATGTACAAAACCGAAAAGGTACTGATATGTACCTTCAAGGTACTAATACACACTCTTAAAGTACTGATATGTACCATTAAGTTACTAATACACACACTTAAAGTACTGATATGTACCTTCAAGGTACTAATATGTACCATTTAGGGGTGAGTAAGGTACAAAGATGTACCTTTTCACTTTTGTACCTTAGGGTACCGCCCCAGTGACAACACTGTACCTTTTTTTTCTGAGAGTGTATAAATAAGAAGTTACTGCTTTTAACAACCGGACATACACAATCCTTCCCATTCCACACACAAGCCACAATGATGGGGACTAACAACTATATAATTAAAGAAAAAGTCTCAACTTATCACCACATGACACATAACTCGGAACAACAAACACAACGACAACACCAGAAAATAATGTAGCAAACCATGAAAAAAAAAAAAAAAAAAAACTAAGGCATTAATTTGCATAATTAATTAATTTGCATGATTAATTCTTTCTTTTTGGAGGGTATGGCACAGTGTTTAAAATTACATTCAAAATGGCACTCTGTGTCAAATAGGTTTCCGACTCCTGCGATACACACTGAGAGGTGTCTCTGCAATATTAGCAGTCATTTGTCATCAGTAATGAGCCACTTTTCATATTTTTCACAATATGCAATGTCAATTCTGTAACAAAGAGTTTACAACTGTTAGAGAGTCCCTATGACACGTTAAGCCTACTTTTCTGGTCTTACCTTCTTGAGTCTGAGGATTCCCTCCTGAGTCTGAGCATCAGTGACAATCTCAAACACATCCCTCTCGTCTCCACCTATGATGGTGTAAGTTGATTTAGCATTTTCCCCGATGTCTCTGTCATTCGCTTTTACTCTTCCTCCAGGCTTCCCAATGCCAAGATCCTCAGGAATATTGAACTCATAAGAGCCTTTAGAGATGAGGTACAAGAAAGTAGAAGATCGTGTCTATCAGGTGACAAATAGCACTCAGAGAAACAATAAAACAACTAAAATACTAGACAAAAGTTTTTTTTATACACGCACACACACTTTAATGTCAAATGTGATTAATCGATTTGACAGCACTCATCTTAATTAATCTTAAAATGTAATTTATTCACATAATGGCAAAGCAAAATTGTGCTCAATAAACGTTTATTATTATTTCTGATGCTGAAAACAACTGAGTTGCTTTTTTGGAGGATTCTTTGATGAATCAAGGTTCAAAGAACAACATTTATTTGAAATATACATTTTTAGTAACGTGTAAAAGTCTTTACTGTCAGTTTTGATCAATCTAAAGCATCCTTGTTGAATAAAAATATTAATTTCTTTCAAAAAATCTTACTGACTGCAAACTTTTGCACAGTAGTGAAGGTGTAGTTTATAAAAGACGGTCCTTCTTACCCTTTGTGAACTTTGGTGGGTTATCGTTGATATCCGTAAGAGTGACTGTCACTGTGGTGGTTCCTGACAACCCACCCATGTGACCTCCCATATCTTTTGCTTGAATGACAACAAGATACTCTTCCCTCATCTCACGATCCATCCCTGCCAGAGCCACCCTAATGATTGCTATAACAATTAAAATAAATATAATACAATATATTAATTGACATACAGAATTAACTGATATTATAAAGAACACAGCTACAAAAAAAGCATCAAGGAAATCTATTATTCTTTTAAATATGAAAACATCTATAAATAAGAAAGTCACATCTTCATACTGAACTGGATCTAGATGAACAAGCCATTGTACATTCTGAGGTGTGCAGCCTGCCAAATCTGTTAGCTCTTCCCCTGTCCTTGACACCCTGACCAGCTTAGTGTGTGCCATGCATTGCCTGTGCTGCTTTCATTTGGCATTGCAAATTAGCTTGTTTGTTTGCCGAGGACTTGTCCCAGCACCTGGAGTCATTTATATTCCTACTGAATGTGAATTATGCTGTCTGTCTCTTATAATCTTTAATATTGTATGCACTGACTAAAATATTAATTCCGAAAACACCAATGGGTAACCTACTCAAACAATAAAACCCACAGTATCATACATTTAAAGCCCTCTGTATTAAATAAATGTGTATGTGTACATAAATGTGTTATTTCCCCCCCATTTATTGTAGGTGTTTTGCCATTCATTCGCACGGCTTCATTGGTTGCAGATTGAGATTCCTAACATTTAACACTATCCTTTCATCTTTACAGACATTTCGCCTCAATTCACACTGCAATCATGGTTTTTACCATTGTGGTGGAGGTTCCCACAGCAATTTGCACGTCTTATGATGTTATGGTGTGTGATGAGCTTAAATCCTGGGAAATCACTATGACTCTGATGAAGTCACTTGGGGAAGTGACAGAACATCTTCAAAAAATAGAAGAAAAAAAATGCTATGCAATAAGTTCTGTGAGACATTTCTCGATGACTGAGAATCTTCGTAGACACTTACACAATCAATCATGATTTTGTGTCAAGAAAGAGAAATGCTAAGGAGCTACATTAAAGTTCTGTTATTGACAAATAACAGAAGTAAAGAACTAAGGAAACAAAGGCATTTTACAGGAAGAATGGGAAGTGGGGTAAGTAGGGCCAGCTCCAGTTCCATTACGCATGAATAATTCACAGAGCGCATGCATTGTCTGCTAGACCTTTCATGCTGCACTTACATGTCTTTGTTTCTTGTTCTGTCATGGAGAGCAACAGACCACAATAATTTCGGTGAACCAAGGATGTGCGTTTTTAGAAGTGAAGTGCTCTGATTGTCGATAGGAATAATGGAAATGCAGGCCGCCCTGAGTGCTGGATTCAGCTGTGTGTGCGCCATGTGTGGTGCAACACCGAATCTGATGCTGTTACACACGCAAACGCACACCGCAGTACTCATTCAATTGTCATCCTGATTTATCATTATCTATTCAAATGAATTCTTGATGATCACAGAAGCGAGGCAACACAAACATTCATTTCCATAGGTATTTGAAGGTTTACTTTCCTTTCTTATAATTATATATCAATTATATATATAATTTTTTTTGCAAGCCATTACCCAAGTAATGAATTGGTGCATAATGTTTACTTATTTATCAAGTGTGTCTCATTTCCTGCGAGGTGTTGGAAGTGTCAAATGGTTTCTAATGGTTGTTTTCCCTTTACCTCTTATTTTTCATTAACATTCATTAAAACATCTGGCTCACTTGAATAAGCCATCTGCATGTGTTCAGTAATCACGCAAACCATGCACACGGCACATCAATTTGGGCTTTTGCACCTTCTCTCGACCATTTGCATTCTTAGGCAAAGCTGACAGTGAGTGATTGAAATCAAGCAGAAGAGGTGTTCTCATAGGAAAAAAATATATAGATATTTAAAGTCTGTTCATTTATTATGCACATACAATTTGAACAGATACAGGACTTGTTTATTGTCTGTTGTTTTTCCAAATTACGAGCTGTTCATTTCCATCTCATTGCTTATTAATGTAATTTCTCCATTATTTAATCATGTTGCTTACAGACACACTGTTAACAAGTCAGCTGAAAATGCAATTAGGGAAAAAACAAAGTCAAGGTTGAAAAGGAAGCAGAATGCAGATGGAATTCAAAGATAGCCCTGTCATTTAAATCAGAAGCTGCAAATTGCTTTGTGCGCTATTACAGAACAAAATCAGCATCTGCATGTATCCTTCAGGTAAAATGATCTTGTTTATTTGGTTTTTCTCTAATATTTCTTTCCTGTCTCCCATAATGATGATCATAATAACAATGATTGTAATAATAATAAATGATCTAACACCTAAAGCTCATCTTGGTAAACAAAGGGACATTCATCTTACACCTATTTCTAAGCTATTCATAAGCATAATAAAAAGGATGTTGACTAATTGCAATGATTCACGACCATCTGGACATCGTTTTGATTTAATGTAGCTAACTTACCAGTTGTTTGGTCGATGGAGAAATAAGGTTGGCCTTCCAGAATGCTGTAGACCAGTTTGGCACTGTTTCCATACACCGGATCATCCGCATCCGTTGCAGTTACTCTCGTTACTGATGTACCTATGAAGAAAAAAAAAAAAAAAGCATCTTCAATAAACAAAAATGACTTGCAATGAACAAATAAATCAATTATTTCCATTTACCGCACCGCTGTGTCCAGGCTCTGAACTCGTTTTCTTTGAGAACAAATATTTTTCCTCTCTCTACCGATGTTCCAATACTACCTCTGGCCATTGTGTGAAAGCTTCTCTGGAATAAACTCATAAAAGTATGTTTTGTTGTTCAGATGTGTACAAGAGCGTGCTCAAGCTGTGATACTTCCACGATGAAAACACATCACAGCTTCAGGCCTTAACAAGATCAAAACGAAGAAAGTCAGACAAACAAACAATCCAAGCTGCTCTATTAACCTCCTCTTCATTAACCCATGGCTTGGATGAATTGAGAAGAAACAGGGAAAAATAAGAAGCACAAAAGAGAAAGACACACAAAAGAGAGTGAGAGTGCGAGAGAAACTGAGATGCTAATGCTAAACAGCTCACTGACAGTGCAGATGGTGTGGTAATTGTTTGTAAAGCATGTTCCACAGCACTCTGACAGCTTGGTAAGCGTCTGACCAGCAAGCGTGCCTGTGCTACAGCTACAGGTATCTGGAGCTGTCGGAAGCAGCAGGAAAAACGTCCACTGTGAGGACTGCGATGTGCGCGGATTGATTCAGGCTTAAGTGAAAGTGCATCTCCACGTCTCACTGGAGCAACACAGGTGAAACCCTTATGTATTGACTCCAGTGAGGAATATGAGGCACTGCAACTGTCTTTGAGAGAAAACAGGAAAAAAAATAAATAATACTAACACTAGGGATGAAACGATTAGTGGTGGACCAATAAGGATTTTTTTGATGGCATATGACAATATCTTAGAGAGCAGGGTGGCCGATATATCACATCACACTATTTAATTTAAAGATTGCAAATACCAGGTGGTGCAATGAGATTTATATTTATATCACATCTAAATTAGAAGCTATTTAAAAATGAATCAATAGCAACAAAAAATAATAAATAATGCAAATAAAATTGTAAAATAAAATGTAAAATAAAGAAATAGCAACTCCTTGCATCCTATTATAGTTAATATTTTTCATAAATAAAGAAACTGTTAAAAACATGACTGAAAAGGAAGTAGTTCTCGCAGCGCTGAGTGAAAGGGCCATATAAAACCCTTTAGCAGTGAAAGATTGAACACTGTAATCTATAGTTTATGTGCACTGGGAATCATATTTTCTCTAATAAAGACACTAATTTTACAGTACATTCAATACAGTTAATATGACATGAATATGGTGGAAAACTGGATATAGAGCAGCATAGTTTGAAATCAAGGACAACTGGATTCGTTGAGGTCTGTGAGGTTTGTGAAATACTTTTTCATATATATAAAGAAGCAATTATATAAAAGTGTATTTGCTGAATGTCAGTGCTGCAGTGATGATGTAGTTTTGTAGGCCAATCCAGAAGTTTGAATCACCCTGGTATGGTAAGGATTTTTTCATTGGCTTTTGGATTATTGCAGGGAATAAGTAGCCTGACAAGCCAGATCCACATCAAGATGTTGGGTCTGGGAAAACCACCATTGGCAGGGCTCAATCCGAGGGGTGGGATAAACGGTTGTCTTTCAAATTCCCTCTGCACGCAATAGGATAGAGCTACAACTAACCAGAGCAACGAAGAAGGTGAAGCGGAGCTAGTTGATAGATTAAACTTTCGCCGTATCCAGTCGGCAAAACTCCGAACACATCTTCCTTTCTTAAGAATGACTTCAGTGCCGTTCTTTGTTCTTTTCTCAAAGAAAAGCTTAACTCCAAGTCTTCCAGAGTCGCGGCCAAAGCTGATTTGAAAGGCCGCTGTTCACCAGCTTCTTTGTTTTCAAGTAGCACGTGGAACCGCGGCAACTCTGCCGTCATTATGTTAAGCCCGCCCACCGACTCTGTACACGATGTGATTGGCCTGACCAGAGTTTGGTTTTTCCAGCTCACAAGCCAATGGAGAGTTGCTAGACGCCCTGGCTGCAAATTACATTTGCTGCCACTAGGGTGCGTCTAGATTTCTAGGCTAGGGAATAAGGTATGCGGATAACAAAAGCTTATGCTTCTACAAGTTTTGTTTATCTTCACAAATGAACACACCTTTTATGAATTTTGAAGTGCAAATACAATCGCAGTAGTCAAAAGCTAAACCTAGGCTATAAAGAACTACATCACGGGTCACGTGACTTCACAGCACCATCACTAAACTTCCGAGAAATCTTTTAGTCTTTGTTTAAAAACATTTCCCCTGAAAGGTTGAGTTAGAATAGTTTGCAAGAGTGCAATTATAAACACAACGAGGCTGTGAAAGTGAACTAGTTAGTAGTAGGGGGTTCAGATTTTTTAAAGTAGACATTTATGTGATGAAAGTCGAGTCGACATCGACTAGTCGCTAATGACATCATTAATAAGCAAATAAGCGTGAAACTCGAGCTGAGAATGAATGCGGCTTGCCTTGTGCACAGCAATGGCATATGACACAGTGCTGCCCACAAGCTATTGCTCCTACATAACAGCTTATTTTTATCAGTTATTTTGGGTTGTTATATTTCTCACAGATTTCTGCTCGTTCTAAATCAGATACAGATGAAGTAAAGATTACATTTATATGAATGCATTAGTGAGAGAATGATTATGTGTGAATTAATTCTACCTGGCTACTAATAGTGAAGCTGTGGGCTTTAGTTACTAAGAAATATATGCTAGAACTTTTCAGTTTCTAAGCTATTTTATTGATAAATCATGGACCAGTGTTGACAATACATTTCTGCGCTACTGAATGTTTCTGTGTGTGCGCAATCTGCACGAGCTACTGTCTGTATGTGTGTGTGCAGCAGCGCATTAGTTTAGAGCGGCGATTAACTTACGTGTACATTAAGCTGTGTAAAACGTGCATTCTGCCAACCAGTTTTGAGCATTCAGATGGTATAATCAAACATATCTTGTGTTGCGCTCCCGTATTATGCTTTTTTTTTTTTTTTTCTTTCAAAACGGAGCGTAAAACTGGACTTCAGCGGTTTCTTATCTTGTTGCGCCCTCTATAGGCCCTGACCAGCGACTAGTCGACATCAAGCTTAAAGCATCATGGCAGAGCATTAAAGTCGACTAGTTGACTAGTCTGTGCAACCCTTAGTGAGTAGATGAGTTTACCTGTTCAGCTGATGACGTTTAATGTCCCCGACCATAGATATATATACATAGATCCACATTTGACTGATCAAGACTCAAGACTCACATTGACGTGTCTGCCATCTTGGCCCCATCATGGCACTGTTCATCACTCACTCTAACAAATCAATGAAATTTCAATGAAAATGTCACAGCATTGTGCAGCCTATGGCTGCAAAAGCCACAGAGCTATACAATGGGATATCCTTTAACGATATAACGATAAACTAAATGCTGTGACAATCATCTTGTAATGTTTATTGCAGATATGGGTATTCATACAAGTGAATAACAAGGCTGCAGTCAAGCTGCTCTCAAGTGGTCACAGACCGTATTTAACAGTTCCAATATTGTGGACGGCTTACATATAGCAGCCCATAGAAAGAGACAACAATGAGGCATCCATGTATGTATGTATGTATGTATGTATGTGTGTGTGTGTGTATCACAACAGACTTTAATTAGCATTTAGGCATTTAACCAAAAACCCATTTAAGAAACCCATTGACTTTAGGATGATGGAACCAGAAAGGCTAAAATGCTAACTCGCTTCCGGGTTTTGGCCTTCAAAAATACTTCATCCCTTCAGCACTCTACACTCACCTAAAGGATTATTAGGAACACCTGTTCAATTTCTCATTAATGCAATTATCTAATCAACCAATCACATGGCAGTTGCTTCAATGCATTTAGGGGTGTGGTCCTGGTCAAGTCAATCTCCTGAACTCCAAACTGAATGTCAGAATGGGAAAGAAAGGTGATTTAAGCAATTTTGAGCATGGCATGGTTGTTGGTGCCAGACGGGCCGGTCTGAGTATCTCACAATCTGCTCAGTTACTGGGATTTTCATGCACAACCATTTCTAGGGTTTACAAAGAATGGTGTGAAAAGGGAAAAACATCCAGTATGCGGCAATCCTGTGGGCAAAAATGCCTTGTTGATGCTAGAGGTCAGAGGAGAATGGGCCGACTGATTCAAGCTGATAGAAGAGCAACTTTGACTGAAATAACCACTCGTTACAACCGAGGTATGCAGCAAAGCATTTGTGAAGCCACAACACGCACAACCTTGAGGCGGATGGGCTACAACAGCAGAAGACCCCACCGGGTACCACTCATCTCCACTACAAATAGGAAAAAGAGGCTACAATTTGCACAAGCTCACCAAAATTGGACAGAGACTGATGAGTCTCGATTTCTGTTGAGACATTCAGATGGTAGAGTCAGAATTTGGCATAAACAGAATGAGAACATGGATCCATCATGCCTTGTTACCACTGTGCAGGCTGGTGGTGGTGGTGTAATGGTGTGGGGGATGTTTTCTTGGCACACTTTAGGCCCCTTAGTGCCAATTGGGCATTGTTTAAATGCCACGGCCTACCTGAGCATTGTTTCTGACCATGTCCATCTCTTTATGACCACCATGTACCCATTCTCTTATGGCTACTTCCAGCAGGATAATGCACCATGTCACAAAGCTTGAATCATTTCAAATTGGTTTCTTGAACATGACAATGAGTTCACTGTACTAAAATGGCCCCCACAGTCACCAGATCTCAACCCAATAGAGCATCTTTGGGATGTGGTGGAACGGGAGCTTCGTGCCCTGGATGTGCATCCCACAAATCTCCATCAACTGCAAGATGCTATCCTATCAATATGGGCCAACATTTCTAAAGAATGCTTTCAGCACCTTGTGAATCAATGCCACGTAGAATTAAGGCAGTTCTGAAGGGGGTCAAACACAGTATTAGTATGGTGTTCCTAATAATCCTTTAGGTGAGTGTATATAATATAAATATTTTCATGTTATGGAAGATAACTGAAATCAACACTCAAACTAAAATAAATACTTTGTATGCTACACCACAAGTGTTACCAGTGGACAGAAATGCATGTGTGTCAGAAAGTTTGTGTTAGAAAGCATTTCTCAATGACCAATGACTGTTAGTTGCATCCCTGAGTGTATATGCATGCGGATGATACAGTGTGAAACATGATCAGGGAAATATGAACGATTCAACCCACAGGATATCTGTTACTTGTCATGCACTACTTCCTTTCACTCAGTAGCATCTTGACATACTGCACTGTGTTATCAAATGCTTTAATTACATTACCCATGAATATGTGATTGTTTCTCCGAATGCATGAGTATGTTGATGGCACAATAGTCTCCTTATCTCAATCCCGAACACTGCTAACAGTATATGATCTTTCTCTCCGCTTGGCCCTGGGGAGGTACTCCATGGCTTCCTTTGCGTAAGACAGCTGATTCATGTTTAGATAAAAGCAATCCCTTTATCTTTATGCAGGACTGCAATATTTCTTTTTATTTACTCAGTGTTTCCTCTCAAAGCTGCCTTAGAGGCAGAGAGATTAATAAAGACATTACTGTTGACTTGTGGAGTGCTGAAAGCTGCTTGATACCGCAGTTGTCTCTTCCTCTTGCTACTTTGTACTGGACAGCTGTTAAAAAAACTCAAAGTAGGAACATCAAGCACACCATCCGAACAGATACATACAGTCTTTAATCTGTTTTACTACTGTAGAGCGGCGGAGGTGGCCCACACTTTTGCTAGGAGTGGGAGGCCAACTGAAAACAATATAATGGAATTTTGTAATGAATGCCTTTACTTTGTAATGCATATAAAAGGATGAATGCTGCATTAATAAGTTTAACGACTTCCTTTTTCAAGGAAAGAGCAACAGTGTTAACACAGGACAACTAAGGGCCAATGTGCTAATTGGCAAAGGTGTCTTTCCAGTATCTCCCCACCCCAAGAAAAAAAAAAAATACACATACAGCAAATTTTTCACAGAATGCTGCTATGCAGCATATAAAATAAGCCCTAAAAAAAAAGAGAAGACAACCATTCTAAAAAAACAGTGGAGTCAGTGAGGCATGAAATAGCTCCTTTCCCCCTCTTGTGCAGAAGTGAAATTTGCCTCTCCTCCTCTGATAAAAAGAATGAGGGATTAGAGGAGCCTTCCACTGGCTGAGCTCCAAATCAGTACAGATTAACCTGTCCTTGCAATGTATTGCACCGCAAAGTCCAAGACTTGTGGGTATGGGTCAGTGACACTCTTGGGTGACTGACACTTGCAGAAACTTGATTTTGAGACGTTATCTGCATTATCAAATTATTATTTTTTTTTTCTTTTAGTACAAAACTTTATGAGGGTCTCTGACAAACCTTACAAAGAGTTGTGATTGCATTGACCCACCCGGAGATAATACTTAGCTTGCTTGATGCAATCCTGCCGTACATTAATCTAAATATTATGACATTTCTTCTGTCGCATTTGGGAAATCAAGGATGCTTCATTGCTTTTCCAGCCATGGGAGATGTTTGGGGATCTCAAACAGAACAGCCATAAAAATCGTATTTGTGTCTGGAGAAATGTCAACTGCATGCTTGAAACACTGCACCGGGGCATTGGGCCTAATGAAAAAATAAAGGGAAACTGCTCTTTGTACTTACTGCATACATGGATGCCGTGAAAGAAAATCAATACCAAACCTCCTTATGAACTGGGCTTTGGGTGGGTGGTGGATAAACACTGATGTGCGGTATTGTCAGCTGTACTATGGCAGAGATTTGGGAGAGCAGAATCTTCTCTGTCCATGCATCACATGGGGTTTCATGTATATTCATGAAGTCACCGAGGAACATGGGTGAAGCATCACCCTGAGCAGACCACCGCATGTCCCCGGGCCAGGCCACTTCCAAGCTGTTTACATCTCAGTGCTTTTGCTCCTCTAGCCCTGGGCCATGCTGTGTTTCTCTGTGGTTCTGTCTGCAGTGGCATCATTATCCACTGGCATATCCACAGTAGTTTTAGCACGATCACACTCTGTGCCAGCAGTTACCGAATGGTGTGAATCAATTTGAAGTAAAAAAATAATAGTATACTTGTCAGGTCATTTCATTCAATTGAGTGAAGGTCTTTAAATGGTGTGGTCTCTACATGATATAACTCAAAGCACACATATATCACTTTAGCTGTTACTGAATATTATATACTGCAATGACTGGGTTAGGATTAGGATTGCTAATGCTAGGTAATAATCACTTTTATGCAAGTGTTTGTATAACAAAATCAGCAAATGAAAAATATTGTGGATAGAAATACTTTTCACTTTAGGACAGGGTTATGATTGTGTCTTTATTACACAATTATTACTCAAAACTGTAAACACTAATTGAGAATAATGATTTATATTGTTCAATTTGTCAAATAGATGCCAAATTACAGAAATCTTACACAAACAAACAAAACAAAAAAAAAAACTGTTTAAGTTGTAAATATGGCTAAAAGGGGCAAAGTTTTATTTTCGACAGTCCACTTTAGACATTCTGCTGACTATAAGAAACTTTGCAAGTATATGCCTTATTAACTTATTCAGTTAACCCTAAACCTAACCATAGCATAATAGTCACAATAGTCTACACATACTAATATTATATATATATATATATATATATATATATATATATATATATATATATATATATATATATATATATATATATATATATATATATATATATATATATATATTTATTACATTTTTTCAGATTCTCTGAATCTTTGGATGATATTATGCACTGTAGATGATGATAACTTCAAACTCTTTTGCAGTTTTTCTCTGAGAAACTCTTTCTCTGATATTGCTCCACTATTTTTGGCATAGCATTGGGGGAATTGGTGATCCTCTGCCCATCTTGACTTCTGAGACACACTGCCACTCTGAGAGGCTCTTTTTATACCCAATCATGTGCCCAATTGACCTAATAAATTGCAAATTGGTCCTCCAGCTGTTCCTTATATGTACATTTAACTTTTCCAGCCTCTTATTGCTACCTGTCCCAACTTTTTTGGAATGTGTAGCTCTCATGAAATCCAAAATGAGCCAATATTTGGCACTTTCAGCATTTGATATATTATCTATATTCTATTGTGAATAAAATATAAGTTTATGAGATTTGTAAATTATTGCATTCATTTTTTATTCACAATTTGTACAGTGTCCCAACTTTTTTGGAATCGGGTTTGTATATTTAAAAATTTTTTTTAATGTAAAATATCTTATTCAGGACAGCACTAAATAAATAAAAAAATAACACATTTTGTATGGTTGTTACATGTGTGTTTTGATTTAGTCTCTGTTACTCTGTTTTCCCCAGTTTGGTTAATTAGTCATGTCAGTCACCTGTGCCTCATCCATCACCTGCTCCTCGTTATCATCATTTGCTCTGTATTTATGCCCTCAGTTTTCCCTCAGTGTTTGTCGGTTCTCGTTCAAGTCATATGTGTCAAGAAGTGTTCCTGAGTTTTATTATTAAAATCCTGTTTCCTGTTCTCCTTCGTCTCTGTGCGCTTATTGTCTCTTTCATTTTGTTAAAATTATTCATATTTTCACAGAACACAGCAAGTGGTTCACATATATATATATATATATATATATATATATATATATATATATATATATATATATATATATATATATATATATATATATATATATATATATTTTTTTTTTTTTTTTTTTTTTTTTTTTTCTTGCAACTGTATGTTCAGTAACAGGGATAGTTCACCCTAAAATTAATGTATGGCATCAGAACAACACCAGGGTGAGTAAATGACTTCAATTATTAAATTACTGGTTTATTAAAGCTTAACTACTGCATAAATAATGCCTAATATGCCTTTGCTATATGTTCAGTTACTAAGGGTTACCAAAAGAAAGCAAAATTATTAAATTTCAATAAAATGTGTGTATGATGACAGTACTCACTAATTCTGTTAATGTCTTCAAATAAAGAGAATAGTTATTATACAATTTTCATAAACAAAATAACAATTTGAGTTGGTTTTATCTTAACTAACAATCAATGCAACAGACAAAGAGCCATCAGCACAGCATTGTTATGACTGCACCACTTGAGGTGCTCTGAGAAAATCTGCAGGCGAATTACAGTCATTTTAGTAGGAATCTGTGCATTCGGGAGTTTTGTGTCAGGAAACAAAGCAGAATAATACCAGTCTGCTCATCCAGTTAACAACAACCTAATAAACATAACTTTGTTTCCAGGTGGGGGGAGGAAAAAGGAAACAAAAACACCTGTTTGTCTTTACACCAGGAAATACAGAAAAGTCAGCCAATCAGAGCTTGCCAGTTTTGTGTGTATCAGACAGTCAGTTAAAGGACTGGCCATAGGCATGCTTGATACTATCAGTGCAGTACTGAATGTGATGAAGCTGGCAAGAGCCCATGTAGGTCTTAAGAGGGTTTTGACTTGAGCATTTGGAATGCGGTCACACACCAACATCGGGACCTCTGGCCAAAAACTAGATTCCTTAGATAAACTTAGATAAACATAATCATATACATTTAAAACAATGAAATGGCTTATGTTTCATGATGCACTTCCCATATCCACAAAAATTCTTCTCAGTTTCTATCATTTCAAAGCAATGTCAGGCAAAGAGATCTGGGATAATGAGTGGTTCTATGGCTTAAATGGGCTTGTTTTGGGTGTGCAGCTGAGCTAGGCAGGAACCGTGGCTGGAAAAATGGCTATCCCATCATGGTACCACTCAGCTTCCTGCTGAAAGCTATTTACTCATGTCATCTGCTGATTCCGTGGCATCTGGAATGGGATCGCAATTGGAACTTTCAGAGCAAAAATGGCTTCAGAATTTGGCACCAAAATGACTCGTATACAATTACATACTAAAATACATTGTACTATATGCAATAATAGCTTGTGTTTAAAACTAAAAATAACTAAACAATAAAACATAGGGTAATAATAACCCTTAAAACCTATATAATTATGCATGCTGACAAAAATAGCAAAAACAATAATAAAAACATATGCATTTATATATAAATGAATAAAAAAAGTAGTGAACGGGTCAAAAATGACACTATATCACAGAACAAAACAGCTGGAATGCTGCACTGACCAATCAGCATACAATACTAACATATAATAATAAAATATGCATTCCTGTGAGTACAAAATATGCAATAGTATTGTTAATTGCATTTGCAAAACAATAGCATTGTGACTGTTATTATTGGTTTCCTTTAATTTTTCATTTTAATGGCCCCCCTGCCGGTGCCGCCATCTGTAGAACACGGGACACCAGTGTTAGTCTGGAGCCCTGTTAATTATTATTCAATTCTTTTTATTATACAATTTTAACAGGGCATAATTTTGGGGAAAGATTATAAAGAGCAAACAAGTGGGTTTGACTCATGCAATACAATGTGACTGTTACAATAACAGACCCATGCCAGCAGCTGGAATGATTGGAGTCAAGTTGACCCTTGAGATTGAAATGCATTGGTCAGACATGTATTACCAGTCTTGAAGGCTCTCATCAAAGAGCCATCATTCTCCTCAAATTGCGGCCTAAACCAACCGGCAGGGATAATAGCTCAGGCTTGCTCAGGAACTGTGAATCATGGTACAGGAGGCGAATCAAAATGTCCACTAGAGTCCGCTGAAACATGGTGGACTAAGGCCAATTTACGCTCATAACAGCAATGCTTGTCTCGTTGTCGATACAGTTGGACATTTACGACAAATGCTAAAAGCTATCAGCAGGAGAAGGATATCAAGGTGTGTGCTTCCCCGCCTGTCATATGGAAGGGTGTAATTTTCGGGCCGCCACTCATTTCTGCATGATTTACAGCTGGAGGTATAATTGAAAAGGGTGTTTCCTCTGTGTTGTTTATCAAGGGACATGAATGTTGCTGAGAGGCTTAGTGAGGGAGACTATAAATAATACAATACTGTCATCTAGCACTCTGTCCACCTGATCTGTTCTCATAATGACTGTTCATTCACATTCACGCTCAAAACATTGTATTCTGTAAAGGGTAAAGGATTGGCACATCTGCTTTAACCAAATATAGCATTCTGTTTAACATATGACAGGCTTTGCAAGCTAAAGGAATGACTAGTTGCTTAAATGACCAGCGAGGAAGACATGAGCGATTCTACTTAAGGCTGTTAATGTTTTGAAATCTGCTTCACTCATGCAGGCCTCAGGCTGATGTAGTGTAAGTGACCATCGCTTTGGTGCCACAATTAATGGCCTTTGATAAGACAGCAAGACAACCAACACTTAACACAACATGCTACCAGCCTGGGGTGGGTTAATGTGGTAGCAGGGTGGCAAGGGTTGTAAAGTATGTGTTTGTGAAAGGCATTTGAGGCAGAGTAGAAAGAAAAAAAAAATTACTTGTGTAACATGGATGCTTGAGTGCAGTCCTTGACAAGCTGTTTACAAGAACCACAGGAACAAAACAATTAAGAGTGTCCTTTGCTTGCTGCTGATGGCTTTGACATATGCCGCCATTTTGAAGTGGCATGTCATTGATTCATTTTAATTAGTTCTTAGGAAATGTGTGCAGGATTTGTGGAGGATGCTGTCAAGTAATTTCTAGACAAATTGCTACACTTCACATTTGTAATTGTCCCCTAGATAGTCTGAACAAAATATAACAAGACAGAGTAAGTTAAAAGTTTCACTGAGAGGGACAATATGTTAAGAGGACATAGGATATTTTTTCTCACATTCCAAGTGCTGTTTGTAATAACAAGTCAAATAAAAATAAAGTTGAGCTAGTTGCATTGCAAATATATAGCAAGTGAGACATGAGGCCTGTCAGAATGGTGCTGTCAAACCAGAAAAATACAGACAGAGAAGATCTGCCTGGAGTTCTGCTCTCTTCTGTTTCATTCTCACTTAGAAGAAAAGCTAATGACAGTAAGGCAAGGAAACAATTCACATACTGAAAAGTAACTACATGAGAAAATATTTCTAATCACCATATGCCTGCATGGTTTAAAAAAAAAAAAAAAAAAATCCTTTTCAACATTGATAACAATAAGAAATGTTTCTTGAGCAGCAAATCAGCATATCAGAATGATTTCTGAAGGATCATGTCACACAGAAGACTGACATAATGGCTGCTATATCAGCTTATATAAAAATATGTTATATCAAAAATATAAATTACATTTTAAAATGTATTAACAGAGAAACTGTTATTTAAAATTGTAATAGTGTTTCACAATACTGGTGTTTACTGTATGTTTGATCAATGCAGCCTTGGTGAACATAACAGGCTTTCAGAAACATTAAAACAAATAATCAGCCATTCTGATATATGTAAAGCCATATCGCACTCCTACTCATGTGATACTGCATATATATATATATATGTGTGTGTGTGTGTGTGTGTGTGTGTGTGTGTGTGTGTGTGTGTGTGTGTGTGTGTGTGTGTACACTGCAAAAAATGCTCTTCTTACTTAGTATTTTTTTCTTGTTTCCAGTCCAAATATCTAAACATTCTTTAATCAAGATGCTTTTACTAGATAAGTAAAATGACTTAAGACAAAATTACTAAGAAGAGCATTTTTGCAGTGCAACTATTAATACAATTGTTTATAATATAATATAATAGTTTTATATATTTACGTGTTGTAATGATGCAATGTCATAAGCCATGCCATAAATGTGGTCAAAGGGAATATTGGCCCTCCAGTTGGCTTGACGAACTGGGTGTATTCCAGTTCAGTTTTTGGCTGTGTCTAGACTGAGATAAGTATTGAAGCACTCAGGAGAATAAATGACACATTGAAGTGATTGTGATCATCACAAAGCATGCCCGCCAAGTCTGCTCCCCCTCACCAGAAAAAGTGAAAAGAGGAAAGGATAGGCGATAAATGGCAGCACTGAGCAGGTGGAAGTGTGTATGAGTCTGTGTGTGGTGTAAAGGTGAGGCAATGAGCTAACGCTGTGCCTGATTTCCTGTAAGCATGATGGGACCATCAAAGTTGACATATAACTATCACTGTGTGCACAGAGCAGTCAGACAGCGATGAAAAGCATCACGGTCAAAGGAGTTGGGAGGACGTGGGAGTGGACGGAGGCATTGATCTCCCTGCCACAGTAAGGGTGCCACCTCTGACATGACAATTGCACACGATATGGATGCAATGACGGCTTCGGCTACACCCTGACTGGTATGAGGGGAAAGGGAATCTCACAAACCAAACCTTTGACCTCAGACAAAATGGCCTGGTTGAGAAGGGTTAACACATTTGCTGAGAGCTTCTCAAAGGTAAGACCAAACCCAGCGAACGTGACTGGTGAGTAAATGTTTCAGTCAGCCATAGGAAGCGCTCCTGGTGCCTTCTGACAAGCAATACATCAAAAGGAACACACATACTCTCATATACACCAGAATACACACCTGCACACACATATACCTACAGGGATTTGTTAAAATAAATGATGGATAAAAAGAAAGGAAAAACAGAAAGAAAATAAATGGGTTTTCTTAAGTATCTGATCAAGTGTGGCATTTAAAAAAGGTTTCTCTTCACCATAGGTGCTTCCAATTAGCCAGGAGTCATTAACCTGATTTGACACCATGGCTCTTGTAAGAGCCAAACATAAGTGATGTCAAAGATGCTTGGATTGCAATAAAAATACTCAGTTACTAACGTAACCTTGGTTTCCCTGAGATACGGGAATGAGTACTGCATCGCAAGATGCTATGGGGATGCTATCCTTTTTCGTCCAGTACTGAATTTTTTTTTTAATCGCACAGTGAAACTGCACGACCATTGGTTCCAATGGTGAGGCAGCAGTGCTGCACAAGCCTATGGTGATGGTGGGGCCATCTGGCTATATAAGCGGGCATTCTGCCATAGGATCTCAGGTTAATTTGACTGAAG
This sequence comes from Paracanthobrama guichenoti, assembly GCA_018749465.1. Lineage (NCBI taxonomy): Eukaryota > Metazoa > Chordata > Actinopteri > Cypriniformes > Gobionidae > Paracanthobrama > Paracanthobrama guichenoti. The sequence continues at coordinate 32,761,602 of CM031949.1, forward strand.
TGACGAATACAGAGTCGTCCAGCATAATAGCATTGCCGTCAACGCAGTACTTATATCTCAGGGACCGAGGTTACGTTGGTAACAGAGTACATCCCCTTTCAATACTTAATTCATACTGCGTTGCTAGACACTATGGTGACCCCAGTACAATCACGCCATGCTATGGCTGCGGAAAGACTGTCAGATAACAACCTTAGTCTGAGGCACTGGGTTAAGGCCAACAGGTACTAAGATAATGGAGCCTAGGAGGACACAGTGGGTTGAACTCAAAGGTTAAAGCCCGACCGCTTAGTACAATCATTCTTAAAGCCTATATAGCTTAGGGCACTTTGGGGAGGGCCCTCGAGAAACTAGGCAAGGGTGGGCAAAATGTACATCAGAGTCATAAATGAAACCATAGTGAGATGAGCTTGTTAGTCCATGTTGTAAAATCTGGCAAAATTGGACGGTGATGACCAATCGTCTGCTGCACATATATCGCCAATGGTCACATCACTGGACCATGCCCAAGATGAGGCCATACCTCTGGTCAAGTGAGCCTTTACTCCGATGGTGCAATCTAGGCCCAATGAGGAGTAGGCTAGGGCAATTGCATCCACTATCCAAAGGAATAATCTCTGCTTTGTGGTTGGGTGCCCCTTAGTGTGGCCTCCGAAGCACACAAAAAGCTGCTTCGATTGCCTAAAGAGGCGGAGCGCTCAATATAAGCTCTTACAGCCCGAATGGGGCAGAGCAAATGGAAATCTCCTTCGCTGAGGGAGGAAGAGAGTACTTAGATACATAGCCATGTCTTGGCTTGAGGATGACCTTGTAGTCGTTAGGTCCAAATTCAAGGCAGGAAGTGCTCACCGAGACCGCCTGGAAGTCTCTGACCGGCTTAACCGATGCTAGAGCTAGCAGAAGGGCAGTTTTTAGCAAGAGAGCGGCCATAAGTCAGCTGATTGAAGAGGTTCAAATGGGGGACCCCTGAGGGCCTTCAGGACTGTAGACAGATCCCACACAGGGACGTGAGGGAGAGAGGTGGATTCAGCTTCCTGGAACCCTTTAAAAAATGAAAAACCAAGTTATTTCTGCCTACAGACTGGCCAGCCACCGGAGCGTGGAATGCTGCTATAGCCGCCACAAACTTTTAAGCATAGAGGGGTTGCGACCCTTATCCAGCAGCTCTTGAAGGAGGGACAATATCAGCGATATGTCACAGAAAGTAGGGTCCTTGCTCTGAGCTGCACACCAGTTGGAGAAGATAGACCATTTAAGGACATAGAGGCATCTCGTGGAAAGTGCTCAAGCCTCAGAAATAGTATTTAACACTCTCCCATTGAGAGGCCAGAGATGCAGTGCCCACAACCCAGGTTGGGGATCCATGGAGCTGCTGAATCAGCTCCAGGAACCAAGGTTGGTTCCTCCAAAGAGGGGCCACTAGAAGGACTGAATGTTTGTGTTCCCTGATTTGCCTGATGACCTGGTGGATTAGTATGATCGGGGAAAAGGCATAAAGGAGGAGGCTGGGCCAGTCCTTCCTAGTCCTTTAAAAAATAAGTTGCCCGGCACATGTGCTGCTCTCAGTGAGTGCAAGTTGAGGTGTGCCCATTCCAGAATGTGTATCACCAGCTTGAATAGAAGCTTTGAGGTGAGTCTGGCCTGGTGATTTATGTAGGACACTATCGTCATGCTGTCCGAGTGGACCAAGACGTGATGTCCCTTTAGGTCTGGCAGGAAGATTTGTAGGGCATGAAAAACCGCCAGCATTTCAAGGCAGTTGACAAATGGTCATGCAGTTTCACTGCGTGATTAAAAAAGGCTTCAGTATTGGGAGAAAAAGGAGTTTTCCCCATAGCGTCTAGCGATGCAGTACGAGTGAAGTATCGAAAGAGAACTGAATGATGCAACAGGTTTAACCACCAAAACTTGATTTTAAATGTTTGGAGTGCAGCTATTGGGGACAGATGATAGTGTTTCTAAGTGGAGGAGATGTTCTGTGGAGCACAGGCCTCCTTTAATAGGCCAGTCCCCAGTGAGAACCACAAAGACTTCATGCAGCAGAGATTTACCGTTTGATCTCTTCATCTTATCTGTTTCTTTTTCAAATGACCTTGCAGTGCAGACTTTTATGCCCAGCCTTTTATTCTGAGCCATGATTGGATGCTCCTCTAAGCTTAGATCTGCGCAGTGTGATGGATGCATTTCCCTCACATTTATGTCCCTCCAACCCAGACAGCCACCAATGAATCTTCTGTGGTGCGACCCCTGCGAGAAGACCTTTCATGAAGACCTTTCCTCAAACACCTTTCTTTCCGCACACATCATCCCGGTTAGCCCAAGCAACACATAGGCATTTGAACTCTGGGTGTCCTTTGCTTGAAAAGCCTATGTGTAATGGTACAATGAGAGAGCTTGATCACATGCTTCTCTGTGCATTTACTCTGAATACTGCCGCTCATCAGAATATAGACTAATAAAAGGACTATAAAGAGCAAATAAAAACACATTGCCCACAGTATGTAATCAGCCGCTTTTAATTTGGGAGGGCAACGCTGAATGCCTATGGGGAGTACATACTGCTGCTATTCCATTGCTTAATAACGTTCATAAAGGGGGATTCATTGCTGTACTAGGAAGATGATGGAAATTAAGTGCAAAACACAGAAAAGTAGAAATAGGAGAACAATGAAATAAGGTCCTAGGGTGAGGAGTGAAAGAGTAAGCCTTGACGCAACATTAAATATCCACACTGTGTCTCTTGCATAATTAATAGATGAAGGAGATTTTGAACAGAGGGCCGTCTGTGAGAAAGCGACCAGGCGTCATATCAGATATAAATAAGCAGTGCCAACGGCAAGAGTGTAGATTAGAACACTCAAGCATTCACCAAAATCTCAGCTGTCTTCTACCGAATGCTGCACATGTAAGGCAGTCTGATCTGAGACACAGAAATCTACAGACAAATTATCAACATTTTAAATTGTTTAAATATATAAACAGTGTGATTTAAAATAAGTAATATTATATTTTTATAATATAATATGATTTAACACAGATAATAAAAATACATCACAAATAAGCAATTTTGCAATCTCGCATAATCAGACCTTCAGACTGACTGCAGAAGGTCTGGACTCCATCGCATCTTTCATTGGCCAAGGACCACCCAAAAGGACGTTTGACTGACATGTAGCTCAACCAATCACAGTTCGTTTTGTTCTGCATCATGTTTAGGGGTGTGAACATGTAAAGTTGATGTCCTTGCAGTAACAGACCGGTGTGTATCTATAAATTATAAATTCAACAATGTTGTGCAAGTTTACTACAAAAATGAAGCAACGAACTTCACATACTTTTGAAAATCCAGCGTTTAGCTGATTAAGGTAAGCGCTCACTTTCACAGTTGTAAACAAGATGGTGTTCTTCTACCACGAGGGAGTTTGGCGTCACGGCAATATTTCCCTTCTTTTCCTTTTCCCTTCTATCTATCCATCCATCCATCCATCCATCCGTGCAGTTGTTAAAACACAGAGCTATTTCTACCTGATCTGACAAAGAGTTCTACAGTGTAACCTGATGTGGTTATATCAGTCGTATTGTATACAGTTTGTAAACATATTAAATAAATGCTTGTGATCAAGGAAACACACAAACACACACACATTACATATACATATACAGATCATTTCAGAATGCAAGTAGTAAACATTTCTGCCTCCAAGCACAATTTTGTATCCAAATAAAATTCGAAAATTTGAAAAATACAAAACATAGTGGGGTCTCACAAATTTGGATCCCACACATTTTTTAAGACATGCCATGAATGTGTTCACTACTCAGTCAAATATTTGATTGAATAGCCCAAGCGATTTAACAGCTGAATGGAAACTACTGCAAATATGTTAAGCTTCAACAGTTTTTGAAGGTTCTTGGCTGCATTTCATGGCTTTTGTTCCGAGATAATTTCCAATTTGCAGTAAATCAGATCAATTAAACCTACTGAAACTGCAACGACTACTCCATCTCATATTAGAGCATTGAATAACGGTGTGTATCTATCATTCAGCTCACGTTTAGGATGAGGGAGATAGGTCTGAGTGATGTGAGGTTAGCTTCACCTCCATGCTTTCCCTTATCATGAGAGACAGATAATGTCAGTGTCCACCTCAGCGCTGATTACCCTGTCATATGGCATCAGTGTCACTCTCTAAGCCAACACAATACCCCCCTGGGCCCATTAGTGCTGGCCTGGGCTATTTATGGGCTCTCCTCATCACCCAACTGCAAAAACATTCTCTCCTCTCTCTTTTATCGCTTGCTGTCTGTTTCCACCCCTACTCCTTTTTGTGCTGTGAAAGGGATAACTTTTGAAAAGTATACTGTAAAAAAAAAGAAAAAAAAAAAAAATCCTTGTGCATTATTCTTTTGAGTTCTGACATAATTATTAAATTTGCTTTTATGCTGAACACAATGAGTATCATCATTTCTTGTGCATGTGTGGGTTTTCGAAAATACATTCTGGGGTATTATGCTTAGCTCTAGTATAGGAATACTGCACTGGTTTTACTCTAAGCAATCCTTTCTAGGTAGAAAGTTAGACACTAATAGCTAAATTAGCTTTTATATATATATTAATACTAAGACAAAATTATGTACATGCCTTTTTAAGGTTTAAAGCTAATTTAGCTATTAGTGTCTAAATGTAAAATTTTAAATGATAGCAGGCATTACAGTGAATTATGATATGTATGCTTCAAAATTGAAAAAGACAGACCTGATATTCATCAAAATAACCAGGATAAAAAATACATAAAAATACAACAATACAAAAGGAGAGTTGATGGGAATGGATTAAACTGTCTATTGTACTTTCATCTCTTTTCATGAGCAGTTGAACATGACTGCAGTTGGATAAGGGGCAGAGTCAGTGGAGTGGAGTAGGATCATTTTATAAGCTCTTTTTTCGTGATTCCCATTTTATGTATGGCACTGATGTTCAGGCAGCGAGAGAGGTGGTTTCAAAGAAAACCTGCTGAAACCAGGACTATAGTAGCACATTCACAGAAAGAATTACCTACATCTTATTCACCATGGCCATTTCAACTGAACATCCACTTCACTCACGCCTATTACAAACCACCGCATCTGTGGATTTTATATTTAAGTCAGGAATATAAATATAATAGTAACCGGTCGAAGACAGTCAGGTTATATGGTTATATGCAAAAAGAAGTCCAGCCCGTTTTAATTGTAATGGCTTGATTCGGAATATACTATGAAACGAGGGGAAAGGAAGTGAGATATTTGTACAGAGAAAATATCACTATAACAGTATCTTCTTATAGTTACAACACTATTTACACTTGATCGGACAAGTTAATTCAGTAGTATTATAGTGTAATCTAATGTAGGTTATTCAGTCATATTAAATGCATGTTTACACACACACACACACACACACACACACACACACACACACACACACACACACACACACACACACACACACACACTTTCACTGTAGAAGCAGTAAACATTTCTGCTGACCACTGCCCTTGGTCTTTTCTGAAGAAGGCTGGACATGGTCTGGCTGCAGTGGGTTAACTCACTGACCCTCAAACCCAGCTGAGGCCATGGGCAAACCTCAGCGTGGAGTCTGACCAGCAGATGTGCCTCCGCTGCGGCCCAGCTGCACACCATGTTAAAGGCCCAGCACCCCCTACTAACTCATCCATCTGCCACCACCACAAAAATGCTCAAGTATGAAACTGTAAACCTTCAAAAACTACCAGAGAAATATTCCAGGTAACAAAAATATGTTTATTGCTTTGCTAACGTCCCCATTAAGCTATGAAAATATTCTCTGAAATCGTTAATAGGTTAGTTCACCCAAAAATGCTAGGTTCGTTCCAAACCTGTAAGGCTTTCATTTATCTTCAGAACACAAATTAAGGTCTTTTTGATGAAATCTGAGAGCTTTCTGTCCCTCCATTGACAGCTACATTGACAACTACTACTTTGACACTATAAAGAGGTCATAAAACTAAAATGAATTGAGTGGTTTAGTCCATATTTCTGAAGAGACACTATTGCTTTATATGCTGTACAGATTTTATTTAGACTTTTATTCACATATAAATATTAATCAAAGCACGAACATGCTCGCTTGACGTGCGAGAACCAATATGGTTCATTCTTGCGTGTTACTCAGCATGTTTCAGCTTCCGCAAGAACATATGAGGTTTGTACCAAGCAGGTTCTGTTGAGCTGTGTTCACTGAACAATGTTTATATGTGAATAAAATCCTACATTTAATCTGTTCATCATATAAAGCGACCATGAGAACTGGCTCAGATTTTATTAAAATATCTTATGTCAGTTGAAAAAAAAAAAAAAAAAAATCATTCAGAAAAATGTGTTCATAACTTTAAGATAACCTTGCCAGGACATTATGATAATGTTCCCTGTTAGCTGGGATGCAACATGTTTTCAACCACCATTGAGGATGAGAAACTCTTTCTAGATGGTTATAGGCCTTTACCCAGGGCTGTAGGCTACTGCTACAACAAATAAATAATAATAATAATAATAATTTCCGTCTGTGCGATGAATACATTTACCACAGTGGCACGCGTTTTACATGTGAGACAGAGCATAGTGTTTCTGTGAAGTGAGTTTGTTTTGTGCTTGTTTGTGTGTGAGGTTAATCTAGGGCTGCACGATTAACCGACATTAAACCGAAATCGCGATTTAGCTTAGTGCAATTATGAAATCGCAAAGGCTGCAATTTTTAAATAAATAAATATATGCACACAGTGTTTCATGTTGAAGTGCAGCACTGTGATCAGAGCGGATCAATGTAAATGCTGCTCCACCTCTGCAAGCAAGGGAGAATGATATTATTTTATAGCAGAGGTCTTCAACCCTGCCCCTGGGGACCCACTGTCCTGCAGAGTTTAGCTCCAACCCTAATTAAAGACAGGTGAAGCTAATCAAGATCTTCAGGATCACTTGTTGAAAATACACAGGCAGGTGTGCTGAAGCAGGTTGGAAATATACTTTGCAGGACAGTGGGTCCCCAGGAGCAGGGTTGAATACCCTTTATAGTTATGCTTTATAGTATTCTTTACAGTGATAAAGGCTATGCCATTTAGCATTGCATAATAAATATACTTTATTCTTTGTGAAAATATCCAAGATGTCTTGAACACAGATTAACCATATATTGTTGCAAGTGTATGTTTATTATTTTCATGTTTCATCAGTCAGAACATCTCTCTGCATTTTAATCTGCTACAGCGATAGATGCTTTTAAATGGATAAGGGTTTTCCTGGAACTTCAGAACATTTATTACTTCTGAGTTTCACTTGTGGACTTTAGCGCTCTCAGCTACGAGTATGAAAGAAACAGACATTCTATTACATAAAAAAATAATAAAATTAATTAAAACAATTGCAGTGTAGATAAGTGTACAGCAGTTTTTTTTCTCTCAGTGAATGCATACAATTTTGTGACAAATTCAGAACTTATCATCACAGATTTTTATTTAATATTTTATAATAAAAAAAATTATATCTTTATAATGATCTACAGTTATAGGCCATCTGCATGTTAACAGGTCACCCTGCAGTGTTCTGTAAAATGAAGTTTTTCTGTAAATTATAATAATATTAATAACTATTATTATTGTTACACATTATTATTTCTAATTAATCTGTTTTTGTTTTATTATTATTTTATGGCATTTTATTGTATTTTTGTATCTTGTGGTTGTTTTCAGAGATGGTAACAGATGTGTTATACTTGTGCTAAAATTGTGTAGCCTTTACGACAAAACTTCCAACCTCTGTAGCACCAGTGCTATGTGCAAAAAAACAAACAAAACCAAAATAAAAAGTTAATGTACAGCCCTGCCTTCACCCTATATGCCAAAATCTGTCATGGCTTATTCAACAGAGCAGAACATATCTCAAATTTGGCCAAGTAATTATGCATTTTCATGGTCTTGACAGGAATGAAGTCATTAGAGATACTGACAGCAAAATAGAATAATTAGAAGCTGGTAATTACTGTAAAAAAATCGATGTAGTGCCTATGGCTCTGACAATTTCATATGAAAGCAGTCTCTAACATTAGACGTGATACTGAATATAAAGCATGTACCTCGGTGTAATTAGATCACAACTCAAGCTGCCCTAGAGTGTTAAAGAGAGGCTACAAAAGGGGAGGAATTTATCTGCAGAATGTTTAAACTATCAAAGCATGGCAAACGTATATGCAGTTTTAATAAAATAAGCCCTTGGTAGGTTGCCCTGTACATTTCCAATAGCAAACCTTTTTTTTTTTTGTATTTTGTTCAACTGTATGCAAGCACACACTTTATGGCCAAGTCACATCAAGGCTCAACTAATGGTATATTTATATTTCTTGGCGTGATTTAAGTATATCTAGAAACTTTTGAGCCAGATGAAGTGCCTTCATTTGTCAGATGCAGGGGTGAATGTAAGTCAAAATGTTTATGTTTAAATCATGAGCTTCATCCATTAAAATCTGTACTTTCAAGTACTGAACAAGAGATAAGCATTAACATAATATTCCAAGTTTAAAGGGGTCATGAACTGAGAAACCAATTTTTCCTTGAGCTTTTGACATATAAGAGGTCATCATACTATAAGAATATCCTGTAAGTTTCAGAACTGAAAACTTCCTTGTTAGTCCAAAAACAACAAGATAATGACTCCTTGTGAAATGTGCTTGTGGAATATAGATAGGTGAAAGACTGCCTCTGAAGAAGAAAATCAACGCCTACTTCATCATTGCAACTTTGGCCCCACCCACTGGCGTGTTAGTGAGATGACGAGGAGAGAAGAGCAATACAGGATCACTGGAATAAAAATAACATGACCTTCCAAAGGATCCTAATGCTAGGAACAGGGTTATTTATTTATTTTCAACAATGAGAATGTTTCAGTTGAAGATTATTTATTTGTATTCGGTACGTTTCACTGTGGATTCTTTAGTAATTCTGTCGCAATTTCAGCGCATGCTTTTTTACATATCGTTTTTTACGATATGGACTCGACAGTAATGTGACAACATGTAAGTAACCATGTTAATTCTAATGCCTGATCTATGACCAGTGATTTCTGATATGCAATGATTAATGTCAGATGTTTTGTGTCAGTAAAACAAACCAGTGACTAAACGGTCAACTTCACATTGTTTCTCTTAGTAGGATGAACGTAATCTGTTATTTAAACTGTGATTAAATTATATATAGAAAGAGATCAAAGAATGCTCCCTTTACAATCGCTGGAACTGTCAATCAAACAGCACGAGTTTATCAGTGACTGAGTTCTGGACTCACACCAAAACTCCTTTAATAATCAACAAATCTCTTATTTACATCGTGTTTGCACTGTTAGTAGTCGTTAGTGTGCTGAAATCGAGTTGCAATGATGAGATCACTGCATTCATGCGATCAGCATGTCTGTGATCGATGCTCATCAATGCTCATCACTGCAACCTTTCATGCCAAGATCTAAATATAATGCCATAGATCTAAATATAATGCTATAATTAACACTTTTCACTCGTTAACTTTTTCATTAGTTAACCTTGAGAGCTGTAATAGGAAAACATGCTAAAAGGTTTCGAGACAGTTCCACATGTAATACTTAGCTATTTCATATGCAAAGATGTTATCAGAGCAGTGGGCGTTTACACTGGAGTCCCACAGCAGACACACCCCTTTAAAAAGAGCGTTTAAATCAGAGGGCTAAAATCAGGGCAGGAAAAATGCCTTTTATTTCTAAATTATGACCATTTTTGAGGAAACATTATAAAACAATAAAACAGTACAATTAATGACCTTTAATACAAGCTATGCTTAATCCACAGCACTTACTACAAAAATGAACAATTGAGACATTTACAATGGAAGTGAATGAGGCCAAATCTGTAATCATTAAAATATTCACTTTCAGTGTATAGCCACAATATGCAAATATGATATTAGTGTGAAAACAAAAACACTTACTAAAATATTCGCACATTTAAGTTTGCTGACAACATAACCATAAAAACAACGACAACTTACCATTTACTTCCATTATAAGTTCCTAAGTAAGTATTTATTATTAATAAGAGTCATTAATAAGAGTACCTTTGGATATAAAAAAAAAAATACCTTTGGACTTTTGACATATGCACAGGAATACATAAATGTAAAATAAACCCATTTGAAATGATTCCAATAAGTTTTAGCGTATTTGTGTGCAGACTGTAAATGTACATGGGCTGATAGCTTAAAATGTGTGAGCAGTATGCTGGATATGTGTTATCTATTTCCATAAATATGTCTCAGAAAATAGCTTCCAAATCATTGTCAAAAATCCCCCTGACAAGACCTTATTTATTTTTTACCTGCCAGGAATATGGCGTGCATAATCAGAAATGTTATTAGAAGAACAGACCCCTCGCCTGTTAGCCCTGTTACCGGAGCTCGTAATAACTCTGAAAATGCAAATTAACTCTGGGTAATCTATTAACGTCACTTCAATTTTATATCAGCACTCCAATTTAGCAGATCCTGACACATTCCTGCGCACTGTGTCTCTGTACATGGGTTCATTTTGCCAGGAGAGAACGGGCACACAGCAAGCAGGGCGGAGGAGCCATGTGCCATCTGTCTATTCCCGACTTTATTACCCGACTCCATAATGAAGCCCCCGTCGCCGAGGCCTCACACACACTCGACTTTCAGATGACAAAAACAACTTTCCCTGGCTTTATTTTTCCTTGTAGCAATTATTGTCATTCACACCTTCTTCCGTGGAAGGGAGGCGGTATGGACGACTCAATGTTAATTACCCCAATAGTCACTTCAAGTAGACTTGCTAATTTCAACAATGTAACAATCCTCTTGTCAGCAGCAGAAGGCAGGGAGCTTTGTAATACCAGCATATGGTTTGAAGACCTGATGGGGGAATTCGCCTGCTTGTACTGGCCTTAGAGTCAAAGACCCCATTAGTGAAAAAACAGACTCGGTAATCCAATGAGATTTGTCCAATCCATGCAAATGAGTTATCATTTCCCATTGTGGGCAGACCAACGTCAGCAAGTCATAGTCTTAAATTATTCAGTTGTTATTAAGTTACTATAATTAATTATTATTAATATACTATACATACAATATTCAAGGGGAAAAACTTGCATCCATGAGCTTTCATGAAATGTTTAGAGTTGAGAAGGATTTGTCTCACCTCACATGGACTTTCGACTCATTTATTCTTTGGCCTCTCGTGGCTTTGATCATCTAAGGATTTTAGAGATTGCCGACAACATCACGGAAAGTATAGTATATGAGCATTATTTGTATTATATTATAATTGATATTGTATTATATTGCATTATTTTGCATCTACAATCTACCCAACCAAAAGCAACTTCTTCAATCATTAGTTTGAGTAATGACTGCACGTTACCATTGTTTTTCTTTCTCTTCAAGTGGGTTTATTTCCCTTTCAGTAGGTCATGTTCGACATACATCTCTGTTCCCTCCTTCAGGGAACGAGGGTTACATACATAACTGAGACATTTTCATTATAAAACACTATTACACACGAGTGTTGTCACAACACTGGCATTTTTAACATTAATACAGTACCTTGAAAAATATCAATATTCAACACTATTATAAACTGAGATTTCTCATGCCCAGTAGCTATGTGGGGATTATATAATAATAATAATAATAATAATAATAATAATAATAGTAATAATAATAAATTACTATTGTAATACAACTGCACTGTAAAATAGAGGATAATCTTAAGAATCTTAAACCTATTATTTTAGTGGTAGGGAAACAGGTTTAAAAAAAAAAACTTCTCATCACAAATTTAGTGAAACACTGTGAACTACTTGCTATAAAAATGTCAGAAATTATGTGAATGTGAAAATAAATTGCAACTGGCGCATGGTGCATTATCAAAAGGACATTAAACTCACAGCACACACTTGCAGGAGAGATGGAGTTTGCAGCAGCATGCCTGTAAATTATCACAGTGCAACTTACAGAGAGAGCAAGAAAGCAACTGGTAACAGTATCAGTACTGTGGAAAAAGAGCAGTGTTGGGGGTACTCATTACAAGTAACATGATTTAAGTAATCAAATTACTTTTTTCATGTAACTAGTTGTCACAACCGCCAGCAGGAGTGCCCATCTCCGACGACTCCCTTGCTTTCCCACCATGGACTACATCTCCCATAACCCATTGCCCAGACTCATTATCCCTGATAACTGAAGTCTTGTATGTGTTACAACTGCATTTCGGTGTGCTCTTTTGATTAACTGTTCCATGGTTTTGACCCTGTTGCCTGTTTTCCGGATTTGCCCTGTTTGGATTACCCTGTTGGAGTTCCTGCCCTGAGGCCTCTGTTGCATGAAGCTAGCTGAACAAACTCTGAGTTTCAGAGTAGGTTTAGAGTTGACAAATCCAGATAAATCCAATCTGGTTTAGATCAAGTTCAATGGTCTCTCAAAGCTTGGCATAAACGTTCTTTGTCAACTCAGGTTTAATCCAGAGTTTGTGATTAACTCTGGAGCGCGTGCACCTGAAAGTGTGACACGTGCGGCAAACAGCCAATCACAGTGTCCGTTTGATTCACTTCTCGCAAGAGAGACGGCGCAATTCACTTCTCTTCTGAAGATTGAGAGATCGTTTTGAAAATTATCATGAAATTAAATGCGTTTACAAAGCAGGAATAAACTCTGCTAATGCAGCGAAAGTTTGAGAAGGCAGCTAAAAGAATATCTGACTATATCAATGCACGATGTGAATCAAAGAAATAAGCCTAATAATTATAGGTTCACAAAAAGCTCAAATGAATACACATTGTTTAAAATAATTATGAATGCATGTATTATATTTAAAAATGTAAATGTAAATGTAAAAATGTGTACCTTGAATGCAATGTAAGTCACTTTGGATAAAAGCGTCTGCCAAATGCATAAATGTAAATGTAAATTTATATTAATATTTGGCTATGTGTCAATTAATATAATAATTATATGAATATATTATATTCATTAAAAGTAATTATAATTCATATAAATATAATAAATAATTAGCACCAAAAGATGACCAGATTTTTCAGATTTTTCACTATAAACTGCTTTAATTTGGAATGAGAGATACAGGGGGTGTGGCTTTATTGCATCTTTACTTGCAGCGGATTGGTCCAGTTTGGGTTTGCGATCTCTAACCCAGAATAAAACCTGCTCCAGAACAGGTTAGCCGTGCAGTGTAAGTAACCATGGTGATGAACACTACTAAAAACCAATCCACCTTCTTGAGCCCGAAAAAAACAGAGTTTGCTCAAACTAATCTCGAACTTACCTGGGTAGCAACTGAAACCAGCTTTGTGCAACAGGCCACTGGTATCTGTTTGGATTGTTTGCCTGTGTTTTGACTTTTTGCCTGTTTTGGATTACATCTTTAGATTAGCCTACCCTTTAATAAACTACTTTGTTTGGATCCTCAGCCTTTACTAGTGTTCAAACTGTTTGGAGACGCAAAGTAACACATTACTTTTAAATTTACAACAAAATATCTGAGTTATATCCGTTGTTTTTCCTTTCATTGCCTGACACCTCTCCTTTCCCCATGTTGAGCAATCGGGGGTAAGTGCAGAGATGTGTCCTTGTGGTTTTTGGCTAAATGTGAGCATGCATTTACTCATCTCACTTGCACAAAAACAGATTGAGTATTCTTCAAAATGAATAAAAACAGTGAAATGCAAACTCTGAATATTACGCAAACCACTGTCTGAGCTGCTGACCTTTGATGATCCAAGTACACTAATACGTGTTTCCTTTTACTGCTAAAGTAAGAGTGTCGAACTTTCTTCTCCTGTGTCCTATTATTTTGCGGTCCAGAATAGCAGCCCAGCTGAAATGCTTATTTGATCTGCACCCTCTACTGCACAGACGTGAATACTGATGTGACAGCTAAACTTCTAAACTCAGGATCAAAGCCTGAGTTGACAGAGAAAGCTGATCATCAGCATCATGGGACCAACAAAGCCTGAATTGATTGGTTTGGTTTTGTCAACTCAAAACTAATCCTGTAACCCTGAGTTTGTTAAACTACCCTCATGGTTCAGGCCCCAGGTGAGAAAAGGTAATGCAAAAGTAATGTAACATTACTTTCAATAAAAAGTAACTAAGTAATGCAATTAGTTACTTTTTTAGGGAGTAGCAATATTGCAACACATTACTTTTAAAGGTAAGTTTCCCCTACACTCGAAATGAGTATTGAAGTTCAAGTAGCAATCAATCACATCATCAAAAACCTACTAGTCAATTAACACAATTTGGTTTGGGTTCCTCAACTAAACTTCAGGAACCCAAACAAACTTCATCACAAAACTTATTGTCAGACCTTTATTAGAAAACAAAACATGCGACATCAGCGTGAGAGGTAAACTTCTGTGATTTGTGTACATGAGACAGGAAATAAAAGAGGCTTCCTTATTTGTCTGTTTGTTGTTTTTCTCTCCCAGCCAAAGAGCTTTTGATTCTCTCTATGAGTGTCTCCCACAACATAAATACTTTATAAGACCAAAACAAGTCATTGAGAATGCCTTTCAAGCAAACAAGAGAACATCAGCTAATGTTTAATTAATCAGCAGTGACAAAAGGAAAGAACAATCGTGAAAGAATTCAACTTCAGGCATCTTTTGCTGTATTCCCCTTCCTGCCCTCCTCCATCACTGTGCCTTTCACCCTCACCGTCTGCTGTATCCCACACTTCACTGTCAAATCCCTCAGAAAACTACACTGAGGATTTCAATTGAGTGTATTAGTCTGAAAGCAGAACAGAGAGAAAGACTCTTACCTATAGCTCCAATTCTGTATGCTCTAAGTGCCCAGAAAATATGACAGAACAAACGCAGAGTAGAAAATGCCCATATGAAGAAGTCAAGGTTTTAAAGGAAACAAGGAAGCCCTGTGTTACACATGACTGGGTTATAATGTACCTGAAGAAGAGCGATATACCCACAACTGCATTCTACACTTCAAAAGTAAGCCTTGGGTTGAGAGTTATAAAACACTTGAAGCACAGGGCAGATTTAGTTCTGTTTTCCTGGTCAAATTGGCATTGATCATTTTATTAATGGCACTTCCTGTAACTCCAAGTACTCTCATCTATAATCTATATTAATGAATATAGTTATCCTCTCTGCATCACATTGCTTCATGTTGTGTATAAACCATCAACTGCAAAAACAAAAACAAGTCATTAGTTTAGATTCTTCATACAGCTATTGCTTTGCGCAAGAGTTGAAAAACACACAACAGCCTTCTGTATACTTTCCCGAAAAAGGGGGATTTCACAGCATAACACAACAAGGCTTTCGGAATGTCATGTGGGTTATAACGAATCCCTTAAGTGGCACTATTATGAGATTCCCTTCACCGCCTTACTCATATTCAAGACCCATCTCAAGGTCAGGCTCGGGATAGTACAGAGAAAACTCATGCAGGCTTTGTCAAATGAGTATAAGCTCTATTTAAAGCAAGTCTTAAGGAGACATTCATTAGAATGCATTGCTACAAATGCCTGAGAATACATTACAGTACGCAGCTTGAAAAACAAAAAGCTTTTTTTTTTTTTTTGGTGATATTGGACAATCTCAGTGGTGGACCCTGTTCGCTGGTTTGTGGTTGCAATATGACTATGGACACATCGTATATTGTTTTATCAATCTTCAGACACAATCATGAGAAATTCCTGTCGCCTCCTATGTCTTTTTGTCTATTCTTAGATCATGACATCTCTATTTCAGTTACTTGTATATTTTGTCAGAGCTTTTGTCTGCCTCATTTCATTGTGAGACAAAGAGCCTTGTGTCATTGTTCAACTGAGACAACCAGAGATGATGAAAGGAGATCACTCACCCACTTGGGACATCTCTGGCACTGAACCCTTGTAAGGCCCCTCAATGAACTGTGGGGGGTTGTCATTGATGTCTTGCACTTTGATGATGAACTCTGACGGTGGTTCCAGAGGTTGGTTGGAGTCTCTGTCGATGACCTGCGCCGTGAGCGTGTACTCGGCCTTCTCCTCCCGGTCTAGCCTTTTCATGGCGTGAATGTCCCCCGTCCCCTCGTTGATGGCAAAGATGGTGCCCGCCCCTTCCCCTGCCAGCACATATTTGATGTTCTTATTCCCCACGTCCAAATCCGTATGGAGCTAAAAAGAGAAACAAAGGAGGGGGTTTGAGGCTACTTCCAGACGTAGCTAATACCACTTGAGCAGGACCAGATCAATGCCTGTAATCAATCGCTAAAAGAATTAAAGCCCACCGCCAAGTGCAGAGCTACATAGTCTCTTCGAAATTCTAGTGTTTTACTGTGACGGCTGAATTGTTCAATCTCACAGACAAAAAAAAAAAAAAAAAAAAAAAGTGGGAAAAGGGCAGGCTAAGTCCTGGATTTCCAGGTAATGCTTGGGTTGTGTATCCCATCTATCTGTCATTCACTTCTTCATACATCGCTAGTAGAGTGTGGAGGTCAAAGCGTTCTGCTCACACCTGCCTCAGGGCCCTGTTACCAACTTGAAACCAGTCATCAGGTCACAGTTCCAGAACGAGAAAGCAATTGGGCTGTGCAAAAAAAAAAAAAAAAAAAGGCGGGGAATTGGTACAAATAGCAAAAGGAAAGTAAAAAAAAAAAAAAAATATATATATATATATATATATATATATATATATATATATATATATATATATATATATATATACTCTTTAGATATCTTTTATTCTTTTTTTTTTTTTTTTTTTTTTTTTTTTGAGCTTTCGTGGGTTTTTTGCATTTTTTTCCCCTTACAATGGATTCATTGAGCATTTCATTCCAAAACTTTTGATTAGTCTTCAAATTATCTTCTTTTTGGTGAACCATTACCTTAACTTTTTTTTTTTTTTTTTTTTTCTCACAAAACTCACATGTAGCTACATCATGAACAGAAACTTTAGTTCCATTTCTTGAGGCGGTAATATATACAGCCTGGTGCGAGGTGGAAGTACACTTGAGACTACAGTAACAAGGACAGCATGAGCTTTGAAATGCAGACTTCAAGATAAAAAAAAGCAATAGCTTAATAACTATGGTTTTATGCATATGTTGTCTCAGCGGTGCCGTTTCCAGACACTGACAAAGCACACACACTTAAATTGTCACACCTTGCACTTTTGTTCTCCTAATTGTCCCATCATTCCACATGAAATATCTATCTCATTAACACATCAGCTTCACAACAGTCTTCACTCTACGAAAAACCCCTAAATGAGCCCAAATTAATGATGTGTTTTTTTCTGATAGGAAACATTTCTTTACAGTAATTCTCACTTTATGCATTCGATAAAATGAACGATAATATATATTATTATGGATTTCTGCAAAGAACAAAATGTCACAGCTGCAAAACTTCACTTCCATTTGTTTACCCCTATGCCCTATGTATACAGACAACATTTCAAGCTTGTGCTCACACCAGTCCCATTCTGACGAGTGATCGCTTAATCTCAATGTGCAAACAATCGACCGAAAGTACGACTGCGGAGGGGAGGCAGTCTGTCATTATCTGGGTTGCCAGGGCAACTCCAGTGCTCTAACATCTGACGGCATCCATATTTTATTTTTTTTTCCCAAATCTTTTAACACACATATAATGAAAAGGGTTCTGTTAATGCATAGTTTTGTTATAATACTCTCATATAAATTAAGAAAAAGTCTATGATCATTCCATTAAAGCTGAAAAGATGAAATAACGTGAAAGAAAACAACAAAGTCACAATGTTACATTGAACTCATAATAGATTTGATTGAAAATCTTCAGTGTGATACTGAAAAATATGTAGCTAAAGAATAATTGCAACAGTGGGATATGTAAAATCCTGGGCAGTCTTAAATCAGCCATAACACTTGTGTGGATTAGCATTCAGAGCTGCCTGACTGGAGCCAACGAGAAACAACAGTAGGTTTTACACCCGTCTCTCTCTGTACCACTGCCTTGGAGTACAGCTTTATTGTCAGTTCAGGAGAAAATATGTCACTGGCTGCTGGAGATGAGCCTTTATAGTAGCCTGAGGAACAATCAGCGGCTCTGTAATGAGGACCCCTCATTCCGCCTACGCCTACCGACTGCACACTAAAGTGCAGCGTTAAACCGGACATTGCAAATTAATGATTTTTCCTCTTGTCAGGGCAAGTGGCAGAGAGGACGTGAAGAGAAGATTCACATCACCTACAGAGATATCGTGTCACTCTGCTTCAAAAAAAATGTCAGCGGAGCCCCAACCCAAGGACCATCTCAACAGTCAATTAGGCATGGTTTAAGTGTGGGGCTCTGCTTCGCTCTAAGTGAACTGTGAATCTGACCATGTGCACCAGAGTTTGTGCATAGTGCCTACTGAAAGGGTTCGTGAAAATCATGCATGTTGCAAGAGTAAATCCACGTAATGGATTTCAGAAGCGATGTCATCTATATTTTAACAGCCACTAATGACATTAACCTACTTCTCCTCATTATCAGCATCGCTATAATTCATGTCAATGCTACATCAGCAATGTCATATAACACGCCTTCCCTACTATATTATCTTTTATTTTGCCTGTCTAGATGAAGTTTCAGCCCTTGTGTTTGGCACGTGGTGCTCATGTGGGAGATGTAGGTTCAAATCTAGCCGTGTCGTGTCCAAAACTCATTTCCCTCTTCCCCTATTAATTCTCAACTCTCTACTTTCACCATCTGCTATGTAATTTCACAAACTGAAACTACTAATAACTGCATGAATATAATATCAGTCAACAGCAATTATTAATAAATTATTTATTTATTAATTGTCTTTTATAGACAAGTCTTTTTTTATTAAAGTGTATTACATTTATTATGTATTACATGCAATCAGTCATTTCAATTTTATATTTAATTAAATATTTAGCATTATTTATGCATACACATAAATATAAGACTTGTTTCTCTTTCTCATATATAATAGATTCTGTTTAAGTCATTGAAAATGGGCAGTATAGAAAAATCTACATGTAGATATTCACATAATGAATGGAATGAATAAATGATACCTAAATATGAATGCAAATACTTTTCTTGAGAAAAAGATTGCATGCTGCCTGATTAGTCTATTATTGCAGTACCCATTGAGAATTGTTTTATTGAAAGACGTCACATTTACTTCACATTTAACTTCTGCCAATAAA
Organism: Paracanthobrama guichenoti; assembly: GCA_018749465.1. Taxonomy (NCBI): domain Eukaryota; kingdom Metazoa; phylum Chordata; class Actinopteri; order Cypriniformes; family Gobionidae; genus Paracanthobrama; species Paracanthobrama guichenoti. The sequence goes on from CM031949.1 coordinate 32,780,873, forward strand.
TACTGTTTCACGTTTAAGAGATTCCACCAAACACAATGTGCAATTGAAAATGTTATGTATGCAATCAAATGAGTGTAGGCCTACATATGGAACAGTTTGTAATGTTTGGGACTCGTAATGAAAAGAAATAAACAAGGATAAAGGATGACTCGTTCACAACATTATCAATGCTTTCTTTACTTTTTCTCTGGCATTTTTTAACAGCAGACAGTTCTCTCTCTCACAGCCTCTAGCGGACTGTTCCAGTATTGCGGTCTATGAACACTAGCATAGAACATAACACAGTTGTGGCTAATTGTTAGAGAGTCGGACTTGTAACCCGAAGGTCCCGGGTACCGACAGGAAATGTAAGTGGGGGGAGTGAATTAACAGTGCTCTATACCTCTCTCATTACCCACAACTGAGGTGCCCTTGAGCAAGGCACCTTACCCCCAATCGCTCCCCAGGCGCCACAGCAAAAAAATGGCTGCCCTCTGCTCCGGGTGTGTGTTCACGGTGTGTGTATGTGTGTGTTCAATAATCACTGCTGTGTGTGTGCATTTGGATGGGTGAAATGCAGAGCACATATTCCGAATATGGGACACCATACTTGGCTACATGTCACGTCAGTTTAAACACAAATATAAAGTAATGTTTGTTATTTTTACATTTGATACTGGATGTGTTCAATAAAACAAGATTCCTACCGTCAGAGAAAATTAAAAATGCCCTGATGCAAAACAATAAAAGTAAGCATGCATGCTTGACTAATGAATACCACACGGTGCCTTGAATAAAGTGGCTTTCTACGTAACCTTCATAGGTATATGATTAGCCTTCCTGTGCTCCTGATTTATTCCTACTGTGCTGAGAAGGAACCAAACAGAGCAATTGTTATTGCTACACAAAGCAAATGTAATCAAATCAAGATCCAGCTACAGATCAAGATACAAGACTCTGTTAAAAAGGAGCTTTATCGGTGTCCAGATAATAGAGATTGAGATTCTAATTTCATATTTCAGTGTGGCGTGTTCTTTCCCCTGTTTCATTTACTGAGTGGCTGAATGGACTGTGGACTGCTACAGGATGTGATTACCAATTCTCCTGTTAAAACATGCATTGATTTCACACAAGTAACACCATCACAAGCAACACGTCAGGTCTGGCCCGGGACGGCTCCTGTTTAAGACTGGCTGCGACTCTGAACTTCTGGTGTGCTAAAAACTGATCTGATATCCAAAGATCTGCCAACATAGAAACCACTAACATTAGCAGAACAACAACTGATGATGATGATGATGATGATGATGATGATGATGATGATGATGATGATGATAATTAAGTGTATGTTTTAACAGGAGAATTGGTAATATCCTGTACATCTTGTAGACATCCATAGTCCATAAATCAGTAAATCAGTAAATAAATCAAGGAAAAAACAGACTAGACTGAAATATGAAATTAGAATATAAAAACTGTATTACTAATACTTAGTAGTACTGGCATGTCATATTCAGGTGGGTGTGATAAAGATTAACAGTAGAGATAATAATAATAATAATAATAATAATAATAATAATAATAATAATAATAATAATAATAATAATAATTGTATTATTGATATTTATACACTATTGTTCAAAAGTTTGGGGTAAGTAAGATTTTTAATTTTTAAGTAAGAAATTACTTATTTTATTTAGCAAGGACACAATAAGTTCCCATCAGTGACAGTAAAGACAATGTTACAAATGTTTTCTATTTCACAATAAAGCTGTTCTTTTAAACTTTCTTTTAATTAAATTTTAAATGAAAATGAAAAAGACAATGTATGATAGTTTCCACTAAATATTAAGCAGCACAACTGCTTTCAAGCTTGATAATAATAATAATAATAATAATAATAATAATAATAATAATAATAATAATAATAATAATAATAATAAATAATAAATGTTTCTTGAGCAGTATTTCAGATTATTAGAATGATTTCTGGAGGATCATCTGGATCATTCAGGATCACTGAAGACTGCTGAAAATTCAGCTTTGCCATCACAAAATAAATGTTAAAATATATTAAAATAGAAAACAGTATTTTTAAATAGTAACATTTCTATCAAATTGTATTTCGGTTTAATAAACCAACCTTGGTAAGCATCCCACTGACCTGAAAATTGCATGCCACTATGTCATGTTAATTTTTATTTTCCAGTGTTTCCCTGAGGCCATGAAGTTACTACAGAGCCATTAGACATGCAAATAACTCATCCATCTCTTCTTGGCAGAGACCAATGGACTGATAGGAGCTGCAATTATCATGTTCTTTTCTTTGAAGTATCTATTGGCTGTCCCCACAAAAGGCTTCAGGGACAGAGGGGGGTTCAGTGCTCAGGCAGGACTATCTATGCTTGCTGTCTGTTCTAATGTAGAATTACAGAGAACTCTGTTTTAACATGTCACATCATGGCAGAGTAGATGTGGCAACAAGCAGTTCCTTTGTCTCACAGACTGAAGACTGCATGCAAACATAATGTGTGTGCCTGTTGTGTGCACACGTGCTTATGCGCGACTATGCTGCTCCGAAGTCCCGAGTTTAGAAACCAGCAGGCAAGAGGCAAAGGGTAGTGTTTCATACACAAGAAATACAAAGGGTGAGCATCCTTTCTTGTTTCCCCCTTAAGGTGTACTGCACATTTCATGAAAGCCATACTGAGTGATGAAAGCATCTTACAAATTTCACAGGTCCCAAAACATCATTGTTTTGCTGCACTGTTTTAGCACCTGTATTTCTAGAATTTCTTTTTGTGTGCCGAGGGCAAAACGAGCAGTTTACCCAGCAAATAAATTCCCACAGAAGATATTTATTTTACTTTCATCTTCTTTCTTTGGGAAAACAAATCTAGAGGTAATCTCTATCTTTTGAATTACTTTTGAACCCATCAAATACATTTTAATTTATTATAAATCACAAATAAATAAATAAATAAATAAATAAATAAATAAATAACAAAAAATCGGTACAGCCTGAAGAATTTACTAAAGAAATTAAGACAATTGTGAATGGAGACAATCCTTAAATTCAAGAACTTCAGACTCCTGGAAGTTTAGCTGGACCTCTTGACAAAATATAGTGCTTGTTGATGGAGAGAAGAAAAAAAAAAAAGAAAGGAAAATGGACCCTTCAAAATGAATACGGTCAAATTACGCATCCATTTTTGTTCTTTGTCTGAAATGCCCATCGGTAGTGTCAACAGAGATTTCACGCTGCACTGCAGGCACATCAGCCGGCAGCAGCTTTTCCCCTTTACCTGCAATTTACATCAGAGCGCATGCATAGTGAGATTAGCGGTACTGGTGAATGGGCTGGTCTGACTGAAAACTTCAACAATGTGTCATCCACTCACCACTGTGAGGAGCATGCACTGTCTTTCTGCTTTTAGGCCCAGTACCATAAAGCCAGGCTGACTTTTTACAGGCTCTGGATTTCAGGAAAAAAAACTGTGGGGTGGATTTGAGTCTTTGTTGTCTGAAAGCTATAGAAATTGATTCCCGAATTTGAAATGAATTGTAATGGAGGATGCAGAATAATAACTTCCGGTTACACTTTATTTCACTGTCATTGTCACAGTGTAATTATAAATTGAAGTACTGAGTAATATGTACTTACTATATGGTTATTGTAGAATTAGGGTTTGGTTGATGGTTAGTTGCATGTAATTATGCATACATTTCAAATTTCAAAGTAACAGAGTGAAATAAATTACATTCAAATTCATATAACTATTCTGTTAGAAAAGCAAAGTAAGCCAAGACTAACTTTGAATTTCTTTAGACAGACAGACAGACAGACAGACAGACAGACAGAAAGATAGATAGACAGATAGATAGATAGATAGATAGATAGATAGACAGACAGACAGACAGACAGACAGACAGACAGACAGACAGACAGACAGACAGACAGAAAGATAGATAGACAGACAGACAGACAGAAATATCTATTACAGGCAAGTTTGTTTGGGCAGGTTGGAGCTAAACTATGCAGGCCACTGGCCCTCCAGGAGCAGGATTGGAAACCCCTGCTCATATCAAAGGGACTAACAGTGAAGGCCACTCAAACACATGGGGTCCTTCCTGCCAATGGAGGCCAACTGGAAAGAGGGCGGTTGGGGGGTGTCCCTGTATGCACTCCCCCTTCATGACGCCCCTGACTGGGAGATGGATGCCGGCTGTCACACTCGCCTGCCTTTGTTCTTGCCAGATGTGAAGGGGTCTTGAGTAAAGTGCCCAAACACTCATCAATCTCACTTGTGCCCTGTGCTCTTGCTTTTGCTCTTACAGGTCCCGATAACAATTTAGTCACAACATGAGGAAAAATGCTTCCATCCACAGAACCAGGGCACTAATCCGTTGACCTAAGTAACATAGAAAAGCAAATAAAAAAGTGAGAATGAGAGAGTAATAGCCAAGAAAAAGAAATTACAAACAACTTTGTCTTAGACCTTCCATGGTACTGATGTACTATCAGGCTATGAAAAAAAGGCAAATGTCATGTGATGTCTTTTCTCGCTTGCCATCCCACATAATTTGTCCTCTCCCTCACTAAGAAAAATAATGTACCCAAGAGATGATGCAGATCTGTTCTTACATTTTTTCCTCTCCTTTTTCTCTTTTTGTCTCTGTTCTCTGCCAGAAATGAAAAAAAAAAAAATCATATCATGCATTCTCCCACACATATTTAATTACAGAAAAACAGGATGTCAGCGAATTCCCCTCTATACGCGTTCACTTTGATTCGGTCACTCACACTGTGATGATTTTGATTAGTGTCACTGTAACCCAGCACACTTACATCTACAGTAACCAAGCCTTATTAAAATAGCTTAGAAAAGCTCTGAGAGCAAACCCCCGTATTGAAAAATGGGTCATTAAATAGACCTCAAACCACCTCGCCATTGGAGTGGTCTCAAACCTATAATCTCCTTCCAGCAACACAAGGAAAAAAATAAATTATGACACGTATTGAAGCAAAATGGCTGCCTTTGAACATCTGACTGAAAAACGAGGACAATCCCCCCCCCAAAAAAAAGTATTTAAGTAATTCTCGCATGGACTGTCATCTTGCAGTAAGATTAGTATTAATGGACTTCGGCATACATTTGATTTGTCCTTTTGTGAAACGTGTTCAGGCATTTAATATTATTAAACGTATCATTATCTGAAAGAAATTTCACTTTTCTTTGCTTGAATGGAAATTATGTAAAATAGTGAGCAAGATTGCATGGGCAAATATTAGAACACATTATACTTTCAGAGAAGGTTTGGGGATAATCTGACTTAGACATCTATGAAGCATAAACAGGTCATTTGGAATGACATGTTCAGCTGTGCTTTGCATGAGGACGGGTGAATCCGCCTAGACCAGAGGTTTTCAAACCTGTCCTCGAGGACCCCCAGCACTGCACATTTTGTATGTCTCCCTCATCTAACACACCTGATTCAACTCATCAGCTCATTATTAGAGACTGCAAGACCTAAAGTGGGTGTGTCAAATATGGGAGACATACAAAATGTGCAGTGCTGGGGTGCCTCCAGGACAGGTTTGAAAACCCCTGGCCTAGGCCACAAACATAAAGGCCTAGTAAAAACGCCAATTATCTACAAGCATCTCCTCATAGACTTAAACCAGAACTCTCAATGTGGCTAAAACACAAAAATGTTATAAGCACCCCTTGGAGCATAGCAAGTTTATCCGTTTATTTAAGTTCTAGAATTTATTTCTCTACCCATATGCAGTCATGATCTACTACTCTGACCTTTAGCATACAAATTCAATCTCATGGAGTTAGTCATTTAGAGGGGGCCAGCCCCGGCAAGCAGTAAATGTGATGATCCCAGATGGCCCGCCCCCTCCACACGTAAATCAGTGAGGGAGCCGTGAAGGGAAGTCACAGGCAGAGTCTGTCTTCACTGTCTAAAAAGATTGGGAAGACACTCTGTAGCAAGTCATCCGTCTGTTGTGACACTGATGCCGTAAAATGTGTCCTCAGGCAAGGATTTGGAATGCACAACCAGCTTTTTTCCACTTTTTTGGGGGGAGGGGGTTAAGTTTTCCCTTATTCTCGCCATCGCGCAATCCTCCACACGCTTAGTGATGCACAGACAATGTAAAATCTATGGAGTGGAGGGTGTCGACTCTGAGCTGTCAGTCAAGTCAATCATGACATGTCATGCTAAGAAAAAAATACAGGGAGTCAATTCAAGGCTCTGGAGGTTGGAAGCTCATATTGGGTAATACGCATTTTTTTTTATAATTTACTAAGCCAGGCTTTAAAGTCATCATGAAACAGAAGTTGTGACCTATAGACCAATTGTCTGTTTATAAGCATACAGGATGTGCGCACAGATAGGTTGCAGAAAACCAGTGAGAGATAGCATTTACATATAGAAAACAAGTTATCTTATTGAAGGGTAATATAAATGATCTGCATTATATTTGAATCTATGCCTCTGTGAAAAGGATTTTATTATGTTGTAGGCACATTTAGAGACATTTGAAAAATTTGTGCACCACTTAAATCCATCCATCCAATCCATCCAACCCCCTCCCCTTTTTTTCTGGCCACATAAGAACACATTTGTTATTAATTATGAATGAGATACAATTGTGTCCTCAAAATTCGTGTGACTGTTCATGCATAATGGAGAACTTCAGTTAGCTCTGAATGTGCAGGCTTATTCATTTACTTTTCAATCAAAAATTTTCAGTTTTCAACAAAAAAATAAATACTTTATTTTCCCTAGATAAAATGTGAAACATTTTTTCAGCACAATGTAAAATTATGTTGTTTAGAAAAAGGAAAGACATTTTTAGAAACATTTAGTTGCTTCCTTTTTTGCCCTTTGTTTCTTTATCGGAGACCCCTGCAGCATCACTCAATATAGGCTTGAATCCGTAATAAGCCTATCAGCTGAATATGACAAGGAGGAAAAGGAGATCACAGTAGTGATGCTAAGGCTGTTGGAAGGGCCTGTACACATGTTATTGAATTTTTTGGGATCCCTTGCCAAGAGTTTTGTCCTTGTCAATACAGATCACACTCTATAGGTCAGACTCTGGGGAATAGGTCACTGTGGTTTGATCTGAAAGAACTGAAGGAGAGAGAGAGAGAGAGAGAGAGAGAGAGAGAGAGAGAGAGAGAGAGAGAGAGAGAGAGAGAGAGAGAGAGAGAGAGATACAGTCATATTGCTTTACTGTTCCTCTCAATATATCATATATCACCATGCTTTATGGAAAACTAACTTTTATTTTATTTTATCATATGTGTGAGGGACAGCAGTGCTTGGTGATAAGGGCACATCCTGTGTGCAGGAGAACAATCTGGACCCGAAGAGGGTGGATGGCGATGGAACTAACTACTTACGAGTGAGAGGGGCTGGGCTGGATGTGTCTGTTAGAGAACATAATTACTACTAATGACCATTAGGAGTTCAGTTTTCACCCTCCAGGGATTGGTGAAAGGGCTTTCGCCTTATCAGTTGATTAGTGCAAATCGAGGAGGCCGGATCCAGCATGTTAAGTAAACGGGACTGAGAAGTGTAGCATTATCTGGGGAAGACTAATGGAGCAGCGCAGAGTTCATCCTGAGCTAATGTGAGCCCGCACATACGGAACCACTTACAGAAATCAGATAATAATATCAAAAATTGAACCACCTCCCCATCCCACCCCAAACACCACACATCCTCCTCGGATCAACCACACACATCACTTTTCGCATAACACTGCTCGTGTTGCTTTTCCACTTGTCCTGCTTATTTGCATATGCAAATGAGCCGTATATATATATATGGATCTTTCTTCTTGGATTTGGCCTCCTGCGAAGGAAATTACAGCCAAAGCAATTAGTTGTTGACGGAGCAATATCGCCGAAATGATCGCATGAGGTACACGCAGGGCCACGTTTGATGTGTTCAGATTAATCCATAATTGGACAAGGGCTGGGAGGGATAAGACCATGTCATACACGCCTGGACATGTTCTCTCGCCTCTGGTATGCTAATGGCGTAGGTTTAGCATAAACCATATAATCGTGTTTACCGGGTAAACTCACATTCAATTTCAGGCCGAAAGCGGAATGACGGAGATTGAGAGATGAAAGTGGGTGGATGATGAATAATCTTGAGCATCACATGCATCACAGATAACAAATATCAGACATTTATTGATTATTCAATATTTGTACTCATCAATCTTTATTTTTGAATTATTATATATTTAAAAAGATAGAAGGCAATAATCAGTTTAATAGTGATTGCCATATAAACCAAGCTGTGAGATCCTGTTGAACAAACATTGTATATTAGTTGAGAGTCCTTGTTAAACAAATGTCTCAGATTGGCTCATAGATATACACAAACCCCATAATTACTCATGGAAAAGACAAATTGAAGTAGACCCATATGATGATGCATCTTCTGCTGTACATGTGCGAATAATAAACCAGCAGATGTATTGTAAATATGTAGCCTTGTACTGAATGAAAAGACAGCAGGCGGTTTATTGCGCTTCATCTTTATGTCTGTGCTCTCATCCATGCGTTGGATACAAACATGCCAGAAAATGTTCAAATGACTGCCTCTGTACTGTAGTACTTCAGATATATCGAGAATGCTATTTGAAATTAGTCTTTGGAATGCAGCCGCATTGTTATGAAATAATACAGACGGTGTTTTGAATTATGAGTTAGTCTATACTCCTTCATTCTCCATTTATAGCAGTGGCCAAAAATTGTCTGGTGGGGACATTTATTTTTTATTTTTTATTTTTTTATGAGATCAAAATATGAGGACAATATTAGATGTTTTAAATGTGAAGAAAAAAACACCCACTAAACTTGGTTAAGTTATTTATATGACAAAAATATTTGACAAAAAAGGCAAACTATAGCTACAGGTTTATTTTACTGCAAAAAAAAAAAAATGCATAGAAAAAAAAATATACATACACACATTCACTATACAACGAAACAAATATATGCTTACAAAATCTTTATTCTTTAATGATCTCTATCATTAAATTTTTAATGATATTTATAGGCTGGATATCATGTTTGGCAACTACTGTACATAATATTACATTCTTTACCCCCTTCTGGACTAGGAAACTATGTGTATCATCATGCCCAAATCATAAATGGAGAGCAACAAAGAAAGGAAACACAAATTGGGTATGGACATAACCCTTTGCTTTGAATGGGATAATAAAAAGCTATTTTAAGGTATTGTTCACCCACAATGAAAGTAATGTCAGCATTTACTCACTCACATGCCTTTCCAAGCATCAGGAAAAGAGCAGGTTCTGCTATAAATAACTCCTCTTGTATTTCATGAAAGAAAGGAAGTCATACATCAGGGTAAGTAAATGATGGCAGAATTTTCATTTTGATGGAACTGTTACTTTAATTTGATTCCATGACTCTGTCCTGTAGACCTCTACCCCCTTCAAATGGCTCTCATTGATCTAATTTTTAATCATTTATTATATGATATTTTCTTTAAGTAAAAAAATAAATAAAATAAAAATAAATAAAATAAAATAAAATGTTCGAACCTGAATTGTCCTCTCTCGCTCTATTTTTATTTTTTTGTCTTTCTGAGTTGAACGTCCCCCAAAATGTAGAAAGAAAACAAGACATGAAAAAAAAAAAAGTTGTGTTGCAGCATTTTTGCCTGTGTAGTGGAATCCCTTAAAGGGATTTCATTTTTCTTCATCTCCTTGAGACCACAGGACCTTTAAACGGAGCCACGTGCTGAAAGAAGAACACAATTATAATTCCGATAGTCTTGTACAGTAAATGTAAACAGATAGCAGTCTGCCTCTCTGCCCTCCTCTGTCTCCCAAAAGGCAAGTAATGAGGTAGAATAGATGTAATCGTCTTGAGCGGCTTTTTACCTCAATGCTTATTTTTTCTCAAATTGAAAAGTATTGGCTGGTCTACGACTGCGAGGCAGAGAGATGGACTTTAAAAATTTATGGGAGCACTGAGATTTCACCGTAAGCATTAAAGTGATTTGTAAACAGTATAATACATGACTGCTTATAAATGGTGGCATCTTTTTTTCGTCTTCTTTCATCCTAACAAAGAAGGAATATCTTAATTTCCATACAATAGAGCTGTGTTTTGTCGCCAGCTTAATTTCAGGGTGTTTTTTTAAGTGCCAGGTTCAAAGGGGGATATAAACATACACGGTCCCCCAGATGACAACACAAAAGCAAAATGGTAACAAACTTTGATTTGATGTCTTTTGTTAACTCTTTCCATGCCATTGACGAAAATTTCCATCATTTATGAGACACCGCTTCCCAGCCATTGACAGAAATGTATGGCTTTCCGTGTTTTCACTGTTAAGGCCCGTTCACACCAAGAATGATAACTTTAAAGATAACTACAAAGATAACTATATTAGCGTCCACACCAGAGGACCAGAGGATATTGTTCTGTTCATTCTAAGCTTGTGCTTGTCTGCCTCTTTAAATGCTCAGGCTTGTTACAGCAAGATGGATTGTGATTGACTGTCAAGGTTTTTATTGTTAATTACCTGGAAGAAAATAGTTCTGAATGTGATTCCAACGCTATTGTTTCTCTGTGCCATTATCATTATAGCTGTGGTGTGAACTCTGCTATTCATTGATATTGAGAACGATTTTTAGAATTATATCTTTAACGTTATCTTTATAGCAATTGTCCTTGGTGTGAACGGGCCTTTATACGGTAGGGGGGCGCTATGACACATCTTTTGAAAGAATACTGAATCTCCTGATCAAAACACAGGAAAGAAGAAGCAGAAACGTTATTATATGTAAGCATGTGCATATGTAAAACAATGCGATCGTCAACATTAAACAGCATATAAATCAAAATCGCCTAATGTTACTGCATGAATTGTCAAGGACGAGCTATAGGACTGTGCAAGCTTTGTGGGTGTTGATGGACTTTTGATTATGGTTGATGATCTTTTGATCAGTATACCATGTTTTGATCATCATTCTGAATCTGATTTGGATGTAGTCTTTGATAAAAAGACTAATAGATAAAAAGACTATTTTCTCAGCTTTTTGCTCAAAATGTAGTTTTTTATGAAACTTACCCACGTTTAATTGTTAATAAAAAAAGGAATACATGAAGCTACATTATATATATATATATATATATATATATATATATATATATATATATATATATATATATATATATATATTATATATATATAATTTTTATTTTTAATTTTTTTTATTTTTTTTAAAGCAGGGGTTTGTTCTTTCTTTGGATATATTGCATATTCATATATTCATACAACAAAATATTCTGGGAGGCCATGAAACTTTTGTGAAAATGATCAAAAATGCTGGCGGTGGCTGGCAACTTTTTTTCAAAAATGCCAGTGGGGAAAGAGTTAAATTTGCAAATCTGGAAGTCTCCAGGCAAGAGTTTTTTTTTTTTACGGAATGTTTTGAGTTGCATATTGTCTTGGGGCCAACATTTGCCTTTTCTGTGTGTGTTTCAAAGCTTCTAGTGAGCAGAAACACTTGTGTTATGCTTATCATACTATTTTAGGCAGCAATTTTAAATGCATTATTGATCTTTTGCATTATTAATAGCATACAGTATTGAGATTTTTGCTCCTTCACCTCATTTCTCTCACAATCTGGCTCAGAACTTCAAAAATCTAATTTGTTAGAGTGCATTTTGAATGGACTCGAGTCCTTTTTCTATGAGCTCTTGGACTGATGTATCTCAATGGTTTGGCATCAGGCTTATGCAGACTGTCCTTTCCCAAGTTTTTTAATGAGGTATTTGTGTGTGTGTGTGTGTGTGTGTGTGTGTGTGTGTGTGTGTGTGTGTGTGTGTGTGTGTGTGTGTGTGCACTAAACCACAACTCTATTAATTTGTAATAGAATAGAGTAACATAAGTCACCATTATTTTTTTTTTTTTAATGTAATATTGCAATGCTTATTATAGTTGATATATCCATCCATGTCATATATATATATATATATATATATATATTTAATTCGTGTGCTCTTGTAATCTTTAATCTAAATAACTCCCTCTACCCCCACCCACAACAACATGTCTTCTCTGTCATGTTTACCAGAGCAAGGATGGGAAAATCTGTCACTCACATGAGATCACAGAAATTAGAAAACAACATCTATCCAACAATCCAATCAGTTCCTGATGGGAACAAATGAAGTCCCTCCCTACACACAGCCATTATACATCACAATAGACCAATTTTCAGCCTACGTCACACTGACGTCACACAGGTTAAACGCCACATGTCGGTTGTAAAAGACAATAGGAAAAATGTTATAATGTATGTAACACATTGGTTTAAATCGTGCTTTAGGCTGTACATATAAAAACAGTTGAATGATTTCAGCAAATAAGCAGTTAAATTTGATTAAATGTTTGATTAAATTGCTGACACTGAATGAAAATAATGAAGATTTGAAAGTTTAAGATTATATATAATTTGTTACATTCATATAGCGCTTTTCTAGGCACTCAAATCGCTTTACATAGAAGGGGGGAATCTCCTCAACCACCACCAATGTGCAGCATCCACCTGGATGATGCGATGGCAGCCATATTGCGCCAGAACGCCCACCACACACCAGCTGATTGGTGGAGAGGATATATATATATATATATATATATATATATATATATATATATATATATATATATATATATATATTAGCCTACATTTTGAAAATAAAAATATAAACAAGACTCATCCATTTAAGCATGCGTGTTTATTTTAGTAGCCTACTTCCATCAGTTAAAACGACACACTACAGCCTGTAAAACATAAATATGGTAATATAAATTATATAAGAATTATGTAAATTATGTGAATATTCATAATTAACAGCAAACAAAAGGAAGAAACGTGTAATATCCTGTGAGAGACGTAAATGAAGATTTGGGAAAATAAATAAGAGAATAAAATGGAGCCAGCCTATTTTTAAATTCGTGGAATATCGGGTGACCAGACTGCAAAACGCAGGCAAGCTTAAATTTGGCTCACCTCACAAAGCCTACCTCTCTCATGAATCCATATGTTTCCATGGCTGCGATGTAACATTTAACTGCGAATCTATTATTTATTTTGTAAATAAATATTTGTGCTTCACTCGTGTCATAATATTCACGTAAAACAGCATTCACATATAAAAAAAAAAAAGTGTTTTGGCCGACCACCGCCAGTGCTACTCAGCCACCTCGGTGGTGCTGTTGTCACGCACAGCCCTATCGCTGGGTAACAAACTATTGTAATATACGGACATTTTGAAAATAACATCTAGTTATCTATAATTAGTCATCCATAAATATATCTCTATAAATTATCTCTATATATTTAAAAAAATAAATAAAAAATATTAGTAAAAAAAAAAATTCTTTGATCAAAAATACCGTGAAAACTACAATATTGTGAAATATTATTACAATTTAACATAAAATAACTTTTCTAATTTAATTCTAGTTTTTTCGGGTGTCACGTTATACATATGAAGACTTCAGATGCAAAAACCAACCATTCGTGTGCGATAACACACACAAGAGTTACTACTGGCGTGCACGTCTGTGAATCTCCTGTCTGTGTGACACGCACACACTCGTGCGAACAGAAAGCAGTGCTTGCACGGTCAAACGCACACAAAATTATACCAAAATGCCCATTCTGTCGAATATCCTCGCAAGCAGAGTTAAATTAGCAAAGTGAAGTCTTAAATGAAGCAGTCAGTCAAGTTTATATTATTTAGTAAACTGATTTCCACTTTGATAAAAAAAGGAAAAAAAAAAGTAAAGAAATGCTTATAATACTTCACTGGCCAGCGGAGCAAACAAACCCAGTGACGTCACACGTCCTTGCTCCAAAAGCTATGACAAAAAATCCACTGGTGTACAATTTCTTTAAAATGGTTACATTAATCATGTTTGTTGTATATATGAAGACTTAAGATGCAAAAGCCTCTAAATCCATCTGATGTTTTTCTTTAAAATAAGTATTTTTTGTCAGGCTCCTATGTATAGATTTCCACCTAAGAACTGGCACTTCTGAATGGGCTGAGGCTGGGATTTAGTGGGTTTGACATGAAAGTATTTTATGAACATATACTATGTGCGGAGAGCGTTCACTCAGTATCGTTATCTCATTTTTGACCGAAGTGGCTTTTAGAGGCTTTTGCATCTGAACTCTTCATATATATATTTTTGAAAAGTGGAAATCAGTTTACTAAATAATGTAAACTTGACTGACTGTTTTATTTCTGCTTTAAATGTATGCAAAGTGTTGTGAGAAAACAGAATGTGCGTCAGATCAAAGTTAAGACTTTGATGATGTTTGATAGCTTAATTTCTGTATATTTCCTCTAAAAAATTCAAAGCACTGTTTGCAAGGTTACGTGGGTCAAAAACAACAAAAACAATAACTTTTTGTGCATTTTGACGGAGCAAGTAAAAACTGGTCTGACTTTGCCAATAGAAAAAGTTGAGCCCTGATATATTGAAGGGCAGGTAAATGTGGCATTTATTATGATGGGTTTATGTGAGGTTGTTAATAAATGTTTTTTTTTTTTGTTTTTTTTTTTTTTTTTTAAAGATAGCTTAAAAGATACTGTAATGTCAAATGCCTATAATGAACAGCTAAAATTGAGAGAAAAAAAAAGGAAAAAACAAGAATTTTATAGAGACATCAGTAGCGGTATTGATGGTCGGTGATGCCTTCTTTCATAAAAAAAGATCATTAAACAAATATTTAGGATATAGGCTACTGTCTTTTTGTTGTTTCTATGCTAATTTGGAGATAAAATATATTAAAACGTTAATATTAGGTTTTATTAATCGTTATTGACAGCACTAATATATATGTTCCCTTTCAGTCGGTCACGTTTGACGTACGTCGGACGTCACCGACGAATTGGGATCACTTCAGGGAGCCCCTAACAGCTTCGAGATATAGAGAACAGGCCAATGAGAATTGGCGTGCGAGATTTGCATCTCGCGCTCCGCCCCGCGTCGCGGGTATAAAGCGGAAGTGAAATGCACGCACGTTTGTCATTCACTTCGGAGCCGAACGGCGTTGATGAAGAACGAAACGAGAAAGAGAGCGAGAGGCCAGAGAGAGAGGGAAACGCGTGTGTTGGCGAGACGGCACAACCAGCGCGACCGCGCCCCCTGCTGCATTAAGAGGAGAAAAAAAACAACTGCTGTTCTCACAGCAAGAGAGTGTGAGTGCACACACACGGGCTGCACTATTTCCCGGTGTGTTGCCGCGGTCCTCCCCTGAGTGCTTCAGCACAAAAAAAAAAAGCGTTTTTCCTCACAAAGAGAGCTACACGGGTGTGACACTGCGTCTTTTTCGAGATGTCATTCCACCCGTGCGCTACTGGATGCGGTCGTCGCCCTCGTCACCCGCTGACGGTCACAATCGCTGTATCACGTGCCTGGGCTTACAGCACGCTGAGGCAGCCTTTGTGGATAGTTCGTGTTCTCACTGCGGGAACATGACTATCGCAGCGCTTTAGTCGAGACTCGCCATTCATTCGTGAAGGTGGAGTCCCCCTACCCATGCCTCGATCTAGCTCTATTCCCCAGAATAGATCTACTTCGACGAATGGCCGGGTGACCTGAGGATTACGGTTAGGGCTAACCCGCCGAGCGTACCTCCGCAGGCCCCTAACCCCACAAGCGCCGCTACGGTTGAGCTTCGGAGGGACCCGCTGGCCCCTCCCATGGGCGCCCGGCGGTCTCCTTCGAGCTCCGGCGGAGGAGCAGATGTCGATCGCTGCATCGGAGGGGGAGTTCCAGTCCTCGGAGGATGAAGATTCGCTGCACTGCCTCCCTCTGGGAGAGTGGCAGCGGTCGAGTCAGACCCCGAGTTGACGGCTATGCTTTCCCGGGCCGCCGAAAAGGTCGGGCTTGAGTGGAACCCTCCACCACGTCCCGAACCTTCTAGGTTGGACGATTGGTTTCTCGGGCGGGCGCGCTTGTTCTCAGCGCCCCGCCCGGTACCTTTCTTCCCGGAGGTGCATGAGGAGCTCACCAGGTCGTGGTCGACACCCTTTAGTGCCAGGAACCGACCCGGTGGCTCCTCCCTCCTCACTACCCTTGACGGCGGGCAAGCCAGGGGGTACGTGGGGATCCCGCCGGTGGAGCGGGCTCGTCGCGATGCAACTGTGTCCGGCGACCGCCTCCAATTGGCGCGGTGACCCACGTCTCCCGTCCAAGGCCTGTAAGTTCTCCTCCAGTCTGACTGCGAAGGCTTACAGGTCTTGTGGCCAGGCTGCGTCCGCCTTGCATGCCATGGCGCTGCTTCAGGTGCATCAGGCCCAGGCACTCATGGATATGCATTAAGGACACTTGTTCTAGAGTACAATATCGCCCCCCGGCCCTCCTCCGGGGGGGGGAGAGGTGCTGCGGCCGTCTCCCGAAGAGCAGTCTCCTCCATCTCTGGGTGGCCCGTCTCAGGGTCTCTTACGACGGCGCTTGCCACCTGGCTTGGCAGCGGCCTGAGCGGGCTGGACGTCCTTCCCACGGCCTGCTCGTCGCCGAGGACGTCCGCCCGCCGCTGCCCCCGCTCCCGCCCCAGCCCAGCAGCAGCCTCCACCCGGGCGTCGGCGTGGGCCGCCGGCCGTGGGAAGGACGCCCAGCCCGCTCAGGCCGCTGCCAAGCCAGGTGGCAAGCGCCGTCGTAAGAGACCCTGAGACGGGCCACCCAGAGATGGAGGAGACTGCTCTTCGAGACGGCCGCAGCACCTCTCCCCGGGAGGAGGGCCGGGGCGATATTGTGTCATCCTGTTCCGCCGCTAGCCCCAGTGCTAGCGGCACCCAAATTGTCAATAAAAGAGCAGTTTCCGAATCTCTGGGTGCCAAGAGAGTGCGCTTGGCGGTGTTCGACGCTTCCATGCCTTGTCACCTCAGGCGCCTCTCTTATCGCCAGCAGGGGTGCCGGCTGTGTCTGGGACGCTCACCAACGGCCTCCCCACACTCGCGTGCCCCCTCAGCGGAAGCAGGTAAGTGTTGCACAGCACACTCAGACCCCACCTTGGGCCGCTACCATGCCGCCCGTGATCGGGTCCCTGCATGCCGCCGCGCTGCCCCGCTGCGGTGCGTCTGTGGTGCCGTTGGTCCCGCTTGCACGGTTCCTGGGAGCCTGGCTAGCGCTTCCCAGCCCGTCTCGCTGGCTCATCCGTACTATCAGACTCGGCTATGCGATTCAGTTCGCCCGGCGCCCCCCAAGTTCAGGGCGTTCACTTCACCTCCGTGACGAAGGAGAATGCCCCTGTGCTCCAGGCGGAGATCACAGTCCTACTGGCGAAGGACGCGATAGAGCCGGGTCCCTCCAGCCGATATGAAGACCGGCTTCTACAGCCCGTACTTCATTGTACCCAAGAAAAGCGGCGGTTACGACCGATCTTGGATCTGCGACTTCTGAACCAGTCCCTTCACAGGCTGCCGTTCAGGATGTTAACGCGAGAAACGCATCTTCAGGTGCGTCCGTCCCCAAGATTGGTTTGCAGCGATCGACCTGAAGGACGCGTGACTTTCATGTCTCGATTCTCCTCGACACAGACCGTTCCTACGCTTTGCATTCGACGGACGAGCATATCAGTACAAGGTCCTACCCTTCGGCTGGCCCTGTCGCCCGTGTCTTCACGAAAGTCGCGGAGGCGGCCATTGCTCCCATGAGAGGCGTGGTGTTCGTGATTCTCAACTACCCCGACGACTGGCTGATCCTTGCCCAGTCGCGAGCAGTTGTGCGAACACAGGGACATGGTGCTCCGTCACCTTTGCCGGTTGGGGCTTCAGGTCAACTGGAAGAAGAGCAAACTCTGCCCCTCGCAGAGGATCTCTTTCTCGGGATGGAGATAGACTCGTCGCCGGACGGCGCGCGCCTCACCGAGGAGCGCGTCCAGTCAGTGTTGAACTGCGTGAACTCGTTCGAACGCAGGATAGCGGTACCACTGAAACATTTTCAGAGGCTCCTGGGGCATATGGCGTCCGCAGCCGCAGTGACGCCGCTGGGATTGCTTCATATGAGACCGCTTCAATGCTGGCTCCACGACCGGGTCCCGAGATGGGCGTGGCGCAGCGGAACTCTCCGTGTCCAAGTGACGCCGAGATGCCGCCAAACCTTCAGCCCGTGGTCGGACCCTTCATTTCTATGGGCAGGCGTGCCTCTAGAACAAGTGTCCAGGCATGCTGTTGTCTCCACGGATGCCTCATCCACCGGCTGGGGTGCCACGCATAACGGGCTTGCAGTGTCGGGTCTGTGGACGGGGCCCCAACTGCAATGGCATATCAATTGCCTGGAGTTGTTAGCAGTTCGCCTTGCACTCAGCCGCTTCAAAACGCCGCTCAGAGGCAAGCACGTTCTGGTCCGTGACGGACAGCACTGCGGCCGCTGCGCACATCAACAAACAGGGTGGTCTCACGCCCCGCCGCATGTCACAACTCGCCCGCCATCTCCTCCTATGGAGTCAGAAGCATCTGAGGTCGCTTCGTGCCATTCATATTCCGGGCCTGCTCAATCGTGTGGCCGACGAGCTCTCACGACAGCCAGTGCTCCCGGGAGAGTGGAGACTCCATCCCCAGGTGGTCCAGCTGATCTGGAGTCGCTTCGGGGCCGCGCAGGTAGATCTGTTTGCCGCCCCGGACTCCACCCACTGCCAGCTGTTCTATTCCCTGACCGAGGGGACCCTTGGTTCGGATGCGCTGGCACACAGCTGGCCCCGGGGCCTACGCAAATATGCGTTTCCCCCAGTGAGCCTTCTTGCACAAACACTGTGCAAGGTCAGGAGGACGAGGAGCAGGTCCTGTTGGTCGCCTCGTACTGGCCCAACAGGACTTGGTTTTCGGAACTAGTGCTCCTCGCGACAGCACCCCCTTGGCCCATTCCTCTGAGGAAGGACCTCCTGACTCAGAGACGGGGCACCCTCTGGCACCCGCGTCCGGACCTCTGGAAACTCCATGTCTGGTCCCTGGACGGGACGCGGAGGTTCTAGGCGGTCTGCCACAAGCTGTGGTAGACACCATTACTTCCGCTAGAGTGCCCTCTACAAGGCACCTCTACGCGCTGAAGTGGAACCTGTTCGTCGAATGGTGCTCTTCTCGCCGAGAAGACCCCCGAAGGTGTTCGGTCAGTTCTGTGCTTTCCTTCCTACAAGACGGGTTGGAGCGAAGGCTGTCTCCCTCCACCCTCAAAGTTTATGTGGCCGCCATCGCCGCCAATCATGACTACGTGGCGGGAAGTCCTTAGGAAGCACGATCTGATCGTCAGGTTCCTGAGGGGGCGAGAGACTGAATCCGCCTCGCCTCTCTCTATACCCTCTTGGGACCTGTCTCTGGTGCTGACCGCACTGCAGAGGCCTCCCTTTGAGCCTTGGCAGTCAGCTGAGTTAAAAATTCTGTCTCTGAAGACAGTACTCCTGACTGCATTGGCCTCCATCAAGAGGGTAGGGGACCTGCAGGCATTTTCGGTCGACGAATCGTGCCTGGAATTCGGGCCTGGTAACTCTCACGTAATCCTGAGACCCCGGCCGGGATATGTGCCCAAGGTTCCCACCACTCCTTTCCGGGACCAGGTGGTGAGCCTGCAAGCGCTGCCTTCGGAGGAGGCAGACCCAGCCCTAGCTTTTCTCTGTCCCGTCCGCGCTTTGCGGACTTACGTGGACAGAACGCAAAGCTTCAGGACCTCAGAACAGCTCTTCGTCTGTTATGGAGGACAGCAGAAGGGAAAGGCTGTCTCCAAGCAGAGGATGGCCCACTGGATAGTGGATGCCATCGTCTTGGCGTATGAAACCCAAGACGTGCCCTGCCCGCTCAGGTTAAGAGCCCACTCCACCAGGGGTGTAGCTTCTTCCTGGGCGCTGGCTCGTGGCGCCTCGCTGGCAGATATTTGTAGGGCTGCGGGCTGGGCGACACCTAACACGCTCGCTAGGTTCTATAGCCTACGTGTAGAGCCGGTATCTTCCTGTGTGCTCACTTCCCATAGTCAGTAACACCGAAGTGCCCGTTCTAAAGTGTCGGCTTGCTGCGCCACTCCCTTCCCCATGGAACGGATACGTGCGCTTATATGCTCCAGTCGAGTTCCCCAGTATGGCGAACCCTGTCGAGTCCTCCGCAACCCTCGGCAGTCGGACGTGGCGGAGCGTCCGACGCCAGGCCTAACGCCGTATGCATTGGTGGAACTTGTGTTAGGCTGGGTTCCATATGTTGTGACCCCCACGGCGGTCCCATATGTGTATTCTCCACGGTAAGTCTCCCTTCGGCGAGCTCGTGTCTTTCCCTCTCTGCCGTCTCAGTGTGGTGTGGACCCCCGCCTAAATGGCCGGAGCCACCCCTGGGGCTTCCGTATGTAGCACTGCCCACGGCCAGTCCATACGTGTATTCTCCACATGGTAACTCCCTCCGGGCATGATGTGGCTTCCGCAGCGCCCCCCCGGGGCACGCTTTCCCAGCGTTATCCAATAGTCGGCTGAGTGGGTCTTGCGGAACAGCAGCTGACTCTCCCTGCGTGAATTTCCCCGCCCGGAACAGCCGGGGTCTGAGGGGCTTTCCCAGGGCGCTGGAAGTGGTAGCAACTGTGGCGTGTTCAAAGGATCCCAATTGCCGGTGACGTCCGACGTGCGTCCGAACGTGACCGACTGAAAGGGAACGCCTCGGTTACGTATGGTAACCCTCGCTCCCTGAAGGAGGGAACGGAGACGCACGCCCCGCCGCCACAATTGCTGTACCATCACTGCAGGCCGAGTCAGTAGTTCGCTCCTCAGTGAAAAACAAACGCGTGCGCATTTCACTTCCGCTTTATACCCGCGACGCGGGCGGAGCGCGAGATGCAAATCTCGCACGCCAATTCTCATTGGCCTGTTCTCTATATCTCGAAGCTGTTAGGGGCTCCCTGAAGTGATCCCAATTCGTCGGTGACGTCCGACGTACGTCTCCGTTCCCTCCTTCAGGGAACGAGGGTTACCATACGTAACCGAGACGTTTTTCCTCATGGGGACCACAAAATATCCTCACAAGGACAAAGATTTCAGATATTGCCATTTTTGTGGGGATTTACACAAAAATACACGAGTATATTATGTAAGTGAATGAGACCCAATGTCTGTAGTGCTTAAAAAGATGATGTTTTTCAAATTAAGCTCTGAGAGTGACATCTTAAATCATGTGTTCTTTTCTTTATTACCAATATTCAGATGTCAGGGGGTGTGAGTGATCATCTGATTAATTTCAGGTCACAAAGAGGAGGCAGGAGGAGTGAGTTTTTTTGGCCCTGCAGCGGTGTAGCTGACGAGACAGCCCATTGTCAGGAAACTAATAAAGAGACCGGGTGTGCAGGAGCGCAGTAATTATCAAGCCCGCAATATCAGCACGGTATTTATGAAAACACTATGCGTTTACAAAGGAAAAAGGTCATGCGCACGGGCGGGCCGTCTCTGAGAAAGATTTCTGGCAAGCAGACACGGCACATGTCCACAACCGACTGATAAGCAAAACTTGCATTCCCATTTTGCTGCAGTCTGCGGTTAAGGTTTGGAAGAAAAACAACACACACTGACACCGGAATGCCTTCTTGAACTGTAGAAACATGCCCTGGAACATTTATAAAAGTATCTTAGAGACACAGACAAATGGGCTGAAGCATGGCAATGTGAGATTGCATCGATCCGCAGGAGCACAATTGGCTAGCCTGGTCATCCCCTTTGACTAAGTGTTCTTAGTTTCAGGATTTGTGAAAATATTGAGCCATAAAGCTAGCTGAGCATGAGAAGACTACCTGACATGTTGTTTTCAGCTTCCTCCACACAGATAAAAATACACAGCGGCAGCACGACAGTGACCTTGCATTTGTAATGTGCGCACCTGTAATGTTTGGCATGACATCACAGATGTGTTATTGGCCAAGAATTTCTGGCGCACAGTCTGTCTCCACTTATGTGTTCATGTTCCTGTGTGATTGCACGTCAGGCTTTACGTATGTGTTTGTGTTTGCCTCAGAGCATGGTATAATAAAAAAGAAAGGCAGTCAAAGAACATGAGAATTTAAACATTTGCACTCTTAATGTGATGAATTTCCTTTAGCAAGGACATACAACAGATACCCAATATCATTTTGAAAATGCCGATAGCTCTCTAACACTGAGGAAATCATACACCATCTGGAGAAATTGCACAATGTGTCTCAACACCGTGTGTGTGTGTGTGTGTGTGTGTGTGTGTGTGTGTGTGTGTGTGTGTGTGTGTGTGTGTTCTTTCAGAAAACCGTTTTTGTATGTTGTAACCAATCAATTTGGCAACTCAATAGAAAATGTGATTCTTGGAAAGTCCTAAATAATAGTAATTATAGATACTAATGATTTTGACATCTCTGTTTTTGACACATTAGTGTAGGAGGTGAGAGAGCTAGAGAGAGAGAGAGAACACACTTCCTTATATATATATATATATATATATATATATATATATATACACACTCACCTAAAGGATTATTAGGAACACCATACTAATACTGTGTTTGACCCCCTTTCGCCTTCAGAACTGCCTTAATTCTACGTGGCATTGATTCAACAAGGTGCTGAAAGCATTCTTTAGAAATGTTGGCCCATATTGATAGGATCTTGGATCTTGCAGTTGATGGAGATTTGTGGGATGCACATCCAGGGCACGAAGCTCCCGTTCCACCACATCCCAAAGATGCTCTATTGGGTTGAGATCTGGGCCATTTTAGTACAGTGAACTCATTGTCATGTTCAAGAAACCAATTTGAAATGATTCAAGCTTTCTGACATGGTGCATTATCCTGCTGGAAGTAGCCATCAGAGAATGGGTACATGGTGGTCATAAAGGGATGGACATGGTCAGAAACAATGCTCAGGTAGGCCGTGGCATTTAAACGATGCCCAGTTGGCACTAAGGGGCCTAAAGTGTGCCAAGAAAACATCCCCCACACCATTACACCACTACCACCAGCCTGCACAGTGGTAACAAGGCATGATGGATCCATGTTCTCATTCTGTTTACGCCAAATTCTGACTCTACCATCTGAATGTCTCAACAGAAATCGAGACTCATCAGACCAGGCAACATTTTTCCAGTCTTCAACTGTCCAATTTTGGTGAGCTCGTGCAAATTGTAGCCTCTTTTTCCTATTTGTAGTGGAGATGAGTGGTACCCGGTGGGGTCTTCTGCTGTTGTAGCCCATCCGCCTCAAGGTTGTGCGTGTTGTGGCTTCACAAATGCTTTGCTGCAGACCTCGGTTGTAACGAGTGGTAATTTCAGTCAAAGTTGCTCTTTTATCACCTTGAATCAGTCGGCCCATTCTCCTCTGACCTCTAGCATCAACAAGGAATTTTCACCCACAGGACTACCGCATACTGGATGTTTTTTCCCTTTTCACACCATTCTTTGTAAACCCTAGAAATGGTTGTGCGTAATCCCAGTAATTGAGCAGATTGTGAAATACTCAGACCAGCCCGTCTGGCACCAACAACCAATCCACGCTCATAATTGCTTAAATCACCTTTCTTTCCCATTCTGACATTCAGTTTGGAGTTCAGGAGATTGTCTTGACCAGGACCACACCCCTAAATGCATTGAAGCAACTGCCATGTGATTGGTTGATTAGATAATTGCATTCATGAGAAATTGAACAGGTGTTCCTAATAATCCTTTAGGTGAGTGTATATATATATATATATATATATATATATATATATATATATATATATATATATATATATATATATATATATATATATATATATTATATTATTATATATATATTTCCCCACCATGATACATGTTCACTACAGCAGCACAAGCTAATGAACTTTAAGACAAGAACCGATACATGTGGAGTAGCGTGTCTCCAATCCAATCTCCAAGTCTCTTTTTCCTTCATCTCTGTACCATGCAGGTGTAAGCTCTACATGAAAAGCACTATGAGACTCTTGTTCTGTTCCTCACTACAATACTCCCCCACCACCACCACCACTCACATACATACAAAGACACAGGCAACTGACCCAGTACAAAGAAAGTCATCATTCTTTGAGTGTAATTCCAGAGGCCGGCCTATACAGGCCTGATAGCCATTAAGGATTCATGATTCATCTGGATCTCATATTATAACGCCTTGAATTTTTCATGCAACCCCTCAATGCCAAGAAGAGGAAAAGAGGAATTGAAATGAGATGAAATGTTGTCTGCAAAACCCACCCAGCGCATTAGCATGTTAAAGCCTTGTACTATTACAACAGGACCCGTGACGAGATTTGCTGCGTTTTGTTGGATGTAATCAGTATTTTTAGGATGGCTGGACTAGAATGGATCATGTTTGGACATTGTCGGGATGAAGATGTGAGAAAAGTCATTTGCGACTGATTTGTGTGTGAGCAAGCATGTGTATGTGTGCATAATGGCATATGGCCTGATTTTATGCGGTGTTATGGGACTATTTTATGGTTAAAGGGAGGGTCCATTCAAAAAATGAAAATGTTACCATTTCTGCAGAATCCAAGACAACCCATTGCCCATCACAATATTCAATGGCTCCCTTGCCAGAGTTTTAACTTCAAAACATATTACTTTATGGGCCTAGTTTCTGTAAATTAAATAAATCAATAAAATGACTATAATTAACTAAATTAAAATAATACAATTTATTTAAGAGCTGCATGGTTTTCAGACACTTCCAGTCATTATTTAGTAGATACAAATTAACAATAACAATTTAGAAACATGTTTTTACTCACAAATTGAAATGATTATAGAGCCTTGCATAAATAGTAAATGATAAATTATTTTATGATTTTATTAAGTAAACATTATCTTGAAATAATTTTACCTCTTGAAGGTTAGGGCCAACTTGGAACTTTGCTAAGGCCCTCTAGTGGGCTCTGGGCCCCTGGTTGAGAAGCGTTGATCTACATGCTGTACAATCTGCATAACAGCAGGGAAATATACTATGTGTTTACACAGACTTTTTAAAGCTGCACAAAGGTGGCCTAATTTACACAGAATCACAATGGCATGAAACAATATATCACATGCTAGAACGCTGATTATTGATTCACGTGCACAAGCATGTCACAGGTCTTTGCTCACTCGCTGGGTTATTTTCTAGCTCTCTCGAGCAGTATTATTAAACAAAAATAGTTCATTTGCAATAAAGGTCAGTGCCACACTTCGCTGGCTCACAGACAATCTCGCAGGTGTGTCACTGAGACAACCGGGGCCAATCGATTCTCCATGGTTACTTTTTGTTCTTCTCAAAATGGCAGGCAAGCATTAACTGACACCAACAACAGGAGGTCCGACAGTGCCAGAATGCACCGGAAGAAGGGGTTTACTTCCTCTTTTGTTGTTATTTTGGAGCTCGGGCAGGCAGCAGTGAATGGTGGCTGTTTTTAAAGATCTCAAAATAGGCCTCTCCTCCCACCCGCTCCCATTGTCTACACCTCGCCTGCCCACGTTTGCTCCCAGTTAACCACGCAGCCAACTACACATCAAAAAGCACAATAGCGACATCCATTTTCAACAAGATTACTCTATCTTCCCAGTTTGGCTCCTAGGCTTTCATGGGTTGAGGGAGCCTGGGATAAGCCCTTCTGCCTGCAGTTCCCCTGACGCAGGGTGCCGTCTGCAGAAGCGAGCTGCTTAGCCCTGCCAAGCATCCACTGACTCACTGGATGATGACTTAGCAGCCCACAATAACTACACCAGTGAGCAATTAGAAGGTTTAAATAATTATAATCAAGTGTTTAAGTAATCAGGATTGAATAATTGCAATCCAAAATGATGGAGAAATTAGCCTAGCTGCCAGAGCTTAAACTAAACCATGTGCTCTCAGCAAGAGAGCAGTAAGTTTGGTTTTGTTCTGGTCTGGTCAGATATAATCCACCAGGACTGAAGGGAAACAAATTATGAAGTATATTGTGACATTCTTATTGAATTAAAGCAGAGCTATAACTAGTGTTTTTTTTTTTTTTTGTCTGTATTTTTTCCCCCTGCCTTAATGAAAAGCCTCTTAAAATGTAGTCATTATTTCCTTAAGAGTATTTCTTAATTATAGTCCATTTTATTCTGACAGATATTACATGTAATTTTATTCTATAAAAATACTATGTTAGCAGGTAATAATGTCCTGTAACCGATCACACGTTTTTTTTTTTTTTTTTTTGACATTTAAATGATATTTAAACATGCTTAAAATATATCAACATAAAATGCAGCCTGTAAGTGTTGCTGCAATGAAAACATTAAGTGTACAATAAAATTAAATTGATACTTTTATTCAGCAAGGATAAATTGATCAAAAGAGACAGCAAGCATTTATAATGTTACAAAAGATATCTATTTTAAATAAATTCTGTTCTTTTGAACTTTCAATTCAAAGAATCCTGACTAAAATGTATCACGGTTTCTACAAAAATATCAAGAAGCAACACTGAACATTAATAACATAACCATTTTCAACATTATTAGAATGACTTCTGAAGGATCGTGTAGCACAGGAGACTGCTGAAAAGAATGGCTGCAGAAAATTCAGCTTTGCCATCACAGGAATTTGTAAAATATATTGAAATAGAAAACATTGTTATTAAATTGTAATAATATTTCACAATACTACGCCTTGGGGAGCATTTTAAAAAATATTACAAATCGTACCGACCACCAAACTTTTGAATGGCAGTGCAAGTTTTCAGTGATTGATAAGGAATATATATCACTTGCAGCAATGTATTTATTGTGTTACTTAAATATTATGACTAGCATTTGCTAGTTCAGCTTCATTCAGTTCATCATACAGTTCAAAATCATTATCATCTTGCTGCTCCCCCTTCTTTGTTACCAAAGACAAGACATCAACAAACATATTTGTTAGAAATGTCATTAAACAGACTGACCCCAGTCACTACGAGTCACAACTCCTGACCAAAATGCTGCTTTGCAGTGTACACACATTCAAAATGCTTATTCCAGCAATGACTTCTCACTGTAGATAGAAAAATAAATAAATAAGAAGAACAAACTAAATAAATAATCCCTCATGATACCTTTGGTCAGTTTGTATAGTGAGTTGACTACAGTAAACACAGTGTGATGCAGAGGTTCTCGCAGCGCTGAGTGAAAGGGCCATATAACACGCTTTAGCAGTGAAAGATTGAGCCCAGGCGACACAGTAAAGGTTAACTGCTTAATTCCAGTGATTAGTCCACGCAGGGTTCAAGGCTCTCTGCCAAAAGCCTTCATTTAGCAGCTACATGCACCACCTCCACAAGTTCTCTCAACAGCCAAAAGCCAGAGACTGCTGGCAAACAAAGGTAACATCAGGTATGTGAAGTACCCAGGTGGGTACAGGCCGTCTCCACCATCCTGTTCAAGGCCAGATCACGATCAGTGTCTCATATCTCCTCTAAAGAAGGCTAGAATACTTGACCTAAGATGTTTTGTTCAAACTTGAGTATGCGTAAATTAAAATCAAACAGCAGAAATTAGATGAAATCCACCGCAGTCTCTGAGGTTAAAGCAAAGCATCAAAAAGCATGTGACTATCTGGCCTGCAGAGAAAGACAGTTATAAAAGGTTTGTCGATGTATGGATTTTCTCCCTCGCCTGTAAGAACCGAGGTGGGCGGCCTTTGTACAGATGATATCTTTTCACTTAATGAACAGAGATGAGCAGAAAAGATGGCTGTGGATATTCAGTACTATGCGCTGCCATTACCTGACAGCGTGAATGAAATTGTCTCCGTGTACAGTTGGTTGCGTCTGGCTTTTTTCCGCCCGTGTAATCTCACTCTTCCTCATTGGCGTGACAACAGGACAGCGCTTGCTCCTGCCTCTTCCACGCTGCATGAACAAAAAACGTTTACACAGCGTTCATTGTGGATTCCCGCAACGTTCCGAGGAGGACAGATGAGGACGGCATGCAGATTCCTCATCCCAAGCCCCGGTGTCACTTCGGCAGAGGATTCAGAGCAGAGGGACAAAGTGTGCCTGTGTTTGTTTGTGTTCTTGTTACCACCGAGGGATGTGGGATTTACACCTCAAACAACTCTCGCCGCGGCCAGACCCTATAAGTCACTGCAAAGGTGCTCTGCTGTTGTCACACCTCTGCCACACTGCCTCATTACACCTCCTGGAGCTGTATATCATGTGTTTTGTGTGTGTGTGTGTGTGTGTGTGTGTGTGTGTGTGTGTGTGTGTGTGTGTGTGTGTGTGTGTGTGTGTGTGAGAGAGAGAGAGAGAGAGAGAGAGAGAGAGAGAGAGAGAAAGAAGAGAGAAAAGAATGAGAGCAGAGATGCTGCGAGGGGTATTAAGACATGGCAATCGGAGAGAGAAATAAAATGCCAGCAGTTATTTATTTAAATGCAAGGCAGTATACATATTTAATGATTCAAGAGCACCTGCTGAAAGGCATATGGAGCAGGCCTTTTGTCTGTAATTGCGGTTGTACAGTGACCTGGGTGTTGTAATGGAAATATGCTTAGCTCAAGAAATGCTCTTCTGTCAAGTTAAGTCTCTTCACACACATGTAGCAATCACATGCACGCACGCACGCGCACACACACACACACACACACACACACACACACACACACACACACACACACACACACACACACACATATACAAGCAACCTTGTTAATGGGGACGAGGACAACAACACAGAGCTATAGACAAGCTGTCGGGCTGGTCCGAGAGGTGTTAATGTGATCCCACAGCTCAGCTGGACGCTGTGCAGGGTCCTGGTGTTTTATTACAGCACTGTGTGGAGGGGGAGAGAGAGAGTCACTGAGACAAACAGAGAGACAACAGACTGTGCTCACCTAGCACTGATATAATGGCTTTAAAGGCCTGCAGGACCCACAGCTCTTGGGTGAAATAACACACTGAATAGAAGGCATGAAATAGAAAGAACAGATCAAAAGGTGCTGAATTTAATGGTGAGGCAATGAGAACGAGAGGAGCACTGACTTGTGCTGGAGGATTCTTAGATGTATATTGATAATCTTGCAGTGATATGTAAACCACTTCGAGAAACAGTAAAACAAAGCAGGAGTTGGAGCCATGGGTCAATTGGTTAAGCTCATGCACACAATATAAATGTGTGTCCAATCCAATGGTTTTGTAGGTATTTGTACACACCATTTACACACAAGTTTATACGTTTGGATATGCACTGAAATGCTGGACATATTGACAGCATCTAAGAGTATTATGTAAGCACTGCAGCAGAAACAAAACATTTAGTAAACGAGAATAAAATATTTGAAAGTTTTCGATCTTTTTTAATAAGTACTTTTATTCAGAAACAATTAAAGACAATAAAGACATGTATGATTTTACAAAAGATTGCTATTTCAAAATAAACGCTGGTTTAAATTTGCTATTCATCATCATCATCAAAAATAAATAAAAATAAAAATAAAATAATAATAATAATATATATATATATATATATATATATATATATATATATATATATATATATATATATATATATATATATATATATAAACTGTAATAATATTTCATTATATTTTTGGTTATAATTTTGGGTTTTAGTTTGAATATAAGAGATGTAAGAAAATTCTATGAACCTAAATTATTCATAGCATTTGTACTCCTAAAGTTGTTTACTTTTCATGCTGTCAGAATGCTATTATTTACATTTCAGTGTCTATGAAATATTATTGCCTGGTTACTAATGAGATCACGTTGTCATTACCTGTTCTATCTTTACCAGCCCCATCCATAAAAGTGGTACAAAGTTCAAAAAAGAAGACAGTTCATTCATCTCTCCGTCTGCATCACCAACGGCACAATCCCAATCACAGGTCAGATCAGGAGCTTCAGATGGATGCAGTGGCCAGTGGTGATGATCAGCATCTCATTACTTCAGTTACTGATAAGTCCACTAATACCCTCGTTAGTGCCCACTCGCCGGCCCTTCAATCACACGCAACTGCTCGATATCCATTAGAACCTGTACTGCCTCCTTCCTAACCTGAGCAAATGCAGATTAATGCACAAGACTGTCTCAGATCAGAGTGTGCGTTGGCAGGGGTAAATCGTGAGGGGATCAGGAGGTGGACCTTTGATCTGCTAAAAAGCCCCTCATCTGATAGCAGCAAGGAATGAAGTTGTGTGATGCACCATAAGCATGTGATGGAATGGAAGGGCCGGCAGTATCCTGGACCCACTGGTTATTATCCTTTAACGTACATAATCACTTTAATCAGGCATTAAAGAGAGACGCTAAAGACCAATTTTCATTTCAATACAAACACTGACGCATAACATCTTAAAGGGATAGTTCACACAAAAAATAAAATCAGTGTCATAATTCACTCACCCTCATGTCGTTCCAAACCTGGATGACTTTCTTTCTACTGTGGAACATAGAAGAACACAATTTAGAGAAATGTTCAAAATATCTTCTTTTGTGTTCACCAGAAGATTGAAAGATATACAGGTTTGAAGATGAGTGAATGATGACACAGTTTTCATTTTTGGGTAATTGATCCATTCAATAATAAAAAGGTACCACAAAGAGCCAAAAAGAGTTAACAGATGAAGTTATTTAGACCTATTTGGAAAATTTGAGTATACTGAAAATTACTACAGACTATTTCTTTTCAGATTACATCTGAAAGCAAACCAGAACGTTTTAATTGCCTCACACAAAACTCAAAGTTTCAAACAAGCAAATTTATTTCATCTTTATAAGCACTCACTTATATTTGTATGCATTTGTTTCCAAAAGAACTGATTAAAACACACACACACACACACACACACACACACACACACACACAAACATCTGTGACCTTACTCTCACAAGTTGTGTAAAATCATCCAATCAGGATATAATTTACTTGATAAAGTGCTTTCCAGATTTGTATGCAACATGCATCAGATGGAAAATTCACAGTCTGTGGGTGGTTCGTAGGCATGCAGTCTGAGGCTAGGTGACTGGTAAACAGGTTTAGTTACCTGAAAGTGAGAAGCTGTAGCATTTTTCAAAGCACCAGAAACACGGAGAGAAAAAAAAAGCTGAGAGTTAGAGCTGTAACTCTCCAGAGTGGATCAGTGGGAGGAATATAGATAATTCATGAGGTGTCAAGAAGGTTGAACAGGGCAAGTACTGTTCTGTGGTCTAACTTGCACCACTCAGTATAGACTGTGACCAGGAGCAACTGAACCAGAGAACTGCTCATTGTGTGCATGTATTATGATTGTAGCAATATAAAAGGTTGTACTTGTTGTGATCAACCGTAGCTTCATCTAGAAACAAACAACTGTGATATTGTTTTCCACAAAGGTTTTTCATCTCCTTGAAAAAGAAAGATTTGTGTTGTTGTTGCTGTTGCTGTTGCTGTTGCTGTTACACCACTGCTTACTCTGTAGAACAGTTGGGACAGTTTCAGTGGATTCCCAGCAACGTGTCATGGTAGCAAAAAAACAAAAAAACAAAGTGGCAGTTAACAGCAAATCCCATCACAGGCAGCACAGAGAACATGAATCGATTGTCCGTTTCAGAGATTCACTGCTCCTTACATTCAAACTGTCACAATATTTTTCTTTTCTCCTTAGCTATAGGGCACACTCCCAAATGCCACTAAAGGGTTTTTAGAAACCAGCATTTCTACAACGTCCCTCGACTGTAAAACGGCTATTTTATTCTGGAATTAGAGAAGTGTAGCTTTAACGCAGGCCGACATTAGATTTATATCCCTTCTCAGCTCCAGTCATTGTGCTCAGTGAAACTAATCCACTCTGGCTTTCATTACAAAATGACAGAGCGCTACTAATTAATATTTGATAGCAAAGTTATTCATATTTAATATTGTAATGTAATTAATAATAACATAATGAATATTTCAGGGTTAAGTTGTAGGCTCGCATTTAATGAAGCATTGGAGAATAATACTGAACTCACACGCTTATTTACATGGATGCATTATTGCTTAATTTGTGTTGAATGGAAGAAAAAAAAAAAGAGAGATAATGATATGGGTTTAAACTCAAAATGGAGTCATGCCTTTATGTAGGCCAGATCTGTGCTGGTAAATGTCCCTTTAATTTCCTCCCCTCCCCCTTAAATAAATATGTTCCAAAAGCATAGAATGAGCAGTTTTTCTGGCTTTAATGCTGAAATCAGCTTCACAGTACACTGGACATCAGCATAAAGAAGACATGTGTCAAATCAACTGGTGTTTGCTTGAGCAAAACACGATTTCTTGATATAAATATATCTTTCTATAGTAACAGGGAAATGTCCTGAGCCTAGCTGATGGCTTTCCAGTTCATGCACACTATCCATCAAGTGTTTCCATGCCCCCTGTAAAGCAAACAAATGTCCACAGACACATATGCATTTTCTTTTGTGAATAAATAATCAGTGCCATTATCTTGTATTCATTCCCAGTGATCTTGTTCTTGAGCTCGGATCGCAAAATACGAATCGCATATTTTCCATTCTCTTTATGCTACAAACACACGTAATCCCATAACAGATAAAAGCATATTATGGTAAGAAAAGACATCACACAGCAGTGCTATTAATTTGTGTAGAGTACATCTGCACTCCAAATAAAGTAATGATGACCGTTGTGATTAGCCATCAAAACACGCTCCAGCTAAAAGAGGGGGAACAAAGCCATGTCTGAGATAGCATCTATCTAACATATGCTGTAATAAAACTGACAATACTTTAAGTAAACACATCCACATCACTCTTTGTTGGGCAAAGACTGCAATTTGTTTTGTTCTGCCCATCACTGTTATGAGTGTTTATATAAAAATGTCATGCATTCAAATTGAATACAACTACAACTACTTCTTCCCATGTGCAATCCACATATTGAGGATATAATGGATTTAATACAGTGGTCATTTTGTCCGATATAATTTATTTGTGGTAAAAGCTCATGGATGCAAAACTCATAGCAAAAATATTTGTAAAACCACATCATACAAGAGACCGGGGCTAGTTGTTACACTAAGATGCAGTTTTACAAAAATTTTGCAGTACACAAACGGGCTTTTCATACTTGAAATAGTTAACTCTTGGTGATTCTAAACCCCAGGTAAACTGAATCCTGGGTTATCTTGCTTCACATTTCACACTGCTCATAATTTACCCGGGGTTAACAATTAATCCTGGGTATTCATATGCTGACGTTTCACATTGTACATCCCTAAACCCTGAGTTAATGTTCTTATTTGCGTATTATTGATTGGTTGATCGCAGCACGCAAGCTGTTCACATAAAATCTGTAGCATTGTGCATCCTCGTATGGCCGAATGCTGACTGTACTATCGAGTTTATACTGAATAGATACTTCGGATTATAAAGGTAAGAATGAAATGGTCTCTTCTTCACTCAAATTGTTGCGTTTTCTATCAGCATTTGACATTTTTCCTTTCAAACGTTGAATTTACTGTTTATATACAATGTGCAGTGTTTCCATGACTGTCCAAAGCAAGCAAATGCGAGTACACGATTGGTTGTCTGTTGCTAAGCATCTAGCTTTAACATTCTAACACCCTATCGTATCACATTATAAGTTTGACCGCAAAAAGATTTTTTTAAATGTCACAAATAATTTTTGATGCCCAAATATTTTTTTTTTTTTTTAGGTTTGCTATTACATTATAACTGTTTTGTTTCATGTTGCTGAAAAGTCTATAATAGGCTATTTAATGGAAGGTTGTTAAAACTGTGTAGTGTACTAATGTGAACTACGCAATGTGTACCAAATTAAGACTAGATACACTACAGGTTTTTTTTTTTTTTTTTTTAAAGAAATCTAAACATGTATTGAGCAAGGTGGCATTAAATTGATCAAAAGTGGCAGCATAGACTTGTTACAAAAGAAAATGTCTAAATGCTTTTATTTTGAACTGTATATACGTCAAAGGCCCTGTCCCAAATGGCACC
The DNA here is from genome assembly GCA_018749465.1 of Paracanthobrama guichenoti. Lineage (NCBI taxonomy): Eukaryota > Metazoa > Chordata > Actinopteri > Cypriniformes > Gobionidae > Paracanthobrama > Paracanthobrama guichenoti. Next base: position 32,814,880 of record CM031949.1, read on the forward strand.
CAACACCTGCACTTTCGTGGCGTAACGCCACTTTGACTGTCGGGAAGAAGTCCGCTGTGGAGCTTGCATTAGTGCAGGCTCTGCAAAAGTGTGCATCGAGTGTGCATATCAACTGCAAAGGAGGCGCTTATGAGCACCCTTCTGAGACCTAAAATGACAAATGGGACACACTACAGTTTTGTGGACGTAACAGACACACGCACACGGCAGCCATTGTAAGTCCACAAGGCTGAAAGTGCATATGATGTGTGCCATATGAGACAGGGCAAAAACATCCTGATTTTTTAAAACATTAGGCAGCATTATCAACATTGATAATATAAAATGTTTCTTGAGCAGCAAATCAGCATATTAGAATGATTTCTGAATGATCATGACACTGAAGACTAAAGAGTAATGATGCTGAATTATCAGCTTTGCCCATCACTAGAATAACAAAAAATAAAACAAACATGTTAATTATACTTATTGTAATAATCTTTCACAATATTACTGTTTTTACTTTATTTTTCATCAAATAAATGCAGACTTAGAAGCCTTCTTTCAAAAACATTTTTAAAAAAAAACATACCGACCACAAACTTTTGAACGGCAGTGTCTACACAGAAATTGACTTTCAAACAAACCTACCTTTAGAAATACTACTAAAGTAAAGAATGTGAAAACTAGCCCTGGATTCCCCTAGAATTCCACAGCCACCTACAACAAACTCAGTCTTGTTAAAAGAGTTTGCTGCGTGTTTGTCGCACCTTTCAAAACCAGGTGGCAGTGAGCTGCACTGCCAGCCCAGTGAGTCAGAACACTGAGACCACCGAGACCACGTGAAACAGTGAGAAGCGTGCCGTCATGTACCATAGCTAACTCTTCCTCTCCCTTCCTAGCTTTGTCTCACTGCTGTCTCGCTTAGCCCTGCCATGCCCACTTCTACACGTATGCTAATCGTCTCCTCCGACTGGCAGCTGGTGCTCAAGGGGAGTTCGGGCACTGACAAGACAGGAGCCGGGTGTATAATTAAACATCAGACCGGCACGTAATAAAAGCTAAAGGATGAAATGAGTGTAATCTCGGCCTGAGGTTCCTCGATAATCAGCCCACAACCACATGCCTCGCAGATATGGCAGGAAAAGGGAAAAGCAAAAAAAAAAAAACATGCTGATTTGAATGACCCATTTGAATCACACACCTCCCACTCTTTATTTGATTCATTTTTTAATTAGAGAGACAGAGTGAGGGAGGACTGCAGATCTTAGGTGATGGAGTGAGGCAGTGAAAGAGAGAGGGAGAGAGAAGAGCGCCGTTCAATCTCTTCCAACAGCATGGCTTCCTATCTCGCTGCAACATAGAACTTATCTGAGCTCTGCAAGCCATTCTCATGAGCACTTAACCTTGCAGTTTGTTAAAAAAAAAAAAAAAAAAAAATAAAAATGAAGCTCAATCAATACTGGCCTAGCCAATGAAGCCGAGTACAGTCAGCACCAACCATGTCTAACCATTCACCTCCACTCTCCATGCATTGCCCTCCTACAGACTATCATTCTTCTCGCCGGTACAAATACTTCATGACGTTAAATACAACACAACACATTGGAGAAGAGCAGAGCGGCACGTCACCATTTGAGCGCTCCCAGCTGTCTCCATCACACACAGAGAGCTCTATAGCATTGTGAATGTGTCAGTATGAAAGCATCATATTCATTTGCCCTTATACCTTGGAGATCATCACAGGGAGCCCATTTGTTGTGTTTGTTTATGCATTTCTGCCGATCAAAAGCTACGGCAGAATCCAACAAAGGCTGTTTAATTGCAGCTCTTGAAAAATTGATACTGCTCTTAAGGACTTTTTTGTGTCACGCCGATATTGGGAAAACACAGGTGTAAAGGCCACACGAGAGCACATGTTTTATTCACATGCCTGAGTGACAGGAGGGGGTAAGCAGAAACAGTAGAAAATCCAAGCGAGGGGCCTTAATTAGCTGAGGTCCTGCCAAATTTTGGACACACAGAGAATTGCATTTTCCCACTAATTGTGGGGATGGTGTTCATTTGGTGCAGTGAAGCTAATACAATCTTACAGAACACTTTAATTACAAGTTGTTTTGATTAGAAAAATAACAAAATGTGATATATATATATATATATATATATATATATATATATATATATATATATAGTCATAAGTAACACGGTATATTTGTGGCAATAGCCAACAATGCATTGTATGGGTCAAAATTATGGATTTTTTTTTATGCCAATCATCATTAGGATATTAAGTAAAGATCATATTCCATGAAGATATTTCTGACTGTAAATATATCAAAAATGTATTAGTAGTAATATGCATTGCTAAGGACTTCATTTGGACAACTTTAAAGGCGATTTTCTCAATATTTTGAGAAAAAAAATTTGCCCCCTCAGATTCCAGATTTTCAAATAATTGTATCTCGCCCAAATATTGTACTATCCTAACAAACCATACATCAATGGAAAGCTTATTTATTCATGATGTATAAATCTCAATAAAAAAATAAATAATAAAAAATACTCCTAATGACTGTTTTTTGATCCAGGGTCACATATACATATATAAACCACAGATTATTCAGACACCAGATATATATATTTTTTACAAGGGGGTGCAGGACAATATAGTTCATCTATGAAAGCAAGGATAGCAAAATAAAGTAAACTGTGACATATTATACCCCAAAATTATTTTACACCACAGACTGAACAAAATGAAGCATTGCTTGGTAATTGGTTGATCTAAATTGATATTATCCAATTGTGTATTTAAATTTAACAGCTGACAGCTGATTGGTTGATTGTAATCCATTACATACATTTCTATCAAAGTTATCTGACATTATCTGACACAGCTTCTTGTCATATTTTATTACCATTTTCTAAACTATAGCAAATAAACTGTGAGAAAATGTTAAGGGTGTCTGAATACATTGTGGTTTGACTGTATATATGTGACCCTGGATGACAAAACCAGTCATAAGGGTACATTTTTTTGAAATTGAGATTTATACATCATCTGAAATCTGAATAAATAAGCCATTGATGTATGGTTTGTTAGGATGAAAATCTGGAATCTTAGGGTGCGAAAAACAAAATTCTAAATATTGACAAAAAGCCTTTAAAGTAGTCCAAATGAAGTCCTTAGCAATGCATATTTAAATATTTTTACGGTAGGAAATTTACAAAATACCTTCATGGAACATGATCTTTACTTAACATCCTAATGATGTTTGGCATAAATGAAAAATCCATAATTTTGACCCATACAATGCATTGTTGGCTACTGCCACAAATATACCTGTGCGACTTATGACTGGTTGTGTGGTCACATATGTTATATAAAAAGGTTGTCTTTAGAGATTTTTCTATTAACAGCTAATTGCTATCAAAGGTGTAATTAACCTTATACAAAATGAGTTGTTCAGAAAAGATTGTAATAAAAGAAATTCACCTTGTTTGAAGAAAAAAATGAAATATTTTGAGTGTTGGCTACAGTAATGTGCTAGTGGTTGGACAAGCATAGTGCCAGGTTGGGCTCCTGAGGTTCACGCTTGCAGTGATCTGTGAACAAGCTGCTTTGGCCTGCTCATACTATAGTCCTCTCAGGACCCAGAGCTCTCTGCACAGGTCCGGTGCCAGGTCACTCTCCTATCCCGTAATTATCTCCATACCACCTCACCTCTCTGCATGCACACATATTGCACATTACACCTGTAAAATTATATTTGGGGCTTCCTTCATACTATATGCATTGTAGAACTTTCTCAGAGTCTGTGAAATACAACACCATGCATAAATTAGCATCCAGAGCTGTATTTTCCTTGGCCTAATTGAACTGTAAAAGATGGAAACTGCGCGCGAGTCAGCGATGCCAACCTTGCCCTCTTCTTCACGGCAATTATTGCTCCTTCACAAAATGTCAAACGAAAAGGCATTGAGGCAGCAGAATTAATGTTTCCACATGATAAGTAAGCTTAATATTCAGCCGACAATTAGACTACTCACCCTGCCAACCAGAATTGGATCAGGTCCAGAGAACTCCTCCAACACAAACATTTGATTCCAAACCCATCCTCTCTTGGCACGACTGAGGATTCTTTGTCCTTCGCTTGGCCGGTTTCGTGGGATCATGGCTGATGCCGTTTGTAAACTTTGTGACTGATTGTTTAACGGAGCCATGGAAGAGTACGGCACACAAGTAATCCATACTAGCAGGAGAGAAGTCCATAGATCTCGCTGCATCTCCTCTCCTCGTTTGAGCATTTTTGTAATATTTTCTCTTCGCCTTTTTTTTTTTGCTTCCCCTCCAAAAGTCAGGGGTTGACCAGCTGACAGACAGCTGAATGGTTACTCTTTTGTTCTACGTATCCCCCAGGTTGAGTTCATATTGTGAGGAGAGTCACGGATGTACTCTGCTCTGTGTCCAGAACACAGAGAAGGAGGGCGCGCTGCAAAATGTGACATCCATTAGTTGGTTCATCAATGTAAGCGATCTAGAGGGGAGAGACAAATGCAGACTTACAGAAAGTGCATGTAAATAAAGCTGACAAGCTTGAGCAGTGAAGCCTCAAGGTCAGTTTGATACAACATCAGAATGCCAGAGCACAGCGCAAAAAAAATATATGCTTTAGCTATTGGAAACATTTCGGAACTATAAAATCAAGCTAATTAACGTTTCATTTTGCGATGCTTGTTATGTGAAGATTTTGAGGTATGAAAAGTAGAACAAAAAAACATTTTGGATGACTGCAGCATAAAGTATAAATGCAGTAAACTTGAAAATCACAGAGTAGAGAAGAAAAGCAGTATCTCATCATGCTCGTGAGTTGCTTTCATTTCCCTGAACCAATTGCTTTCAATGCCCTTGACATATTATCGCATTATGGTATAATTTAGAGTTTTTGCAGAATGATTATAAACCCAGGATTTATATATCTGAAAATATAACAGATATGATATTATTTTTTTTTTTTTAGGCTAATGCTTATAAGAGAGTCTGTACTTACACTAAAACATGTTGTTGCAATTTGTTCATGCACTTGATTCAAATTCAAATACAAACAGCAAGTCCAGTTTTTGGTTTTTTTTCCCTCATTGACCATACAAAAAAAAAAAAAAAAAAAAATTCATAATCTGCATTTCACTAAACCGGATTATTTAGCTGAATGGTTTCAAGCAGCACCCTCTGGAGAACTCTGTTATCTATTATTTCATATGTTCCCAGGCATCAATAGGCAGCAGTAAGGAGGTTAAGAGAAATCCGGTCTTTTAATCTTTTTTAATGCAGTACACAACATGTTTGTTTTCTGAAAGAGTTGTGCACACAATTCATTTTAATAGTTGCCCTGTAAGCTAGTAAGCAACCTAGACATTTGAAACATTCACTGCTTAGTCTTCCTTCAACAGTGTAACTTCAGCGAGCAGTAAAGCTTTATTGCACTCTAACACCATATTGAGACTCGGCGAGCAAAGGCGATGCTTGAATCACTGGCGAATTTCAGCACCACCATAAGTGGACAGCTCCTCGCAAAAAAAAAAAAAAAAAAAAAAAAAAAAAGTCGTTTACTATTTATGGTCGCTTCCTGGCTATTTCGAATGAGTAAGAAAAGCATGATTTCTCTACTTAAAAGCAGAAACGCGTACTCTAGAAGGAGTAGAGCACTGCAAAACATACATGGCACGGCGAGTTGACCAAGTTGATTAACCAAGACGTTCACAGACCACGTTCTTCTGTAAAGTGAATACAATTAATTCGATGCACGACATTCCTCAACGATGCAAAACAAATGACAGACAACGGGTATTTATAGTCTGGTCTGCAGGCTGTCAATCTGTCTCGCTCCAGGATCAATCACAGTAGCGCAAACAGCATCAAACGAAACATCTAGTATTGCAGGCGAACAAAAATGCACGCACCTCCCGCCAAACGACATTGTATTAAGTCTTTAGTACTTACTGTGTATCATCCGGACGTCCGTTCCATGTCATTCACAGGAGATGGAAAAGAGAAGGAAAAGAAAAAAGACGTGACTTGTTTCGCAATATTGCTGGCACTTGTCTTTTTGACAGTTTTCTGTCAGCTGAATATAGACAAGGGAAAACAATATATAATAAGGAGAATAAGTTGACAGATTCGGTTGGGAACAATTAGGATCCGTGCAGCTTAGTGGCTTGGCGTTGACAGGGTGTCGGTGAGCTCCGGCAAGCCCGCTCGCTGAGTGGAGGAGTGAGGAGAGATGGACGAGAGGTGTTTGGTGGGAAGAGCCTCCCCTCTGTCGCGCTCATTGGGCTGATAAAGAGGCAGGTCCTCAGCCCTGGCAATGAATGCACGCGCCCTACCTTGGGAATACTGAACTTTTATGTCAGTGCGTTGGTGTTTTTTCCCTATATCAAACGCATTCGCCTAACAAAGCACCCATACGTGTGACGCGTCTTGACACTTGTGCGACGGTCCTCCGGCTTTCCGTCTCATTCCGGCTCGTGCATGGAATGCAATGAGATTTTACATGACTAGTCTATAGGCTACGTAGTGTTGTTGAAGCGTCTCAGCGCCACACTTAATTTTGGCCATGTGAGCGAGTTAAACAATTTCCACTTTGAAGTTATTTTCGCATTGTACAATATTTTTATTTTATTTTAAATAGGCTATTTTTATTTTTATAGGCTATGCCATATTATTAAATGTAGCCTAAATGGAAATTTAGCCTACGTAATTGCACATGTGAAGCTCGGCGCCACTACAGTCAATTAGACCCATTTAAGGCTTCTTTAAAACACTTTTTGGCATTAGATATGCGAGATGCATAATAATGCATAATGACATAATACATAATGTCATGTATCGACGTCATAACAGTATGATGTGTGCGTTGTTATGGTTACCGCAATCGAAGTCTACTTCGAACTTGGCTAATAACTTGTCTTTTTATTTTTATTTTTTATTTTTAATTTTTTTCTGAAACTTTTGAAAACACGATTGAAACCTACCTAGCCTAGGCCGCCTATTTTGTATGGAAATTACCCTATATATCTGACGATTTCATGTTTAAACCTACAACTGTATAACTAAATGTTCTGATCACACTGGATAAATAATAAAATAAAAAAAAGATCTGCTGTTTTATATCTTCACATGAGGCTGAACTGATTGCTGTGAGGAGCTCTGTTCAATATAACTCCTAACACACTGAAAGCATTATTTGCAAACGTTCAGCCCATTCACTCTACTTTTAAAAGAGAAAACCCACCAGGTAGAGATCCAGACAAAGCTCCGATTCAACTGGCTCCCTCTAGCGGCCAAACATCAAGCAGGCATCAGGAGTTTTCTGGACTGTGGTCAATTAATCCTTGGAGATTAAAATTTGCAGATCCAGAGGTTCACAGAGGTTCGGTGCATTCTTAGCCTCACTGCAAGATATTGAGACCTCTGTATTAAAAATAATATTAATAAATATATGCACCCATCATACAACAACAGCAGCCTTCACATATAGTTAAAACAAGATATTGTTCATAATAATTCAGATGCTAATTATTGAAGGTGGTGACAATAATGCTTGACAACCAAAAACTATTTGATATTAATCAAATATGTAGTATTCCTATGCCATCCTTTAAGGCTTGAAAAGGGCTGATTTGCACAAATTTTCAATCTTATCCTCACCCTTACATTAATGACAAAGTCACAATGAGCACCATAATATCACTATTATCAAACACAATCCCAAACAATGTCATTTATATCCAAAATGATCATGGGTATAAAACTGCTCACATTTTGCATCCTGCCCGACTATTTCAGTTCTGCTGCGCAGTTTGTCAAGCTGCTCTCCAGTGGTTCTTTCTCTCTGTCATTGATTAATTCCACTGACACAGCCTTTACCGGTGATCAAAATATCAGACGTCTTCTGAAAAAGGCAAAGTAAGTGAAGGGGAAACGGTCTTTACAGCCCAAGCTTCCTCAATCGATCATTGGTTACTACATTGTCAGTGGAATTAATCACAGGCCTGGTGCGCCGTGAACTGCTGGCACCCTTCTCCACACACCTCAGCCCTGTCATTTGCAAATGGCGACAACAGCCTAGGCAAACAAACAGGAAACAAGCCGTGATTTATTCATTTGTCTCTACATTTACATCAAATCATTTAGAGAGGCAATTACTTGGGGATTTTCCCAGCTGTTTCACATAGATGTGAGGCTATGTCTAAAACAATTGTCTTTCTTACTGAAGACTTGTGCCTGCCATGCATTCTAATCTCTTGTGATTCATAAATCATAGTGTTGGCATGTCTCAATATTTTGTTCCCTCATACTTCTTCCAATAAGGCATATTGGAAGCAATTTATAGTACTCTTCAAAAATGCTAAAAATGCATTTTAGTGCATAAATACATGCATATAATGTATAAATAAGTTCATATCTGAGATTGAACTGTTAAATGTCTGATGGCCATGTTCAAGCATGTGCAGTATTTAATGACAGTGCATCAGTATATGTGCCGTTGTGCAACTATTAACTTTTCCACAGCTCGGGTGCTGAATGAGCATCACCACTGGTCTCTCCATTCAAAACACAATCCTACAAGACAAGAAGATAATGGACTGTGTTTATCGATTTCACCTCAACCAAAGCAAGAAAGAGACACTATTCTTTAAAGAGCAGCCTCAACTGTATAATAACGGTTTCAGGTGGATGACTCTCCATCCCTGCAAAGTGAGTGTTCATTCAGCGTAATAGAATCTCTGTGACACAAATAACAAATAAAGTTATGCCGCCTGACACTAGAAAGAACCTACCTCTTTCCTCTATCCTAACTTCTGTTAGGGGATGAGTAAAACTAGATTTGAATTTCCTGATGGAAATGCAAGAGCTTGCAAAGCAGCAAAAGATTAGTGTTCAAGTTTTAGGTAAGATTAGATTTCATTGGCTTTGGTTCTGTGTAAATGATTTTATGTAAATGAAATGCCACATCAGAGCTGCTTTGTCGTTGTCATGACACTAAGCAAATGTCTTGTTTTCAGTCAGCTGTGCACATGATTCTACACTGTAACTGTGCGTCATAACTGCATATTTTGCATGTATGCAAACTTTACAGTGATGTCATTACTGTCAGTGAAGGTGCAGTCGCTTTAGGCTTAGAACGTGCAAAAATGCTCATTGCAGCACCTGTGATGTTTAGATCCTCTATTGGTCAATAGTTCTTTAGCTATGCAAATTCATAGCTCAGTTCACACCAAACAAAAATCCTGCTTATCTCTCAAGTTCAAATCAATGGGGGGATAAAGTCAAGTTTTACCTAGTCTCAGCCTCCGTACCATTGGCTGAACAACTGATGCATAAGGCACACAAAACTGGAAACACTTCAGGGGTTTGGAAGATGTCATCTGATTGGTTGAATTCTATGGGATTTCCAGGAGACGTGTGTGTTGCGTTCTTTAATGTCTGCCTGGAAATAAAGGGTGCATCTCAATCAGCTCCCTAGTTCCCGAGCTTGTGAATCAGTATATCGTGTTCAGAAATTCGGGCACTGGTAAGGACAGTAAATTACACTGGTTCACTACACATCACGACACTGATGACTATTTCTGGCGACATGACAACATCCTCATTGTACAAATTAACTGGCATGTATGAACAACAGCAGAACTGATATCTTTCTGGCATTACTTGTAATGTTATTTAAAGTACATTATGTTAAATGCTTTGCTTGATACACATTGTTATGTTTCAGCCTTATTCCAAAATGGATTAAATTCATTATTGTGTTCTTTAATTCTACAAACAATACCCCATAATGATAACGTGAAAGACATTTGTTTGAAATCTTTGTAAATCACATGCACATAAGTATTCACAGCCTTTGCCATGGCACTCAAAATTGAGCTAAGGTGCATCCTGTTTCCACTTATCATCCTTGAGATGTTTCTACAACTTGACTGGAGTCCACCTGTGGTAAATTCAGTTGATTGGACATGATTTGGAAAGGCACACATCTGTCTATATAAGGTCCCACAGTGCATGTCAGAGCACAAACCAAGCCATGAAGCCCAAGGAATTGTCTGTAGACCTCCGAGACAGGATTGCATCGAGGCACAGAACTGGGGAAGGGTACAGAAAAACTTCTGCAACATCGAAGGTCCCAATGAGCAGTGGCCTCCATCATCCGTAAATGGAAGAAGTTTGGAACCACCAGAACTCTTCCTAGAGCTGGCCGCCTGGCCAAACTGAGCGATTGGGGGACAAGAGTCTTAGTCAGGTAGGTGACCAAGAACCTGATGGTCACTCTGACAGAGCTCCAGCATTTCTCTGTGGTGAGAAGAGAACCTTCCAGAAGAACAACCATCTCTGCAACACTCCACCAATCGGGCCCAACTGCCCAAAAATAGGTGTGCCAAGCTTGTAGCATCATACTCAAAAAGACTTGAGGCTGTAATTGATGCCAAAGGTGCTTCAACAAAGTATCAAGCAAAGGCTGTGAATACTTATGTACATGTGATTTTTAGCGTTTTTTATTTTTAATAAATTTGCAAAGATTTCAAACAAACTTCTTTCACGTTGTCATTATGGGGTATTGTTTGTAGAAATTAGGAAATTTTTTTTGAATTTACAGTTTTTCTCAATTGTTTACACACAAATACTGGTACTTGAGACACAATGACCACATGTAACTCATGCACCAACCGCCTGAACCAATTCTGCTAAACTACAAGCACAATTCCTGCTTTACACTCAAATTGTAGTTCTAAAATACACTTTTTGTTCTCTGCATTTGGCACAATTTTCATGCAGAAAATCTCTTGTTTTCACAAGCAACACACTGCCATGCAAATATGCACACTGACTCATCACATGGGCAATCACCTGTCACACAGTTTTACAACTGTAACTGTATACAGCAAATTCTTCTGTTGTATAGACCACTGTATCTGCAACTTTGTGTTGGTTTGAATGTACACTGTGTACATTGTTTTTGTGGGAAAAATAAAATATATTTGTTACCGTGTATTTGTGTGTTCCGAGTATAAAAACAATATTCTCAAATATTTTACAACACACTTATGTATGTACTGTCTGTAGTAAGTGTAACACTGAACCAAAAAAAAAGACCTAGCTAAGTCATTATGATGAATGGAGAAGAAGTGTTTTCCATTCATCATAGTGTTTTACATTGAGCACATCAGTGTTCAACTGTTTCTTATAAATGTCTATTCATATGATGGTTTGTGTGTGTCATTTGAAAACAAAATACCATTTTGAGAAGAAATAACATTGTTTTGAATGTGTTGTATTGTTTTATGTGCAGTGAGTTGGCTCACACAATTTAAGTTTCGCACATTACATTTATGCATTTGGCAGACACCTTTATCCAAAGCAACTTACATTGCATTCAAGGTTCACATTTTTTACATTTTGTCAGTTCTTGCTTTCCCTGGGAATCGAACCCATGACCTTGGCGTTGCTAGCGCCACACTCGTATTGTTTGAGCTACAGGAAAGCACAGCAAAACTTCTGTTAAGGGAACATTGGCTGTTTCTCAATTCCAAGAACGCAAAGGTTCTAAAGAACTTGCATTCTCATGGAAACCAGTCTTCCCAGGCGACCTTGAAAGAATGAACTCGGAAGGACGCAAGGACACAGAATGCATCTTTGTGAGAATTGAGATGTGCTGCGAACTTGTTGCTCTACTGACGGTCCCAGTGTCCAATGCACAATAAATACAACATAACATCACAAACAAATGTCACAACCTATTAAATCATTTATTTCATATTACAGTTTTTTTTTTTTTTTCTTCAATTGCTAACACACTAAAATGACATGCACAGCACAATTATGTAAACTGACACACAGAGAGAAAAACCTCTACTCAAGTCTCCTAAAGTCTAAACACATTTTCTGCTTTACACACATTTGGCAATTCAAAATGACACTTTTTAAATGCACTGAACACGGTTCTCTGCATAAGACACAACAATCTGACATAAAGTCACATGTTTGCCATTTCAAAACACTGCCATTCAAAATGACACTACATGAACTAATTGGCCAATACATGTGCCACCTTGCTAAACACCTCATTGGTTAATGGTTAACAATTCAATCAGGATGTAAGCACTATGAAAAGAACACATGTAAGCACCTTTTTTTTTTGCAGTGGAACAGTGGAAGACGTTGCAGATAGAGGAAGAGGGAGGATCAAAGTTTTTTTTTTTTTTTTCTTTTTTTTTTGTGAGCATATTTTTGTTCAGTCCAATGTAAATATATCTGCTGTGCATATGTTGCACAGACTTGTTTGGTGATTTTTTTTTGTGTTTTTTTTTGTTTTTGTTTTTATGTTTTAGTTTATGTTTTTATAGTTTTATGGCAAAGCATACTAAAGATGAGAGTGCTTTTCACTATGCCCAACAGTGTGTTCTGGTAATATGAATGAAGTGTGTGCCATTTCGTGCAAACGTTTGATTTTGATAATGCTATATGCAGTTTTGGTTGCTGTACTTCATTTTGCAAGATATATGAGGTATTTTGCAGTTTGGAAGTGTGGTTTTGTGAATTGTGTTAAGTATTTTGATAAAACCAGCCTAGTTTGCAAAACTGTGTGTTAGCAATAAAAAAAATAAAAAAAAATAAAAAAAAAACTGTATTATATACATTATTTTCATATAGTAATGTATAATAATGATATATCTTTTATTTTATCGCGTGTATTTATGAAAATGAGTAGCCTGTCTTACCTATGCTTTGTCAATGTTAAGATTCTTTTTAATATGCCAATAAAATACTGCAGGCTTTCTTCAGGTTATCACTTTATTAAAATTAAGCAAAACAAACAGACAAATGTTTACTTTCACAAGCCGTCATGTGTTTACGAGCTTGCAACAGGAATCTCTTAAGTGAGAACGAGAAGTTTAAAGCTTACAGGCTTCTGCACGTCGACCACCCACAGCGTCTTACAGTTTTTGCCCATTGCTTACAGACTAAAACCGAATGCTTCTTGTAGCATACCTTAAACACAGTGTAACCATAGCTTAAACACATTGTCAACTTTGCACTTTGTTTGCAATTCTGTAACACACTTATTGCGAAACACTACACACGTTTTCTTAAATTAGAAACTTTGTTCAAAAACGAAACCACCTGTTATCAGTGGGAAAACACTGCAAAACTCATCTGGCAATTGTAGGCACTTACATACACACATGAAAACACTTGCACCAGAACACCAATCAGTCTGAGCCTTAGCACTACAAATAGGCCTCAGGTAAGCCATTTTGAGAATGTTGCAAGCATGGAGGCAATGAGAGTCAGAGTAAGAGGAGGACAAAGAGAGAGAAGAGTCGGACGTGGAAGAGGACAAGGACAAAGACGAGGACCAGTGTGGAGACGTGTATCAGATGACATCAGGGCTGCTCTGGTCCGAGGTTGGTTCAACAACCATAACCATTTCACACTTTTATACCTGCCCCCTTACAGCCCCTTTCTAAATGTAATCGAGGAATTATTGTCAGTGTGGTGGTGGAAAGTATAGGATCGGCAACCACACAACCGCATGACTCTTCTGCAAGCAACGGAAGAGACATTGAGGTGGGATCAATCCAAGGGTTGATTCGGCACACAAGGCAGTATTTTCCCCGATGCCTAGCCCACGAGGACGAGGTCTTGTGGCCAGCCAGATCCGAACAGAAGGTGGGATCCATAAGCACCCCAGCCCTCCAACACACACACACACACACACACACACACACACACACACACACACACACACACACACACACACACACACACACACACACACACACACACACACAACAAGTATTTGTTTTTTTTCCCCAATAGCAATTTATCCAGAAATCTTTTTTTTTTACTTTTGTTTTCTTGCTAAACTTGATTTCTGATTCTGTTTTTCTTTATTTCTGTAAGAATGTTTGTTTTTTGTAAAACATATTGTTTGATTACTGCAGAAAATCTACTTTTGAGTTTTACAAAAGACAGAGTCTGAGAAAATGACAATAAAAATAGAAACACAAAGACTGCAGTGTTTTATATAAAGCCCATCAGTGTGTTGCTGGTGATATGAACGAGTAATTCAAATGGTGCTTGTGTGTATGGTTTTGTTACAAGAATTTCATTTTTAGAAAGGAGTGTTAAGTTTTGATTGCAGTGTTTCAATTTTGGCATAGATGTGAGTTGTTAATCTCCAAGTGCTATGTCTGATTTTCTTGTGTGTAGAGTTTTGACATAATGAGTCAAATTCTGTAAAAATGTGTAAGCAATAGGCAAAAACTGTAAAGGGATAGTTCAGCCAAAAAGGAAAATCAGCCCATGATTTACTCACCCTCAAGTCATCCTAGGCGTATATGACATTCTTCTTTCAGATGAATACAATCGGTTATATAAAAAAATGTCCTGGTCCATAAAAGTGCATCTATCCATCATAAAAGCACAGCTCCGGGGTGTTACAGTATTTTACAATTGCTATGACAATTTTTTCAATACTTTTAACAAATTTCCTAAACTCTTAACGCACCAACACACCTACAACACACAACTGGCAAAACGGTTAATTTCATGCTCAAAATCACACATTGTAAACCATTAAATTTCCAACATTCATTTTCAAAATACAGTAATACACTAACACAATACACTATGTCTACCAAAACACTGCAAACATGTCTGAAAATTAAATTTTTTTTTTCAAAACCCTAACACATGTTCTCTTCCAACAGGAACATTTAGTCAATCATAGCACAATGTCATAAAAAACACTAACACCAGATGGAATTACAGAAACTGCATTATTTTATATGTCAGTTTGCCCTTATACAATAGGCAGTATATTTTATTGATCATAGATTGTGTGTCTTTTGAAGCCTCTCCACATTTTTGTTTTGTTGGGTTTAGTAAATTGCATGCATTTTGTTTCTTTTGCTGCAGAAACTCAATACACAAAATGAATGACCCATCTCAGAGTAGCTCTATAATGCCCTTCAGTTTTATTTCATTATCAGCAATCACCAAGTTGACAATAACAAGTTCCTGTTCTTCATTCAGGAGCTTTCCTCTGCTCCCTGAGGGAGGTAGATGTTGAATCCTTAGATGGACAGAACACATTTACATATTAGAGACCAGAGGCATACAATCACTGTAATACATGGTAAAAGTATTTACACTTTGCAGTAGCAGAAGCCCTTAAACAATATCCTACCTGTTGGTTTTCTCGAAAATTCTGGATAATGGATGCCACTGTGACCCGGCTGAGATTTGGCTGTATTCATTCACCAGCCTCTCTGTATGATATAGCCTGTGGTTTATGACATGGTCTATGATAGTAGCTCTTATTTCATCAGTTACCCTAATTCTGGCCCTTCTTTGAGCGCCACCATGCATTCTAACTCCTCAATCTCTACCTTGTCCTCGTCCAGACATTCCTCTCCCTTGTCCTGGTACTCATCTTCTTCTCCCTTGCCCTTGTCCCACTCATCTCCCTTGTCCTGGTACTCATCTTCCTCTCCCTTGCCCTTGTCCCACTCCTCTCCCTTGTCCTGGTACTCATCTTCCTCTCCCTTGCCCTTGTCCCACTCCTCTCCCTTGTCCTGGTACTCATCTTCCTCTCCCTTGCCCTTGTCCCACTCCTCTCCCTTGTCCTGGTACTCATCTTCCTCTCCCTTGCCCTTGTCCCACTCCTCTCCCTTGTCCTGGTACTCATCTTCCTCTCCCTTGCCCTTGTCCCACTCATCTCCCTTGTCCTGGTACTCATCTTCCTCTCCCTTGCCCTTGTCCCACCCCTTCCCTTGTCCTGGTACTCATCTTCCTCTCCCTTGCCCTTGTCCCACTCCTCTCCCTTGTCCTGGTACTCATCTTCCTCTCCCTTGCCCTTGTCCCACTCCTCTCCCTTGTCCTGGTACTCATCTTCCTCTCCCTTGCCCTTGTCCCACTCCTCTCCCTTGTCCTGGTACTCATCTTGCTCTCCCTTGCCCTTGTCCCACTCCTCTCCCTTGTCCTGGTACTCATCTTCCTCTCCCTTGCCCTTGTCCCACTCCTCTCCCTTGTCCTGGTACTCATCTTCCTCTCCCTCGTGCAGGCATTTTTCTTACTTTCTTTGTATTGCTCTATATTGTTCCTTTTTTCACTCAAGATCAGCCCAAAGAAGCCCTCTTTTACTGTATACCATATGGTCATGTGATTGAAAGAACATTAACACCTGAGTGTGTTTCCTAGATGTGAATCAGCTATGATTTATATATTTGCAAACCTTCAATCAGCTGTTTCTCAGGAACAATGGAATAAAATACAAAGGATATATTTGGGTTTCAATTCACAATATGAACAGCTGTTCACTTTGACTTTAGCCTATAAGGTTAGGTTTAGGACATGGTGTTATCTGTTCTGACATACAGTGTTAAAGCATTGGTAAATTTGGCAGTAAAAATACATAGCTTTGGTCTTGGTTGAGCTTGTGTGTAAAAGTTCAAGTTCAAGCATTTTAAATGTGTGTTAACTATATGCATTTTGTGTCAAAGCAACAAAACATTTGTTAATTGTATAGCCCACACAGGCAGATGCTGTGCTAACTGCGTTAAGAGTTTAGGAAATTTGTTAAAAGTATTGACAAAATTGTCATAGCAATTGTAAAAAAAAAAGCCTGGCGTTCCAGTGTATGAAATAGGTGATAATATGCTAGTTCTTGCGAACCAATTTTTGTTTTGCTCTATCCTCTGCGCTTCTATGTTCGTCACCGGAACTTACGCTGTAAGCCTGCGTCCTACTTCAAAACTTCAAAAGACCCTGGACTTCAAAACAGAAACAGCCATTCACTGCCATTATAAAGCTTGGAAGAGCCAGGGCATTTTTTGGGCAACTCATGCTTTATTCGCCTGAAAGAAGAATGTCATATACACCTAGGATGACTTGAGGGTGAGTATATCATGGGCTAATTTTCATTTTTGGGTGAACTATTCCTTTAAGGGATGTCTGACGGTTCGATTCTCTCAAGTCTGCATTCGATCCTTGATATCCTTTTGCTTGGGTTGAAGACCTGCTAACAAAAATTATAATAATATATAATATAATAATAAAGCAACCACTTTGGTAGTGCTCTGGATGAAACCAGTATCACTTCTGGACTGCCCAAGTTATATTTAGTTAGTTTTCATGTAACTCACATAACTAAACAACTAGAATTATTTGTAGGATTATTTAAATAATTAAATTGAAATGAAAACCATTTATTTATTTCAGCTAAAACCATTCAAGTTAAATGAACACCATTGATTCTAGTTAGATGTACATGGTTGATTCTATTGGATTTTACTTGTTTCCATCAAATGTAACCACTGTTCTTGATTGAATCATGTTCAGCCAAAGAGCTATTTGTGTGTGTGTGTGTGTGTGTGTGTGTGTGTGTTTTGGAAAATGTAGTCATACAGCCATCAAGTGTGCACTCATAACAGCTGTTCACCAGAATTCCAAAGGTCGCTCACTAATGCAGCAAAGGAATTAAATAGTCAAAGTTCACTCCAAATGCATGAATAATGATTTACAAATTTATGACAAGACTTCCCACCATCGTTTCCCCATCTTTCTGTGCTGACACACAAACACACACATGCTTCCATTCATGGCCTCGGGGGCCTGCGATGTGTAAACAGTTTCCAGCATAGGTTTAGTGCCATGATTAGCATATTAACACTCCTAAAAGTCAAATTTTAATTGGTAGCAAATTAAAGTTAATTGGTTTTTACGTTGATGATTTTAAAGCTCTGCAGATAATTAAGTGCAGTGTTCAGAATTTTGATATGTTGACATTTTGAGAATGAACAACCTGGATTCTAAATGAACAACACAACTAAGATCTTAATCATGCAAATTGAAAAACACACCAGATTTGATTATCATGGGTTTCATATTGGCCCTCTTATTAATTACACTTAACTTATTTATTTATTTACATCCACTTACATTTACTGAGCTTATTCCCCAATTGCAGTAATTATTGTTCTCCGATCAAGACTTAAAAGCACACAAATTGAGCAGTGTCAGAAAGGTTGCTAGGAATACCAGGTACGAATGTGTATTTTGCACATGATAATATCTTGGCAGTGAACTTTTTGTACTAAGAAGGTATGATGTAAATTGAATTAGTATGAGCATCTGGTGGGCCACAAGCCTCACTCACATTTAGCCATGAGCCAAGTGCTCATTCTTTGGCACAGAGATTCATAAACTGTCATGCGGCTGAATGAAGCACTCCTCGGGGCAAAGCTGCTCCATCTACTTGTCTTAATAAGTTGTACAAGTTGATTAGAATAGGATACAGTAGCAGACCTCCCATCACAAAAGGAAGCAACTGGACATGAAAAAATGTTTAACATGATCCAATTTGAGCTGGGCTTCTAAAAGTAGGCCCTGATGGTTGCCATAAATAACAGAGGTGGCGTGATAATGGCACAAGTTACCTTTAATAGCGCTCATTAAGACTGACACCTTCTCCATTTGGGAGGAGATGAGAGGAGGCTCATTATGATCGCTACACATGCACAGCTCAGAGTAAAGAGAATGTGTGTGTGTGTGTGTGTGTGTGTGTGTGTGTGTGTGTGTGTGTGTGCTAGTATTGCAAGACAACTAACAAGACAATTCCAGTGGCATTTGTTCAAATTAAGAAATAAACTTGAAATTATGACTTAAGTTTATGGTATAGCAATAGGCATTCGCAGAGACTATTTTAGATGAGACATTCATTGATGTGTCATTAAAAATGGCAAGCTTTATAAAATATGCAATATTCCTCTCGGATGAAATTAGAATGTTTTAAATAATTGAAGTCAATTCATAGATTTTATCATTATAAAAAAATTAAAAAAATAAAATAATAAAACCAACAAACAAAATTGCACTGTGTGGACCTTTCAAATATTAAAGCAGAAATAAAAATATAATGTTCACTGTATATTCTCATAATATTAGCATTAATATTAATATTAACACTACACAGTACAATACGGTTCAATAATACATCTTGAAAATGTATAAAAAAAAAAAAAAAAAAAAAAAAAGTTTATGAATAAATAAATAAGGATAAGTAAAATATTGTTAATTATTAGTTCATAATACCCTAATGCATTAACTAATGTTAAAATTAACCTTACTGTAAAGTGTTAGCATTTTTATTTATATACAGGGATTGATAGTAGGGGAGAGCGGGGCACAACCTAACGTTTTTTGACTTTCTCAGTTTGTGTAAATCCACCTGGGGTTCAGAGTATTTCTTTTTCCCACATTAATTTCACATGTCTAGTACAATTGTGTGGTTTTGTTTCATTAATATGGTGTATACTTGTTTCTTGATTTACCCCGAAAGAAATGTGAAATGTGACAACATGCCCCATAGGTGGGGTACATTATAACATGTGAGGGACACATTGTAACATCGCCAAATGACAGCTTAAAATGTTACCTGATATAATCACAAAAATATACAAGACAAACTAAAATATTTTGTCAATAAAATACAATTATTAACTTTTTTAAATAAAAGAATGGCATTTTTTTTATCATTAAAAATGCACACATTTTTGAGTTTGTCAACAAACACATCGCTAAATACAGCTATACAGCATAGTTCAAAACATAATAATGATGAATAATTTCTGAACATTGACTCTCAGTCTTTATTCACCCTTTTCTCATGGTTTCTCAAAAGAATTAATAAAAGTATAGAATATAATAGCGTAGTTCTAATAGGGGCTCATTGTAATGCAATGTTACATCGCACCCCACCTGCATTTAAAGGTGCCCTAGAATGAGTTGAAACAATATTTTAAATTGTTCTCTGATATGTCCATAGAGGGTATGTGACTTATTTAAGGGTTAAAATTGTCCAGATACGGTTTTACAGGTCAATTTTCAACCCTAGAAATTGTCCCTATAATGAAATGGTCTGTTTTTGCCTTATTTGGAGGGTCATGAATATTAATGTAGAGTTCTGCTCTGATTGGCTGTTTCACTGCGCAGCTCATTTCAGTGACAGAAACACATCTATACTGTCTGTCATGGAGAAATTAGGCAACCTTATATGTTTGATCCTGTTTCTGATGAAGATGCAGATTTTGAGGAACAACCAATTGTTTTGAGACTGGAAATGGATGCTTCTGAGTGGTAAGTTTATTCTTTATTTTCAGTAAGAACCTGCAAAACGTAACGTCAGTACGTTATTACAACTTCAGCCTACATGTGAACTAGCATATAACATTAACTTCACACGTTAACTCATAACGTCAGCAGTCACAACTTTGTTAAATTATTAAAATATTTTAATTATTGTAATGAGTCACCGTATGATTTTACAATGATAGCTTCTTCACTTTGAATCACGAACTCTAAACAGCGAACTGGGTAGCGTGTAAATATGTTGTTTGTACAGTAAAGTAAGTTTTTTTTTTTTTTACAAATTGACTAGATGCCTTGTCAAATGACTATCGTTTCAACTTAAGTGGTGAAGGTGACGTTAGCTAGAAGGATCGAGTGAGCTATCTGTAAGCAACTAAACTAACGTAGTTAGCTCCTGAGTTATATGTTGTTGATGAAATATAGGCTAAATTATAATTCTATCCGACAAAAGGGATTGCCATATGTATCTATGGTTGTATTTTGTAGATTTATATGACAACACTGGCAGGAAATAATATTAACCTTTGTCATTTGACATTTGTCATACTGTTATGTATGCTACTAGGAGTTTCCTATCGTTACTGTACTAGCATCTTGCGTTGGATCTAGACAACACAGGGGATACTATCGTTAATGTTGTCTCACTAAGAAACTTTCAGTTTAATCAGAAATTGTTTAGACAGTCAATAAGTGGATAAAATCACTACTTACTGCTTGCGGGAATATAGTTTGAATTGTCCCCTTCTCCAGTATCAGACGCTGAACGAAGTCTGCTTGATATTGTCCCAGGTTAGAAAAACTGTCCGTGGTGAACTTCAGATGATTTGGCTGTGCAGTTCCGCCTGGCCTAGAACATGGGCTGGCATATGCAAATGTTGGAGGCATACATATTAATGATCCCGACTGTTGCGTCACACTCGGTGTTATGTTGAGATTTGCCTATTTTTCCGTGGTGTTTTTCATGCATGAGATTTACATATGAAGGAGGAAGCAATGGTGTTTGAGACTTACGGTATGTGATGTCCATGTACTGAACTCTTGTTATTCAACTATGCCATGGTTAATACATTTTTTTCATTCTAGGGCACCTTTAAACCGCGGCTTGTGTCTTCTGCTGTTAGATCAGCATTAAAGAACGATCTCAACTGTTAAATAACAGATATAAGATTACAATAATATCAGATTTGTCTTATTTTAAATAAACACAAAAAACAGAGAAGAAAAATAAACTTAAGAAATTAACTTTTGCTATGGTTAAATAAATGTTCAGCGATATCTTCCAAAGATTTTTTTTTTTTAATTTTGGCACAATTTTTTCTCTAAATAGTGTTGATATGGCAACTAGTAAATACACAAAGTTTCGTCATTCTGGCACGTGTGGAAAGTTTTAAACCATGCGTGTTACAACTAACCCCGTGTTAGGTTATGCCCCACGCTCCCCTATGTCATAATACTTGCATATAGGGAGACCTGAATTTTAATTACTATTGCAAGTGTAATGGAAACTGCCTTGGCACTTAGTTTATTTTAGCACAAGCACATTTTTATCAAATGTCATTGTTCGGCTGAAGCCACAAACATGTCAAGATGACATGCTCAAAGACAGTTATTCATCTGACAGTGTAAACAGTGTTGTCGCCTCCTGCTCGTGTCTCTTTGGTGTTTTTTTTTTTCTTGTTTTTTTTTTTTTTGGGAGAAGTTTTATTTTTGACAGACACACAGACTATGAGCTGTTGTTTTGTAACGGAGACTGGAGACTATCAATCTTTCTCTGTGCTGAATATTAACATATTTAGATCAACTCTTCTGGACAGCTCAAGCATCTATAAGCATTCCAGCTAAAAATGGGACATGCTCTGCAGGACTGCAGATTTGCAGAGAACAAACGACTACCTCGGTTAACACTGCAGTGCCACCATTTTAAACATCTAATCCTCTATGACAGTCACCCTGAGAATATTACCCTGTGAACCCCCCACACTGAGGATTCAGCCATGTGCGGAGATCGCTTGCTGTGCTTACACAAAGCTTTAAGCAGGACGTTCCCCGTGCAGATGGGGATTGAGGATCCTCACATGTTCGCTGAGAAAAGTCCACAGTGGGATTCCTATCTTCTAATTAATAAGTGGTTTATGTGGTCTACACCCAATAAGATGGGTACAAAAGACGTTAGAACAGCCCCTTCTAACATTGCAAGGATCTCGGAACGCCTCTGGGAATGCACCACTGCTCCAAAAGCGTTTTGTTCTAGAAATTTAATTGCACAATCTACAGACTTGTTCCTGTGAGTATTACAACATAATGACTCAGTTCGAACATGAAATTAAAAGGAAAGAACTTTTCTATGAGCTGAGATAATCTTAATGGAACAATATTATTGTCAAGCAAGGAGTCCTGCTCAGCTTTGAAGTTCATTGCAATTGTTTGGTGATTAAAACTCCCATTGGTCTACATTGTCAGACATAGTTTACCACATCCAGATCCTCCAGATATATTCAGTGCCACCATCCATAGGGAGATTCCATAAACCTTTTCTCCTAATCACAGTGTATGCCATTTTGCAGAGAGAACCAATTTCCTTTATACGCTACATGGGATGAACGTTCAGAAGAGTGAGTTCTATTTTTGATGTACAATTTCTGACGGTTTGCATACACAGATTTTTCTTCCATCTAAATCAATTCCATCCATTTGCAGATTTCAAAAGCACCGTTTATGTGTACCCTAAATCAATCAGCAATCAGGCGAAAACAGTTTATATGTGCTTCACATACATTCCGAAAACATTTTCAGCGCATGCAAAGAACAGCATTAATGTTACCATAACAACAGTCTTGTCTGCCTATAAGTTAACCAAGACAGAAAATGTCTTTTAAGGGTAGAATTATAATTGGCATCTCTTATACATTTTTTTTTTTTTCCTCCAATAACTAAACATCAGCAAAGTTTGTGGCAAAAAAATAAATAAAATAAATAAATAAATTATATATATATATATATATATATATATATATATATATATATATATATATATATATATATATATATATATATATATACAGGAATTCATGGATTTGGAAAGGAACATTTTAGAATGCTCAAAAGCGACAGCTTCAATTACATAATAAACTGGTAAGTGTATATGCTGTGAATTATCACTAGACAAAGTGAGAGAGCAAGAGAATAAGGGAGAGAGAAAGACAGATAAGCAGAAAAAGGGTGAGAATATAAAGCACTGGGACAAACAAATGTGAGTTATTGATTTATTGGGGGGAATAGTATTCGTGACAGGTGCAAGATTGATCAAATGGAAGGTTATCCTTACTCACAAAAGCAAGCTGTTTGCCAATATCCATCAGTGCAGATTCAAAATGCCTGCAACAACCCTTGACATTCAAACACAGTGCAACAATTTGTGTAAAAGGCCACATAACAAGATGAGAGGCTGATGCTAAAATAAGGAAAAGTTTGATTTATGTCAGAGGGCATGAGAAACACTAGTCAGATTAGCCCATAGTTATTAGTTAAATCGCATGCCCATCACTCTTATTTCTTCTAAATTTGTCCACAGTTTGTAGGTTCCCCCGCTTGTTTCAGTAATACTGAGAGAAATTTCATGTATGTCCTTGAAAAAGACTTAATCCATTTACCTTATGTGTTTATAAGTGCCATTTGTCCCCCCTCACACAATCATCTTTTTTTCTGCTACTTGAAAGAAAGAAAGAAAGAAAGAAAGAAAGAAAGAAAGAAAGAAAGAAAGAAAGAAAGAAAGAAAGAAAGAAAGAAAGAAAGAAAGAAAGAAAGAAAGAATGGATCTCAATGTGGGGGTTCAAATAACAAAATATCAGTTTCTTTAGTCTCTTTAGTACATAAAAAAGCCTTTGCTGAGGTTCAAGGTGGAGATTTTCTGCATTATATTCCTTATAAACCGTTAGAGCTATTCTTTTAGCAGATGCCTTTATCCAAAGCAACTAACAAATGTGGAACGCAACAAGCATTTCACCCTGAAGAGACTAATCAAGAGCACGCAGAACTGTTTTTAGTTGTTTTTTGAAGATTCTGAAGAACTTTTAAAGGAAAGTTCTACCACTGAAAGAGAAAAGGAATTGAAGGAAACTCTTCTTCCCATCAGTCTCCGTAAGTGTAGTGTAAACATTTTGTGGCCGTACACAAGAACCAATAATTGATGCAGGCAGTTGCTGAAATCCAGTGGAGCAAGACAAAGAGAGTTGTGACTCTGCCCCTCTTAAGTTTGTACAGAAACTTAACAGGAAGGTTTACATTTCATCAGCCTAGAGGTGGAAAATCAGTGTGTCTGAATGGTTGGACTAAGGTAAGGTAAGGTTGGATACACTGAGAGAAGGAGGCCTCCCTAAGAAGTGGTTAGAAGATGACTTAAGGGAATTTTTAATTTTTTTTTAGATCTGTAGATCGCTTGCTTTGTTCCGAAACACGGACTTAATTTGTTACAACGTTTCAAAACATACCAAAATGTGTTTATGCAAGTCACATGTGAGTAAAACTGTTCTCTTATTGATCAGAGTTTCCTCTGTATCATCCATCAAAATGGATTGACAAGTTCACTCCTTGAGTTTATTATGGCTTTATCTGTAGCTGCCGAGACAAACGCAAACATTTATATGAATGTAGCCATAATTTCCTCTGTAACTGATAAATGATATACATTTAATTCTATTTAAAATGTTATCAACTGCAATGCCTAATGTGCTCACTCAGAGTCAGACACTGCTGTTTTTATATAACACATTTACTGTTATGAATGGAGATTCGCCAATACTAAATTTCTTTGCACATATACCGATTATTCAGAATGATATCTGCTGATATGAAAATTCTTTCCGCCTAGTTGAAACAGTGATTAAGAGATTGTATGTGATGATTTATTACAGTAAGTTGTACTGTATCTTTCAACATTCCTTCTGATATTCATGCATGTTTTTTGAGACGTCACATCACATTTAAGAGCATCAAAACAACATTTATTTTTTGAATTTCATGATAAAATGGACACGAAAATGGAATTTGAAAGCTGAGACTTAGTTTCTTACCACAAGTAACAAAGCTCTTTGTGATTATTGGATGGAGGCACGCTTTGAGTGCTATTTGACGCTATTTGATTAGTGTAAAATAGAGCCTGCTTTAACTTAACTCTTGCGCCCTTATTTTCGAGAATTTTCTGAAAATGAAATACCCAAATAAAAATGTCTGCAGCACTTAAACCCTATGGTCAATATTCATAAATCTGGTCTTATTTTAAACTAGACACTTGAAATTGTGTTACCCAAGAGTCATAGTAACTCAAAGTAGTATAGAAACGGAGTAAAACAAGGTAAAATATACATGTAAGTGACTCAAACATGTATGAGACTTTAATGTTAAATGCCTGAAATTATCCTAAAGATAAAACTGAATGTCTGATCATGTTCAAAAATGTAGCTTCTGTAAGGTTTTATGTCAAGAAAAGTCTAGGCGTCCTTTCAAAAAGACTATTTATTTCAGAACATTTGTAATTGTAAAGAGTAGTTTTTCATTCAAATAAATCTGCAATAAATGGCTATGGTGGCCCAGTAGTGCACAACACAATGAAATTTAAAAAGCAAACCTAAATTCACAAGACAACGAAATCAAGCCTCAATCTTGTACCACCATCTGTGCTGACTGCGCTAGGATCAGCTAATCGTCTATGTAGTTGAGAATGCAGATACCCTGCATACGCATGGGGACCAGAGCCACATCCACACATTTCATGAAAGTCCGGGGTGACAAAGCTAGATCGAATGGAAGGACCCGATATTGGTATGCTTCTTCTGTGCTGTGGAAGGATGGATACATGGAAGTATGCATCTTTCAGATCTATCGTGACAAACCAGCCCTCGGACCGGATTTGTGACACGATCTGTTTTAGTGTAAGCATGTTGAACTTGAGCTTCGCTACAGCGCGACTGAGATAGCACAGATCTAAAATTGGACACAACCCCCCCCATCCTTATTTGGCATAGTAAAGTACCGGCTGTAAAACCCTGACTCCCTGCTGGGAAGAGGGACCCTTTCAACAGACGCTATGCTTCTGTTGAGCCCAGTGTGAGGAGCTCTTGTCCTTCTCCTTTATCTCAGTGAGGTTTAGCCATAAATGCCTCTCCATGGCCACCAGGGCTGCCAAAGAACGGCCCACTGATCTGGCTGTCTCCTTGATGGCACAGAGAGCTAAACCGGCTGAAGACCGGAGCTCACTGATAACATCAGCTCCAATCTCCTCACTATCACCCTTAGCAGGTAACCAGACAACTGCAACAGCAGTCATATATTGTAAGACAGATCAAATAAAAAAGTTTTTAACCTAGAATGGACAGAGTAGGAGCAGTTCTAATTTCAGTAGGCAGACTGTTCCAAAGTCTTGGAGCAGCTATGGAAAATGCTTGATCTCCTCTAGTTTTGAGCCTAGATCTAGGAGCCACTAAGAGCTTCAAATTGGCAGACCTAAGATCTCTTGCAGGTTGACGGACTGTCAGCAGATCTGAAAGGTAAGACAGTGCTAACCCATTTAACGACTTAAAAACTAATAAAATAACTTTCAAAATTATCCTATATAGCACAGGTAGACAATGAAATGACTGAAGGACAGGAGTTATATGTTCCCGTGTACAAACTCCTGTCAAAGTTCTGGCGGCAGCATTCTGAACCATCTGAAGATGATTTATGGAAGACTGACTAATCCCCAAATAAAGAGAACTGCAATAATCAAGCCTTGTAGTGGCCATGTATAACTCTTTCAAAATTTGTGAATAAAAGGAAAGACATACATTTTACCAGGGTTCATAACTGGTAAAAACTTGACTTCACAACTTGGTTAACCTGTCAAACTTTAGGGCACTATTCAACACCACACCCAGGTTTTTGACATGTGGCTTAGCATAAAGTGCCAGATCACCAAGATTTACATTTGTTGTACAATGTACATGTACGGCAGAATGGGTAAACACCATAATCTCAGTTCCCTTTTCGTTCAGTCACTCCGAGTAACATCAGTGACTGACAAATGGGGGTTTCACCTAGAAGCCTATCATCTTTGAGATCTAGAAAACGGCCAATGGCAGTGCCAATGCCATGGGCATTCGGAATTTGCATAGCGTAATTCCGCCCCACAGTGTGGGTATATAAGGAAGTAAGTACGCTGGCACATCACATTATGTTTCTGCTTCGGAGCCAAGAGCATTTCTTCACTCTTGCAAGCCCGAATTCTGAGTTCTCTCTCAGTTCTTCGAGACGAGCGTTTCTCCAGGGTGTTGGTGTGACGGTGCATTCCAGCGATCTCGCATTGCCTGCCTGCTGATCTGTGCAGTGATCTGCAACAGCTGTGTGTGTTTTCCGTGTGTGTTTTCCCTGGGTGCTTCGACACTCTGCAGAGCTTTCCTCTCACAAAAAGAGTTCGCGCGTGGCACGTCTTTTTAAAGACAGTTCGCCCGCGCACCTCCGGGTGCGATCGATCTCCGTTGCCGTCCGATGGGCACAATCACTGCTTGACGTGTTTGGGCTTCAGCACGCTTGGGGGGAGTCCAATTCACCATGGTGGGTACCCAACGCCCCCGTCATGCGTGCAGAGATTGCCACCTTGCTGGTGAAGGGTGTAATCGAGCCTGTCCCTCCAGCCAAAATGAAGTCCGGCTTCTACAGCCCCTACTTCATTGTACCCAAGAATATTGGTGGGTTACGACCGATCCTGGACCTGCACATCCTGAACCGATCCCTTCACAGGCTTCCGTTCAGGATGTTGACAGCGAAATGCCTTTCGAATGCGTTCGTCCAGCAGATCGGTTTGCAGCGATTGACCTGAAGGGTGCCTACTCCCATGTCTCCTTCCTTCCTTGCAGACCATTCCTACGGTTTGCTTCGAGGGGTGGGCATATCAATATGCACCTCCCATTCGGGCTAGCTCTGTCCCATCGCATCTTTACGAAGATTGTCGAGGCACCCGTTGCGCCACTCAGGCAGCACGGGGATCGCATCCTGAAGTACCTTGACGACTGGCTCATACTGAGTCACTCTCGAGAGCAGGGGTGCGAACACAGAGATCTAGTGCTCCAGCACTTAGCCCATCTGGGCCTTCGGGTCAACTGGGAGAAGAGCAAACTCTGCCCCATGCAGAGGATCTCTTTTCTCGGTATAGAAATCGACTCGGTTGCCATGTGTGCACAGCTTACGAGCGAGCATGCACAGTCACTGCTGACTTGCCTCCGTCAAATCGAGAGCAAGAGTGCGGTTCCACTGAAGTTATTTCAGAGGCTCCTGGGGCATATGACATCTGCAGCTGCAATAACGCCGCTCGGATTGCTTCATATGAGACCGCTTCAGCACTGGCTTCGCGATCGAGTCCCGAGATGGGCATAGCAGTCGGGCACGCTCCGGGTCCCAGTGACTCGGGCCTGCCTGCAGACCCTCACCCCATGGTCGAACCTCAGCTTCTACGGGCCGGCTTGTCCTTAGAACGAGTTTCCAGGCATATTGTTGTATCAACAGATGCTTCTGCCATTGGGTGGGGTGCCATGTGCAATGGGCATGCTGCCGTGGGCACCTGGACAGGACCCCAGTGCTGCCTGCATGTCAATTTCCTCGAGTTGCTGACAGTACGGTTCTCCCTGCACCACTTCCGAGCGCTGCTCAAGGGTCAACATGTACTAATCCGGTCAGACAACACGGCCACAGTAGCGTACATCAACCATCAGGGTGGTCTGCACTCCTGCCGTATGTCTCAACTCGCCTGCCATCTCGTTATATGGAGTCAGAAGCATCTGAGGTCCCTTCGTGCTGTCCATGTTCCGGGAGACCTGAACTGTGCAGCCGATGAGCTCTCAAGGTTCAGCCACTTCCGGGGGAATGGAGACTCCATCCCCTGATGGTCCAGCTGATTTGGGAACAGTTCGGCAACGCACAGGTATCCCTGTTCTCCTGTTTGCCTCCCACGACTCTTCCCACTGCCGCCTGTATTATTCCCTGACCGAGGGCACTCTCAGCATGGATGCACTGGTGCACAGCTGGCTGCGGGGCCTACGCAAGTTTGTGAGCCTTTTTGCACAGGGAGGACAAGGAGCAGGTCATTTTGGTCGCCCCATACTGGCACAGCCGGACCTGGTTCCCAGAACTCGTACTCCTTGCGACAGCCCCTCCCTGGCCATTTCCTCTGAGGAAGGACATCCTTTCTCAGAGATGGGGCACCTTATGGCACCCGCATGTTCCACCTGGAATATTCTTCCCAGTGATATTTGGTATTCCTGTGATAAGTGGGAGTCCGTACTAGTCTTACAACAGGGAGCTCGCACTGATTTGTCAGTCACTGACATTACTCGGAGTGACTGAACAAAAGGGAACATCTCAGTTACATATGTAACCGTCGTTCCCTGAGGAGGGAACGGCCGGAGTTCAGTCTTGGCTCCTCAGCAGGTAAACAATGCGACGTGCCAGCATACTTCCTTATATACCCACACTGTGGGGTGGAGTTACGCTATGCAAATTCCGCATGCCCATGGCATTGGCACTGCCATTGGGCGTTTTCTAGATCTTGAAGATGATATCTATGATGGTTTCTAGGCAAAACCCCCATTCGTCAGTCACTGATGTTACATCTCCGTTCCCTCCTCAGGGAACGAGGGTTACATATGTAACCGAAACGTTTTACTCCCATTCAAACGTAGAAAATTCAGGGACATCCATGCTTTAACATCCACAAGGCAAGCAGCCACCTGTTCTAGACAATTCTTATGTGAGGAAAATATATTTGTGTGTCATCTGCATAACAACGATAACTTAAGCCATACATTTCAAAGATAGTACCGAGAGGGAGCATGTATAGAGAAAATAACATTGTGCTAGTGTGGAGCCTTGATGAATCCCACAGGTCAACAGTACCTGTCCGAATTGCTTTCTCACCTCATCTGAACCGCCCCAGAGATCATTTTCAATCAGACTGTGACAACCTCATTCAGACGATCTCTGAGCGATTGGTTTGATGCGGATCTGAACGCTATTGCTGTGTTCATATACCTAAACGAAAACAAACTAATGGAGGAAACGCACCAAGTTCTGAAACAAACACTCCTGGGTCAGCTTACCTCTGAGGAAGGTCTCAAACCAGCAAGTGCAGTTCCTGTGATGTCCAGTGCAGAGATTATAGAAAGATGCATGGATATATGATTTGGGAGCACTTCTCACCACACAAAGCAAGAGCTGGTCTCTATGAAAATGGGCATTTTGAGTCCAAATTGCATGTCATCCAGCTGGTTGTACTAAAAAGAAAAGTGAGACCTTACTAACAATAACTTGTTCAAGTGTTTTTTTTTTTTTTTGCCAAGAACAGGAGGAGCTGGTCAGTGACCCGGTGTGACATTAGAATGGCTCTGCTCTCTGTAATTTCTGATTTCGTACTCAACTTCTTAAAAAATAAATAAATAAATAAATAAAAAAACACTACAGTGTAGGGATAATGAACTTTACATTATTAGAAAGTGGCCTGAAAATATAAATGATGTTTCAAGATTTGGTTAATGAAGCTGCTGTAAATGGTTTTTGAGTCATGAAGTGAATTATATTAGAATTATTTCATTTGTGAAACTATTAAATCAAGGGCATGATCTGTTCTCAGGTGTTAGTATCGTTCACAATAATATAAGCCTAAAGACCTATAATGAAATATTTCTCTTCAAAATAAATGCTGTTCTTTTAAACGTGTCACAAATAAAATAATTCTAATATAATTCTAATATATTAAGCAGCACAACCACATTCAACATCATAATGTTTCTTAATCACCAACTCAGTATGTTAGAATGATTTCTAAAGGATATATAATGATTTATTCATACAAGACGGTATGCAATGTTTCAAGCTTTACTGGCCAGATAATTATCATCAGTACAAGGGACTGACCCTTTTAGTCAACGAGAGACTTTTGCCAGGCTATAAAGTTAAAAAGAAGCAAAAAAGAGTAAAGCATGCAAATGGAAGAAGAAAGAATGTGTGAATGATAAAATATCCCAACTCAGCCTAAACCTGAACCAGCTACAGCAAATACTGTGGACAGATCCCACAGGAATCTAACTAAATGGTCTATTCATTTCTCAGTGTTAAATAAAATAAAATAAATAAAATAATAATTAAAAAAAAAACACCAGCTTTATTTTGGGGTGTTAAATGATGGGAGAGAGCTGTATAAAAAAAAAAAAAAAAAAAAAAAGAGGAGGATGCTATTAATCTCTGTGATCTGAAATCCTTTTCTCCCATTAATCTTTAATTGTAAATGAGAAGAGTATCTGAGGCTGTGGCGATCTGTCAGAAGTGGGGGAGAGTGCCTGGGGGGATCTGCTCTGGAGGCCATATTCTCTGATTGAGCATAATATATCTAACAACCACAACTTATGCCTCATTATGACTTCCTACCTTTTTAAAATCCCTGTTGATATCCAGGTCAGCATGACTTGTATGACTTCTTAACTCAATACATACGGGTGAGAAAACGTCAAAAGGAGTGTAGCTACTGTAGTATTTTTCAACAGGCTCACTGGAAAAACGTGCCTGTGTGCATTTCTGTAAAACAATAATATGATGCTGCTTGTATGTTTTGTGACTCTTTAAAAGTGAAATATCCAGTGAGTAGCAAAAGCACTTTCAGTTTTATCTGCAACAGTGAATATGAATCTGGCAATGTTTTATTATGTTGTTTCGGAAATGTCTGGTGACGTTAAAAGGTTAATGCTCTAACGTATTTGAAAATAACACTAAGCCCTACCCCTAATATGGATAAAGGCCTTCATTAACCCCCTGGAGTCATATGGATTACTTTTATGATGGATGGATGCGCTTTTTTGGACTTCAAAATCAGGTCTGCCATTCACTACCATTATAAACTGAAGAGCCTGGGGATATATATATATATATATATATATATATATGTGTGTTCGTCTGAAAGAACCTAGCCATATACACCTGGCTTGAGGGTGAGTAAATAATAATAATTTTAATTTCTGGAGTTATCTCTTTAAATCTACAACATTTTAAAATACATTAAATATTAGATCCCACAGCAAGGATCAGCCAAATTTTCATGTGCATCTTGAAAAGCAGATGTTTAGGAAAGTTTTTGTGCCATCTAGTGGTTTAGAGGGGATTAAATTCAAATGCGCCTTTTAGCCCTGTTGTACCCTATTGTCTAAGGCAGTGTTTCCCAACCACAATCCTGGAGGCACACCAACACTGCACATTTTGCGTGTCTCCTTTATCTGCCACACCCATTTCAGGTCTTTGAGTCTCCACTAATAAGATGATCATTTGAATCAGGTGTGTTTGATTAGGGACACATGCAAAATGTGCAAAGTGTGCTTCCAGGATCGTGGTTGGGAAACACTGGTCTAAGGAACCATTAAAAAATAAGTTTGTTAATTAATAATCTTCCCCTGTAAACATAAGCTCTGTGAAAAGGAATACAAGTTGTTGTTTTGCCACTAGTGTAGTGGAAACTGCAGTGATTTGTATAGGTACATTTTTTAGACTTTTCCTAAAAATGTAGATAGAGGCATACTTTTTTCAGCTTATATATTTCAATACAGTGAGAAGTTTGTTGTGGCTTTAAACAAACCTGATAGTTTGCTTCACATCAATGCAAGCAGTGAGCCTGTGGACAGAGAGTTCTTCATCAAGTCCGTTCTTCTTTCCGGTTGACTAAAACTTCTGGGAATGAGGTTATTAATTTTGCCTGGACAGTTGGTACTGTGCCAGTCTTTTTTTCTTGGCCATTCTCTGCCCCTCTGACACCCATTCTCAGGACAAATTTGTAATATTTTTAGCATGGCAGATAATGAATTCTGGCAGCTAAAACAGAACCACAAACACTGGACAAAACAGCAACAAATTGAGAAAGAGAACATGGTGTGTCCAAATATTACTGACTTGCAAATGATTCCAGGGGAGGTTTATGAAACCAGCAGTCTGTGTAACACATTCAAAATGAGCCCGGTCCAATGGATAAAACTGACATCTTATATTATCCTACAGCTAAGCCGAGCACATAATGTCTCCAAGCATCCGTCATAAAATGAAAGCTCGACCATAAAGCATTATTTCAGACATATTATTTTCTCCTCTTGTTTTGAAATCAGAAAAGCTTTACAACATCATCCCCTCAAGTATTTCCCCCTTATGACAGGAATGGCACTGGTCCATTGGGAGACTAGTCAGGCATGTTTATTGGTCATTTTTATGGCTGTTTATTAAGTATTCCCTAAGGGTGCCCCACAACCCATAAAACACCACCTGACTGGAGCTCATGAGAATCCCATGACTCTGTCATAGACTTGACTGCAAGATTGACTGCAAGTATGGGATATTTCTTCTGACTGATGTTTATTGTTTCAAATTATGACCCTCATCTCAAACAGCACTACGTACAAGAGGTGTTCCATGAACTGAATTCATCAGGATATCTGCTTCAGCCAGTGGCAACATCACATTGATGAAGGTGTAAAACACGCCTTTCAGTGCGGTGATAATATTGGATTCAGTGCTATGATAATATGGACACTTCAAGAAATCCAGCTCCAGAAATTCATGCCCTGATGAGGGGAGCTGCTTATCACAGCTTCATGGCCTGAGTGGACTGGTGATATATGCCCACAGTGATGGAGTGATATTAAACACAAGGGAGGTAGACAAACAGAGGGAGCGACAGAAGGTGCTGCCTGAACTCTTCCTGACTTCATAATGGTGTTGGCTTTTAAAATAAATGCATTGCAGGATCAGTTGTTTCAGTTCTATATACACATTCCTTCAAAGCATAAATGTTTAAATGTTAAAGGTGATGTTATTTTTTGTTAAAATACTTTTTTTCTTCCTCTGCTTATTGTGGATAACTATAAGGGAGACATTTATAGGTAGAATTTTACAGGCTGAACATTTGAAAAATGACTCTAGGGAGGAGGAGGCAGGGTTGTAAAACCATCAGTTTAACAAGAAAGGAGCTAGAAATCTCTTTCATACACTACTATTCAAAAGTAATTTTTATTATTATTATTTAAGAAGTTAATGTTTTAATCGACAAGGACACATTGCATTGATCAGAAAGGACAATAAAGGCGTTTGCAATGCTTTAACGTTTAATTTAAAACATTTCTATTTCAAATAAATGCTGTTGTTTTGAACTTTCTATTCAAAGACTAATAATACAAATAACAAAAGTATGCATGGTTTCTACCAACAATATTAGGCTACACAACTGTTTTCAACATTCATAATAACAACAAATGTTTCTTGAGCACCAAATAAGCATATATTTTTGACGGATCATGTGACACCTTTCAGTTTTGCCACCACATGAATAAATTATAATTTAAAATAGTGAAATATAAAGAAATTATTTTAAATTGTAATAGTATTTCACCAAATAAATGCAGCCTTAGTGAGAACAGGAGACCTCTTTCAAAGAATGTAAAAGCATTGTTCAAAGAACAAACTTTGTCAACACTTTAACACTATTAACTCAATCAGTTATTAGCATGCATATTACTATGATATTGGCTGTTTATTAGTACTTATAAATCACATATAAAGGCCTTATTCTGCATGACAATATTCTACATCCTTAATCCTACCAAATTCCTACCCAATACCTAAACTTAACTAACTTACTAACTATTAAAAAGTAGTAATTAGGAGTTTGAGGCAAAAGTTATAGTTAATAGTTAGTTAATAATGAGAATTGGATCCTAATCTAAAGTGCAACAAACTTTATCTGTAGCAAATACATGGAGAATCGATTAGCCATGACATTATGACCACCTTCCTAATATTATGTTGGTCCACCTTTTGCTGCCAAAACAGCCCTGACCTGTCGAGGTATAGACTCTGCTAGACTCCTGAAGGTGTGCTGTGGTATCTGGCACAAAGATAGACCAGGCCACCTTCTTCCATAATCACACTCTAAAAAATGCTTTAACCCAGCATTTTTTAGAGTGCAGTGTTATTCACTTCACCTGTCAGTGGTCATAATGTTATGCATGATCAGTGTGTGTGTGTGTGTGTGTGTGTGTGTGTGTGTGTGTATACACTCACCTAAAGAATTATTAGGAACACCATACTAATACTGTGTTTGACCCCCTTTCGCCTTCAGAACTGCCTTAATTCTACGTGGCATTGATTCAACAAGGTGCTGAAAGCATTCTTTAGAAATGTTGGCCCATATTGATAGGATAGCATCTTGCAGTTGATGGAGATTTGTGGGATGCACATCCAGGGCACGAAGCTCCCGTTCCACCACTTCCCAAATATGCTCTATTGGGTTGAGATCTGGTGACTGTGGGGGCCATTTTAGTACAGTGAACTCATTGTCATGTTCAAGAAACCAATTTGAAATGATTCGAGCTTTGTGACATGGTGCATTATCCTGCTGGAAGTGGCCATCAGAGAATGGGTACATGGTGGTCAAAAATGGATGGACATGGTCAGAAACAATGCTCAAGTAGGCCATGGCATTTAAACAATGCCCAATTGGCACTAAGGGGCCTAAAGTGTACCAAGAAAACATCCCCCACACCATTACACCACCACCAGCAGCCTGCACAGTGGTAACAAGGCATGATGGATCCATGTTCTCATTCTGTTTACCCCAAATTCTGACTCTACCATCTGAATGTCTCAACAGACTCATCAGACCAGGCAACATTTTTCCAGTCTTCAACTGTCCAATTTTGGTGAGCTTGTGCAAATTGTAGCCTCTTTTTCCTATTTGTAGTGGAGATGTAGAGGGTCTTCTGCTGTTGTAGCCCATCCGCCTCAAGGTTGTGCGCGCTGTGGCTTCACAAATGCTTTGCTGCATACCTCGGTTGTAACGAGTGGTTATTTCAGTCAAAGTTGCTCTTCTATCAGCTTGAATCAGTCGGCCCATTCTCCTCTGACCACTAGCATCAACATCATTTTCGCCCATAGGACTGCCGCATACTGGATGGTTTTCCCTTTTCACACCATTCTTTGTAAACCCTAGAAATGGTTGTGCGTGAAAATCCCAGTAACTGAGCAGATCTTTCTTTC
The DNA here is from genome assembly GCA_018749465.1 of Paracanthobrama guichenoti. Taxonomy (NCBI): domain Eukaryota; kingdom Metazoa; phylum Chordata; class Actinopteri; order Cypriniformes; family Gobionidae; genus Paracanthobrama; species Paracanthobrama guichenoti. The sequence continues at coordinate 32,851,157 of CM031949.1, forward strand.
CCATTCTGACATTCAGTTTGGAGTTCAGGAGATTGTCTTGACCAGGACCACACCCCTAAATGCATTGAAGCAACTGCCATGTGATTGGTTGATTAGATAATTGCATTAATGAGAAATTGAACAGGTGTTCCTAATAATCCTATATATATATAAACAACAACAACAACACTTTGTTGTAGACTACCATCCAGTCTCCCCTATTTCATGATCATGAGAGAATATTTCTGCAGATTATAGCTTGGGCAGTTATGGCCTACATTAGCATTTTACCCTACAAACACAATACTCATAATGTGATAGCAATTGAAACTTGGACCACATTACCAAAGAGTAGAAGTTATGGAAAATGCATGGCAGCAAAAGGTGTACCACTCTTCATGTCAAATTTTCTTTTCCTCTTCAAATACTCAAACTAGGTTTTGTCCACATTAATCCAAATGTCTTAAGACACATGGAGGATATTTGCAAATGCAGGAGAAGCAAACTATAAACAAAGCTTTAATGTATATTTCAATACCCCGCTGGAAGGTTTTCTAACATATTAAGACAGGATCTGACAGGCATCACTGATTATAGCATGGAATCCCAATGCCCACAAGCCATAATGTAGAGCCATAATTGGCTGGTAATACTGATTTTTAATACCCAGTGCCCCAGATTATCTGTTTTTGTATTCACTTTGGGCTCTGTCTCGAAAAGCTTCACTAATAACTCCATATAATGTCTCTAAAGCCTGAAAGAAATAAGTGGAAGCTATCCTCCACATAGGTCACAATTACCAACAGATAAATAGGTGTTTAGCACAGAGCTTGCTCTGTCCTATACAGTAACATTAGTGGAAACCAGGAAACATTATTAAGAATTAGAAATTAAGTAAAATGGAACATGGAATTGACAGTATAATGTGTATTAAGCATACATATTAAGGTTGTAAATTGAATCTTATTTTAAGCATCTAGAAAATTCACGTCAATTCACCAATGAGCACACTCCGTATTGTCATGACAGTAAACATAATCAGCTTCCAATGAATGAGATAGATGAAAGGGCATCACATTTATTATTAATACTTATCAGTTAATGTAAAACACATGAGCTACAATAGAGTAATTTTGCCTCAAACCATGTTTCTCATAAATGATTACTTTTTGAAGGCCAGCAAAAAACAAAACAAAAAAACACCAAAAAACAAAAAAAAAAAAAAAACAGCTGGACAAATAAAACAGAAGAGTCTGAACAAATTAAAATCAAAAAGAAGATTTTTTTGCACTCATATGTATCTAAATGTAAGAAATAAAAATAATACTAATAATAAAAAGTAAGATTGCCCAGCCATGTTCCACAGGAGTATAAATATGAGGAAACACAAAGGCCAAATTCCCTTAATTATCCATCACAAGGAGTAAAACCAAAGAATACAGTTCTGATGTGCAGTAAAAGATTGTTGAGCGTGGCTGTAGGAAAATAGCTAAAGCATTGAAAATTCCACCATCAGGGCAATAATTAAGAAGCTCCAAATAACTAAAGATGTTACGAATCTGCCTGAAAGAGGGCGTGTGTCCATGGAGGAGAATTTTCGTGGCCAAAAACTCTCCAAGGATCACAGCTGGAGAATTGCAGAGATTGGTTGAGTCTTAGGGTCAGAAAAAAATAAAATAAAAAATAACATAAAAAAATTATAATAATTCAAACAACCCCTACAATCACCACATGTTGGTGATCATACAAAAACAAAAGTCCAGCATATTCAGTTGTCAGACACGACTGGAACTTCAAAAGGGACCTGGTTCTGTGGTCAGATGAAACTAAAAATGGAGATTTATTTTTTATTTTATTTTATTTTATTTTATTTTTCTTTTCTTTTCTATAGTAACTCACTCAGAGGTGCACATTAAGCTGTGTCCAGAATTCCTAATTGTCTAGGAACTAAACACTGGGAAAAAGATAAAACATATTATAATAGTTATTTTTCTAATGTTCTTGATTTTATTTTAAATAAAATCTTTATTTTAGCAGTATCAGTCCAAGGGGCACATTGCTGAAGCAGAGCAATAAGATCAGCGTGTCCTTCATAATCTTGTTCAAGCTCACCCTGTCCTCCTCAGCTCTGTCACTCATTCAATATTCCACCTTTCTCTGAGCCCCATCCCCATCATGTCACATCCCCCAGCACCCGTTTTGCACATTCGCTCAGTGTTAAAAGGAATCAGCACTGGAGTGTGGTGGGGTGATGATGCCCTAATGAAGATGAATATTCAGCTTGAGAAAGGTTCCTGGAATGATTCCCAGCTTGTGCCTGCTGTCCCACTCCAACTGCCAGCACGGTAAGAGAGGAGAAGCGACAAAGCCTCAGAGAAACCGGTACAGCTAACTCTAGAACATGTGCGTGATGAAAACAAAATCAAGGAGAAACAATGTCTCCGTTTTGGATTGAATGACTTTCACTGTGGTAGGCAGCTGAGTGAGGAGTCTTTGTTCAGTTAATTTTATACACGTAGCTGCACAACTCAAGCACCACTTAATGAAACAGGCAGAGAAGGAGATAAAAGCTAAGTATAGTTGTGAGTGCACATCTATCAAGGTCATATAAATATACATTATATATGACCTTGAGAGACATACGCTTACAACTATCTTTGCAACACACACATGCGCACACAGATGTGGTCATACGTTTGCAAACTCTTTGCAGAATTGGCAGAATGTTAATGTTAAAACAAAATAAGAGGAATCATTAAGTTGTGAGTGCACATCTATCAAGTTCATATAAATATAACTTATATATGACCTTGAGAGACATATGCTTACAACTATATGCGCAACACACACATGCACGAACAGCTGTGGTCATACGTTTGCTAATGTTAATGTTAATGTTAAACAGAGAAGTCAAAAAAATAAATAATAATATATATATATATATATATATATATATATATATATATATATATATATACATATACACATACACACATACACACATACACACACACACACACACACACACACACACTGCTCAAGAAATTAAAGGAACACTTTGAAAACACATCAACTCTGAATGGGGATCTATAGTAATATGGAAATGAAAATTATCATCCTACAGAGGACTGAGTTCAAAGACATCCCAAAAATCTAAGTGAAAAAAATTATGCAGCAGGCTAGTCCATTTTGCTGAAATTTCATGCAGCAACTCAAAATGGTACTCAGTAGTTTGTTTGGCCCCCACATGCTTGTATGCATGCCTGACAACGTCGGGGCATGCTCCTAATGAGACGACGGATGGTGTCCTGGGGTATTTCCTCCCAGATCTGGACCAGGGCAGCTACTGGACAGTCTGATGTGCAACCTGACAACGTTAGATAGACCGAAACATAATGTCCCAGAGGTGTTGTATTGGATTTAGGTCAGGCGAGCATGGTCCTCCAGGAACTGCCTGCATACTCACCACATGAGGCCGGGCATTGACGTGCACCAGGAGGAACCCAGGACCCACTGCACCAGTATAGGGTTTGACAATGGATCCTAGGATTTCATCCCAATACCTAATGGCAGTCAGCCTGTAGAGGTCTGTGGGTCCCTCCATGGATATGCCTCCCCAGACCATCACTGACCCAGCACCAAACCGGTCCTTCTGAATGATATTACAGGCAGCATAACATTCTCCATGGCTTCTCCAGACCCTTTCATGTCTGTCACATGTGCTCAGGGTGAACCTGCTCTCATCTGTGAAAAGCACAGGCCGCCAGTGGCGGACCTGCCAATTCTGGTGTTCAATGGCAAATGCCATTCGAGCTCCACGGTGCTGGGCAGTGAGCACAGGGCTCACTAGAGGACGTCGGGCCCTGAGGCCACCCTCATTAAGTCTGTTTCTGATTGTTTGGTCAGAGAAATTCATACCAGTGGCCTGCTGGAGGTCATTTTGTAGTGCTCTGAGAGTGCTCATCCTGTTCCTCTTTGTACAAAGGAGCAGCTACGGTCCTGCTGATGGGTTAAGGACCTTCTACGGCCCTGTCCAGCTCTCCTAGAGTAACTGCCTGTCTCCTGGAATCTTCTCCATGCTCTTGAGACTGTGCTGGGAGACACAGCAAACCTTTTGGCAATGCCACATATTGATGTTGGACTGCCTGTGCAACCTCTGTAGGGTCCAGGTATTGCCTCATGCTACCAGTAGTGACACTGACCCTAGCCAAATGCAAAACTAGTGAAAATCAGTCAGAAAAGATGAGTAGGGAAAAAACCTGTAAAACCATTCCTGTTTTGGGGGTTGTCTCACTGTTGCCCATCTAGTGCACCTGTTGTTAATTTCATTAACATTTCAGCAGCTGAAACTGATTAATAACCCCCTCTGCTACTTAACTGACCAGATCAATACCCCAGGAGTTTAACTGACTTGATGCTATTCTCTGATTAAAAAGTGTTCCTTTAATTTTTTTGAGCAGTGTATATATTAGGGGTGGCACGGTACAAGAAAAAAACATCCAAACCGTTCTGTTCGCTTGTCTCGGTTCAGAGCGTGTGCGTTGTACGGTTCGACGCATGCGCAATGTAGCCTCGTGCCTGTATGTTACCTCAGACAGTGGGTGTCCTTTTCGCGCAAAATAAGAGGTGCGTGTGGACATACAGTAAAAGACAGTAAAAATGGAGTGCTGCAGGTCATGTCACATGTAGAAATGGCAAGTGGGAGAGATAAGTAAGGCTGCCCAGATTTGGAGGATGCGCCAGCATCGTATAACGCCAGCTTCACACCGCACATGCAAGCAGTGCGTTGGTAGGGCAGAAGCAGTGCATATGGAGAGCGGGAGTCGCGCATTGTGCATTCGCACTGGCAGCGTTTGTCTCGCGCAGATTAACCATGGCTCGTTTATTGCAAATAGAATATTATATATATATAGAAATAAATCTACTACTGTCCTGAATAAGCTATTCAACATAATATATGTTTACAGATAGTCCATAAAACTAAATAATAACTTAAAAAATAAATAAAAAAAGTGAATACATCCTATACTTCCTTTAAACAAACATGAAACTCGCATAAACCTATTAAAATAAATATCACATTTAGATTTGTCATTATTTAGTAGAGTGAAATAGCTCCATGTGGCCCCCCCATATTGTCATTGCTTCTGGCAAGAACGTATCACTCTATAAATGTGGCCTGTGAGTGTGTGCTGCCTGAATATTTGCATTTTAAGGTTTTGTGCATGTTAAATGACCAGAGGGAGGAGGAGAAAGGAGAAATATCTCACAACTACAATATACATGCTGTTCTCTTTCACTTCAGAGCTCATGGTATGCTTTCATTTTCACTCTAAGTGAATTAGAAAACCACTAATTTAAAACACTTAGCCATATTATGATATGAGCAGCAGTTATCATCCCTCTTATTCAGTAGGGATATACAACTTTCTCTCTGACCTGGCAACAGACTGGCATGTGACAAGTGTTTTAGCGGTCATCAGCTGTAGATGATACGTACATCTCCCAATACAACCTCCCATGTACTTCTTATCATCATCATCATCATCATCATCATCATCATCATCACCACCATAATCATACTAGCCCGGTGCTGAAATGGCATAAACGTAACCTAAAACTGCCAAATATTCTCCCCCAAGAAATTGGGAGAAAGTTGTGACAGCTATAATACATCCAGATAGTATGAAAACCTTGCCTCAACCTATATGTCCACTCATCATCTTCTTACTTTGAAACCTCTCATTTCCTCTTCATGGGATTTAATACTTCTTTATAGTGCTGAGCAAGCTCTCTGGGATGAGAGGGCCAGGGACTTAGCCTCTGTTACCGTTGCAGTCCGGTGAAGGGAATTGGCAGATTATTTGGTCAACTGCGATCAGTTCCACCACAGATTAAATGTCTCAGAGTTCCCCAGGACGTGCCCTGAGTTTATACTTTTTTTTTTATAAGCCCATCAAAGTCAGATGCACAGTCTGTAGTGAAACTGCATATCAAGAAACGGAAAACCTCTTTAGTTGCTGTAGTAGTGTGTGATTTGAGGAGTTTTTATTGTTTCTGCATTCTGAGAGTGAAAACTAACCACCCGCTGACTTTCAACTCTCTCTTAAAAGCATGTTAGATTGCAGTCCAATTTTATTCCTAATTTTAAAACCAAAAAAATGAGGAAGAAACTGAAATAAGACCATAGTGAAATACAGAGCTGAAATACTTAAACTCACACTGGTTTTCTCCACTTCCCTGCTCCTAATGTAAAACCCTGATGTGTGACATTTCATATAAAAGACTATCTTGTGAGGATTATTCTACTTTATAGTTCTGCTGTGGCACACAATTTTGAACATGTCCTATAATCAGGGTATCATAAATGGGTTATAAGAAAATGTCATCTAATATTATAAAAGAACAAAAGGCTATGCATAAAGGAATAAGCATCAACCTTCGATTAGCAGGTAATGCCTGATATAATCATTATTAGTATGGCTCAATATATACTGTATTAGTTTTGCATGCAAACTAATGCTTGTAATGGTCCTGATATGACACAAGTTCCAGAAAAAATTCCAAATACATATTTTAAAACAGTTTCACATGAAAGAGTCAATGTTAGAAATTACAGAACATAATGGAAAACTAATAGCAACTACCAAGGAAGGGCAGCTACTGTGCTAACTTTTATCTGGGTACTGTAAAAAGACAATCTGCACTTTCAGTGAGTTTCAACTGTGCAGATTTGCTATGTTAATATATATATAAAAAATAAATAAAAAAATGCAAAGAGTATCTGCAAATGTAATTAAAGAAAAAAAAAAAAGAAAGGATCAACTTTCTTCAGTTCAGAAAACTCTGTGTTAAAAATTCATGAATGAATGAATGGTAAGAAAGTTGTATGCTTGAAAGAAAGCAAAGTCAAGCATAAGCAGGTGCCAACTCAATACTCAATTCAGAAAAATGAACACTTAACCGAGAGCCCTTGATCAAACAGTCCATGTGCATGAACCATCATCCAACCAAATGTGATAAAAGACCAATGGCACCAAAAATAACTTCTTTTGAATCTTGGTGGGCAAATAATCCATAAATGACTTCAAAGAAGAAGACCAAAATTAAAAATCTGGAAACACTGCTCAAAAACTTCCCTTTACCTTCCTTCATTTTTGTAAAATAACAAAATATGTATATTTCTATTAGCCCTAATGTAGTAGTCACAAGTTTGCAGACTGACCAGAATCATAGGCTCCACAAACTTTCCAAAACAGTAGGGTGGATGCAGGTAAAGTGGGTAACTTTTTTTAAAAGGTGTAATTTAAATACCTAGATGTTTTTTTATTTTTTATTTATTACTTTTGTTAACTTTAAGGTCCTGCTATAATATTTCAATTTGAATACAGTTGATACATGTTATTTGCAAAGTTTTTACCAATAAACATTTTGAGATCATGCACTCCAGACAAATTTATTTTCAGGTGAAGTGGGCCAACTGGTCTGGTAAAGCGGGACCTCCATCATAAAATCATCATGTATCATAGAAATATATGCTTATTTTATGCTCTCTTTAATTTCTTCCATCTCTGACTTTCTAATGGAACACTCATTTCTGTTTTCTAAGAAAAATAAATGGCATTATACATGTCAACTATAAAATTGTCACAAACAGATTTTTTTTTTTTTTGCTTGAACACTATTAACCGGAACACAGATAAACATCCACATAGCATAGACTAGACAGGACAAACTGAACAGACACAGAGAGAACTTAAATGTGGGCAATAATGAGGTGTTCACAGCTGAACTGGATGACAAATTATAGTAGAAGTAGTCTATTTATTTAGTTGATTTATACTGGATGACAAATCAATTAACAAACCTAGACAAAACATTTTGAAAACTGAAAGCAAAGTCCAAACAGTGTGTGTCCAAAAAAAAAAAAAAAAAAAGTCAATTTATTTAATGAATTGGAATATAATTACTGAAGTTTGCCCACTTTACCTGAATCACACTGGCCCACTTTATCAGCAATATTTAAACACCTTACAAGAAACCGAACACATTTTTAAACATGTTATTATTTGCATTGTATTCCCTGCTAACCGTAGTAACAGTAGCCATTGAAATAATACATACAAATGCAAGGCAATTACAATTGCCGTTTAAATTATGTCACATATTATGGGTCCACAAATTGAAAACACAATTGCAAATACAATTTGCAATTCCTTTTGAATATTGCCCAGGATATCACTCCACAATAATTGGTATAAGTTTGGTATAAGCAAATGTAGCAGCAACAGGATTTCCCAGAGACAATGTGTTTTTTTTCCAGCAGATGAGCAACAACAACCATTACAAACAGGTGGGTAAAGGAAGGAAGTTACACATTTAAAGTGCCAAACATATTAAGAACTGTCAGCCTCAGATGGTATGCTACATGGAAATAATGAAGAAAAAAAAAAAAAAAAAAGTAGCACAAAAATTGAAACACTTTATTTAGCACTTTGCTCAAAAATGTTGACTACAAGACAACATATAACCCCTAGTTTTTTTCCACACGTTTTTGAATCGGCCTTCTGTGCTGATTTTTGTTCTGTCTGTGAGAGAACAACATCAGAACTGCATGACTGCAGAAGTACACGGCTTGGAAGGCACACTGAGAACAACATTAAATTATCAGTTTTTAGACCCTAATTGGACAAAACAACACTTACTCTTTGAATAAAAGAGTAGTAATAAACAACTAGAAGAAAAAAAAAAAAAAAAGGACCAACAGGGAATGCAAACTAACAACAAGCAAATTTACTGTTACCTCAACAGTTCTCTTCTCTCTCGCCAAATAATCAAGAAATCGAGTCAAGATGTAGTGCAACTTGGGCTGTCCGTTTTGTCACGGTTGATTTATCAGTAAATCAAGTTCTTAAAAATAAAATAAAATAAAAAAAAGTATGTTTAAGTGAAATACTACTTTTAGTCCAATGAAACAGAGAAATAACTATATTCTATTTCATTTTCACACAAGCACTATGTACATCTGATCTCCACGATTGCTTTGATTTACATTTGGAATATTTGTGCATCATACCACAAAAGTTAGCAAGAAAAAAACATGCCAGCACTTCTGTATCACCACAATAAAACATTATTTTAAAATGCCTGGGCCTATGTTTAAGAATTCATGAAGACAAGGGGGAAAATGTCCCAAAAGTCTCCAAATGAGGAGAAAGATCTGCAGACAAATGTGGTGTCTGATCATGACGCCATTGTATTTGTCACCATACATCCCACGGGGCTTATAATGCAGTTTAATGTAAACAAGCTGATAACAGGCCAACAGCCCAGACTTCACCACACTGGGGACAACCCTGCAAGATTTATATGGACTGTCAAGCTCATTTGTGCATGCAGTTTGTATTTTTGGACAGCATTTGTTTCCTTTTTTTTTTTTTTTTTCTCTCTCTCTCTTTTGCAAGTACAGCTTCGCAACAGAGTAAAACATTTTACAGTAAATAATTGAAACTTTACATGCATGCAATGAAAACTGAAATACCTGGTTTTAGACCATAATAATTTGTTAGCATGGTGAAGAGCCTCCTTTGCGGCCAACACAGCATCTTTGGGAATGACAGATACAAGTCCTTCACACTGGCCAGAGGGATTTGATCCATTCCTCTTCCAGAACAGTGGCCAGGTCACTCTGTGATGCTGGTGGAGGAAAACGTTTTCTGGCTTGCGCCTCCAAAAAACCCCGAAAGTGGCTCAAACATTTAGATCTGGTGACTTTGCAGGCCTTGGAAGATGTACAACTTCACTTCCATGTTTATCAAACCACTCAAACCATTCAATACGTTTCTTTCACATTGTCCACAGTCAATATTTACACTGTTGGTACCAATGAAACTGACATTTGGTAATGGCCCGAGTGACCGAAGGTTTGGCTATGAGCTCCTGACGAACAGTTTTGGTGGAAATAGGACAGGTGAGGTGCCTATTTAATTCTGCTGTGAGTTGGACAGTTGTTTGTATTATTATATTTCTTAGCAGCTTTTCATTGTTATTCATCATTCCACACAACTCTGCTGAACCACTCTGAATCAAAAACTTCCCACATTTTGCCAAAAAAACTTTTATAAGCAGTCAGTTAGCAAATTTCCTAACCAATAATTAGTGACTAAAGGTGCCCTGCCACACAAAACCGTTTTTACTTACATTTTTTGAAATATGTTAGGTCCATATGTGTTTGTGTTATGTCGTGAATGTGAAAATGAACTGCTACCTGCTCCGTCAGCTCTAGCCACTGAAAATAAATAAGTGGAGAAATCAGGCCAATTACAAAAGCTGGTCAGTCTGACGTGGTGTTGCCTGAGCTCATTACTATTCATGAGCTCGCCCAGTTGAGACCATGCCCACAGAATTCGTCTAGCTTAGTGACCGTTTTCGTATACAGCAAGGATGGCTGAACGTCAACGGGCTTGTGCGCTATGCACGAATAGAACTTCAGCACAGCACAGAACTGCACATGTTGCCCAAGAACCCAGGGTTGAGGATTAAATGGCTTCAGTTTATTTTTGGAACAATGCCACAACAATATAATTCAAAATTTGTTCTCTGTTCATCACATTTTGAAGAGACTTCATCAACTTTGGCAAGTTCAGCAGAGGCTTCACAAAAAATACCATTCAGACATATCCATGGCTAAACAAGCTGGTTGTGGTTCTTGTGGTGCTTCTGTCTGCTTTTCAGATTCAGGGTCTCACTGATTATTAAATCAACTTTTCTAATCAACCAATCACATGGCACTTGCTTCAGTGCATTTAGGGGTGTGGTCCGGGTCAAGACAATCTCCTGAACTCCAAACTGAATGTCAGAATGGGAAAGAAAGGTGATTTAAGCAATTTTGAGCGTGGCATGGTTGTTGGTGCCAGATGGGCCGGTCTGAGTATTTCACAATCTGCTCAGATACTGGGATTTTCATGCACAACCATTTCTAGGGTTTACAAAGAATGGTGTGAAAAGGGAAAAACATCCAGTGTGCGGCAGTCCTGTGGGCAAAAATGCCTTGTTGATGCTAGAGGTCAGAGGAGAATGGGCCGACTGATTCAAGCTGATAGAAGAGCAACTTTGACTGAAATAACCACTTGTTACAACCAAGGTATGCAGCAAAGCATTTGTGAAGCCACAACACGCACAACCTTGAGGCGGATGGGCTACAACAGCAGAAGACCCCACCGGGTACCACTCATCTCCACTACAAATAGGAAAAAGAGGCTACAATTTGCACAAGCTCACCAAAATTGGACAGTTGAAGACTGGAAAAATGTTGCCTGGTCTGATGAGTCTCGATTTCTGTTTAGACATTCAGATGGTAGAGTCAGAATTTGGCGTAAACAGAATGAGAACATGGATCCATCATGCCTTGTTACCACTGTGCAGGCTGGTGGTGGTGGTGTAATGGTGTGGGGATGTTTTCTTGGAACACTTTAGGCTTTTAGTGCCAATTGGGCATTGTTTAAATGCCATGGCCTACTTGAGCATTGTTTCTGACCATGTCCATCCATTTTTGACCACCATGTACCCATTCTCTGATGGCCACTTCCAGCAGGATAATGCACCATGTCACAAAGCTCGAATCATTTCAAATTGGTTTCTTGAACATGACAATGAGTTCACTGTACTAAAATGGCCCCCACAGTCACCAGATCTCAACCCAATAGAGCATCTTTGGGATGTGGTGGAATGGGAGCTTTGTGTCCTGGATGTGCATCCCACAAATCTCCATCAACTGCAAGATGCTATCCTATCAATAAAGGCCAATATTTCTTGTTGAATCAATGCCACGTAGAATTAAGGCAGTTCTGAAGGCGAAAGGGGGTCAAACACAGTATTAGTATGGTGTTCCAAATAATCATTTAGGTGAATATATATATATATATATATATATATATATATATATATATATATATATATATATATATATATATATATATATATACACACTCACCTAAAGGATTATTAGGAACACCATACTAATATTGTGTTTGACCCCTTTCGCTTTCAGAACTGCCTTAATTCTACGTGGCATTGATTCAACAAGGTGCTGAAAGCATTCTTTAGAAATGTTGGCCCATATTGATAGGATAGCATCTTGCAGTTGATGGAGATTTGTGGGATGCACATCTGCCCTGGAAGGAATATATTCATGCCCTACAAAGCTCCCGTTCCACCACATCCCAAAGAAGATCTATTGGGTTGAGATCTGGTGACCGTGGGGGCCATTTTAGTATAGTGAACTCATTGTCATGTTCAAGAAACCAATTTGAAATGATTCAAGCTTTGTGACATAGTGCATTATCCTGCTGGAAGTAGCCATCAGAGAATGGGTACATGGTGGTCATAAAGGGATGGACATGGTCAGAAACAATGTTCAGGTAGGCTGTGGCATTTAAACGATGCCCAATTGGCACTAAGGGGCCTAAAGTGTGGCAAGAAAACATCCCCCACACCATTACACCACCACCAGCAGCCTGTACAGTGGTAACAAGGCATGATGGATCCATGTTCTCATTCTGTTTATGCCAAATTCTGACTCTACCATCTGAATGTCTCAACAGAAATCGAGACTCATCAGACCAGGCAACATTTTTCCAGTCTTCAGCGGTCCAATTTTGGTGAGCTCGTGCAAATTGTAGCCTCTTTTTCCTATTTGTAGTGGAGATGAGTGGTACCCGGTGGGGTCTTCTGCTGTTGTAGCCCATCCGCCTCAAGGTTGTGCGTGTTGTGGCTTCACAAATGCTTTGCTGCATACCTCGGTTGTAACAAGTGGTTATTTCAGTCAAAGTTGCTCTTCTATCAGCTTGAATCAGTCGGCCCATTCTCCTCTGACCTCTAGCATCAACAAGGCATTTTTGCCCACAGGACTGCCGCACACTGGATGTTTTTCCCTTTTCACACCATTCTTTGTAAACCCTAGAAATGGTTGTGCATGAAAATCCCAGTAACTGAGCAGATTGTGAAATACTCAGACCGGCCCGTCTGGCACCAACAACCATGCCACGCTCAAAATTGCTTAAATCATCTTTCTTTCCCATTCTGACATTCAGTTTGGAGTTCAGGAGATTGTCTTGACCCGGACCACACCCCTAAATGCATTGAAGCAACTGCCATGTGATTGGTTGATTAGATAATTGCATTAATGAGAAATTGAACAGGTCAAATTGAACAGCCAATCAGAGTCAAGCAGCTTCGCTTGTTGAATATTAATGTTCCTGCAGGCTTCCTATACCATGCTAGAATGGCTTGAAACAAGGTAACCATAGTAGGGTTTTTTCTTCCATAGTAGTCCATGGTAGAACTTCAGACATTACCACAAAAGTAATGACATACATGTGGCTTTACCTTAATAGACAATACCTTTAAGACAAATTAAAAGCTTAGTGTTTAGCCATTTTGTGCCGTGAAACCTCCAACACGATACTGGCCAGTATTTTAGCTTCATTGGCTAACCCCTGTATGCACGCACGCACACACACACACACACACGTGCGTGAAGAAATGTTTTAAACATATTTTTCTTTCAAAAACACACACATATACACATATACACATATACACATACATACATACATATATATATATATATATATATATATATATATATATATATATATATATATATATATATATATATATATATAAATTGTTTTGTTTTTTTAAACTCAAACTCAAACTTGACAAGTTTGAAGGTATTTCACTTGTATCATTAGACTGTTAAATCTGATACCATTGACTTATTTGCTTCTTTTCAGTAAGCCTATGTTTGCAACTGCAGCTATAAACTGAAATGGTGCATCAGACAGTCAAACTGAGGGACTGCAGAAAGCATTGACTGGCTGCTGTTTCCCATTTTGTGTCCCTTTTCTAGTACCATGTTAGCAATGCAGGTGTTGGACTCATTTTAAATGGCACATGAATACTAATTTGTGTGGTAATAAGATATTTGAAGTGTACAACACATAACTGTCACAGAATCATAATGCACAATTCCTCTTTGAATCTGGCCTCAAAACACCTCACCAATGCAATAAGAGTCTCTCTCTGTCTCTCTTTTTCTTCTCTCTCTCTCTCTCTCTCTCTCTCTCTCTCTCTCTCTCTCTCTCTCTCTCTCTCTCTCTCTCAGACACACACACACACACACAAACATTTTTCATTGTTACAAGACAGGTTTGGTTATAAGTCCATGTGTTCTTTAATAAGGTGTTTTTTTTTTCTTCTTTTTTTTTAAACTGGATGTTTTGACTATCAGTGCTATGACCTGAAGGGTCATATGTGACAATGAAGGGTTCCACATAACAGCCTTTAAAGTGTAGCCATTCTTAAGAAATGGATGATAGTAAACCCACTGGGAGGGGACCACTGGGACTAGGAGAGATCTTTGTGTGGGCAAATAGGTGTAAGTCTTATTCACAGAATCTAAATTTTTTAAGAAACATGATTTATGAGATGTAGTACCATTACACCCAACCAGGCCTTACTGAAATATACCAATATTTTAAGGCTAAGAGAAATATTTGGACAGAATTTTGAGAAAATACTGCAAGGTGGACCAGTATTCAAATATTAATTAACATCCTTAAAGGGTTAGTTCACCCAAAAATGAAAATTCTGTCATTAATTATTCACCCTCATGTCGTCCCAAACCCGTAAGACCTTTGTTCATCTTCAGAACAGAAATTAAAGGGGACCTATTATGGCCATTTTTACAAGATGTATTTTAAGTCTCAGGTGTCCCCAGAATGTGTCTGTGAAGTTTCAGCTTAAAATACCTCACAGATCATTTATAAATCCATATTGTAAATTTCTGACTACAGTCAAAACAGGCAGTTTTCGTACATGTGCCTTAAAATGCAAATCAAGCGTATAGCGTCAGTTCTGGCAGGTCACGTCAGTCAAGCTCGCATCAGCTGACTGTCAGCTGATCACGTCTACCTATAGGAATACAACATCTATCACAGCACACATATATATAGCTCCTCAGTGCTATCAGCAGCTGTCACGTTTCTCTAGAGCTCATTTACCCTCCACCATCCCTAACTCTTTAACACAGCCCCTGCTTGTCACTTGCAAAAACAAAATAGCGGTGCTGTGTTAAAGAGTTAAAGAGTTGGATGTATGACAGAGTATTTCTGTACCACATACACTCCTTCCGGATTCCGGAAAGTTTTGGAAAGTTATTTTATTTTGTATATTTTTGAGTATGGCCATAAATGATGTCAAAATGGGTGGAATTCCTTGTATGGTCACTTCTCCAGGAAGAGCGCATCTGAGAGCGAGCGAGTGTGTGTGTGTGTGTGTGTGTGTGTGTGTGTGTGTGTGTGTGTGTGTGTGTGTGTGTGTGTGTGTGTCTTTAGCTCCGCCCACTGCACACCTCCACGAGTTTGGCTATTTTCGAAAAGAGTCGGTAGAGCTTATATGTCTTTTATAAATCTAATAAAACTAAATACTTTTTGGAGATGTGAAGGATGCAATGCTAATCTGTAGGTATTCAAGATCAACATGAAATTGTCTGAAACTGTGTTCTGTTATTTTAATAATTTGTTTTTATTATCATTATTTTCCTAGCATATTATTTTTAATACATTTTAATTTTGTGCATGTCGTGACAAACTTCGATAGTGTTTTGTTTTAGCACTTTATAATTCATTACATACCACCTCAGGAATTTTTGCAATTGTTTCAAGTCACTCTGTTTTCCTACAACCCAAAAAGACAATTCTCAAACAGAAACAATCACGTACTTTGTCTATTTTGATTAGGTGAAATGATGATGATGATGATTATTATTATTATTATTATTATTATTATTGTTGTTGTTGTTGTTGTTGCTGTTGTTGGTTATTATTATACCTTTCTCAAACCCAAGGGAATTTCATAACTAAGCATATTTAGTGTAATCCTTGCTTTGATTCCAAACATCCAAGCTTGATGATGTGTATTACTGATAGACCTATATACTCTAATAATAATAATAATAATAATAATAATAATAATAATAATAATAATAACAACAACAACAGTAATAATACAAATATTAACTTTATCAATATTTAAATTTTGGTGTATTCATTTGACCATTTTTATTTTTATTAATTGATCTTTAGGTGGTTTACTGCCTCAACATTTCCCAGTATTTGATCAAAAGTTCTAACATTTTTTTTTTTTATTTACGGGCATATACAAGAAAAGTGATGCTCAATATCCTAGAGAAGTCAAATATAGTGACAGTACTTATGGACCACATGCTCTATGATCCCCTGCACTGAGTCAGAGATGATGTTCGTGAAGAAGTGAAGTTGGCATGAAAGTGCAACGCAAGCAGCAGAGAGAACTAAGACAAGCTTTCAGCACAAGTCCCATAATCCTATTGATCTTAAAGCCTAGAGTCCAGAGTGAGAATCTTATGCCTCTCATAGGGGTATCAGAGCACAGGGAGCATCCAGCCAGCATTATGAACATGCCACCTACAGCCCCTCCATCATCTTCCGGCCTGCCACTTCCCCTAAATCCGCTCTCACACCCCTTCACCCACTGAGTCCCATCAATATAAACCACACAGTCAACTATCATCCACACAAAACAGAGCCTCAGCTGTAGGCCACTTCCTACATATTAGTTTCAAATCTATCGAACATGGTAACCCCATGGTAAAAGCCATGCACAGTAGCATTAATGAGTTCATCTGTGACTGATATATGTTAATGTAGATGGAGCCATTCCAAGCACGACGATCTGATCTTCTATAGTTTCAAATTTGATTTAGCCCTCACATGAGGAAGCTGGCCCACTGGCCAGAGGAAAATTCCAAGGCCTACCGGTAAGCGATCTCAACAGTGCAGGTGACCTCCCATGTTGCTCATCATCTACCGATGAGCCCTGCTTACCCTTTGGTTTGAAGGCCTGGTGGGAAGGAACAGTGTGACAGCATGTTCTCTCCAACATTTGCCGTTTAAAATGCTACGCGCCACTCCTCCAGTCCACCCTGTCAGTTTGCAATGCCTTCTTGTTGGTATTTCTTAAATGCCAGTGCCAGTCATGAATAGGTCAGAACAGACTATTGCAACGAGCTTTGTCACTAATAAATGGGAGGTTGGCGGTAAAGTAGGAAATATTGCCCCACAAACAGCTATGGACAATATAAACAGCCACAGGTCCCACACGGCAAAGCATCACATCTGGAAAGTGACAGCTCCTCCTGGGAATGAAGAAACACGTGTTTCCTCATAGTAGCACAGTACAAATCTAATTTCATACCAAGGGGATGGGCTTCCCCTCACTGGCAATCTGAAAGCTTTTAGATGTACTTCTTAATGGGGTTTGGATTTGGGAGCTCAGCCAAAAGCTGAAAAGACGTGTGTTTTAGTAGTAACACAAAACATGTGACAAAGAATGTAACTTGCTCAAACTTAAAAAAAAAAAAAATGCTTGAAAAATCCACCACGCAAATGTTCTAAGCAGAGCATATTTACAGTCTCTTAAGACTGAAATGTATTAAATGCACAAGAAAATTATTGTTTGTGGGGGTAAAGCACTATATCTAATAAGAATGAAGAGGCTAATGGCCAATAACAAATAATATGAAAAGCAAATGTGAAATCAATCAAACGAGGTCTGAAATGTAAAAGTGACTGGTTCCTTTTTATGCTTTTGTTTCATTCTGGCTGCTGACAATGTCAAAGCTGAGTCTCCAAAACAGTAAAGCGGCATGAATAAAGTAATTGACTCTGGCGCAGAAGCGACTTCCACGCTGTGGCTAATGGATTCACGAAAAGCCACACGCTCAGGATTAAGAGAGGCGAGGTGTGAGCAGACTGCGCTCTCTAATGCTAATTAATAGCCATTTAAGGAAGACACTCACACACAGACACACAGCTGCCCCAGCCAAGTCAATTACAGCGTGGGAGGAGTACACAGAAGCAAGTGCTGTCAATCACTGTGACGCTCAAATGGTGGAACTGAGTTTGTTAAAATTTTCTATACTGTGCTAGACATTCCACCTCTAATATCATTAAAGATGGACAAAGTTTAGCAACCCAACTGGATACTTTGATACATTATTAATTATATAAAAGTGGGAAAACCTAGGGATGCCAACCTATTTAGCAAATTTCAGAGTCTGTGTTGCTTGTACTTAAAGAGGCATTCAACAATCACAGGATTCAGAAAACAAAGAGGATCAAAGGCTTTTATATAATAAATAGGAGAACCACACAGGTCCCCATGGGAATACATTATCAGCCTAACACTAAAAAGCATTTTACTTGATGATACCACTGCTGAAAAAGATAAGCATATGTTGTTGTGGCTGCTGATCCCCTAACCATAATTCTTAGCTTAACCAGCTAGTATTCAAAAAGCCATGCTTGTCGATCGGCTTTACAGAAGGCATAAAATGAAAATTCACCCTATCTATTTTGTGAATGCATGTTATAGATCTTCTTGTGACCAATTCATCCATGTATTTATTTATTTATTTATTTATTTATTTATTTATTTATTTTTACTTAATTTATCATCAAAATATCATAAATCAATATTCCAGGAAAACCTACAGACTTTCTCTTTGGTAACATGTCAGTCTTGTCCAATCATTTAGTCTGCTTAAACCCAGCCCCTCCACAAATGACTTCACAGTCCTTTTTGAGTGCAACACCCACATCTTAAAATCTAATCAACAACTGATGGATAGAATCAAGTAAATACAATACAATTTGTTATTTTTCAACAATCTGTACTATACAGATGTATGTCATAAGCAATAAGGTACTCGAGGCTGTGCTGTATCATGAATAAGTTATGGCTGAAGGATGTTGGCCTGCAACTCCTTCAGCCGTGACTTATTCAGAATACAGCACTAGCCTCGAGTACCTTATTGCTTTTGTAACACCACACAAAATATTACCACACAATACAAATATTAAAGCCACAAAATATGTATCAACTTTCATGAAGTAAAATCATTAAAAGCCTTCCTTCCACCGAAAAAATAATAGTCCCTGACCGTGAACAGCAACCACTGATCTATATGTCTCTATATAGATCAGTGACAGGAGCAGAAGTTACATTACACCATTAGATGGTGGCAAAGACTGCTTTAATGAGTGAGTCACTCAGTAACGAACACTTTTATATTGAAAGGACTGTGAACACGGGAACAAGATGCAAATGACAAATGCTTCGACTAGCGCTGTCAGTGTCAGGACATGGGAAACCCATTTACTGTTAAAAGGACAAGATATCACAGCGGACATTCAATCGGATTGTTTATTATGAACATAGGACTGACCTGAAGAAAAATTCTATGTCTAAATGCACGTAATACACTCGATCACTCAATCTCTATCTCACGATAATACAATAAGCTTCAATGAACGATATCAATTGAGAACAAACGTGTTTACATTGCTAAGAGTGGTTGCTAAATGTGTTGTGCAGTGATACACAGAACCATTGGGTGAAGCGGTCAGAGCCGTGTTTTATTGTGAATAAAACACAGCTATTGACCAATCAAAATCAAGGACTGGAACTAACCGTTTTATAATACTGAAAAAAAAAAAGTTTCATCAAGACTTTAACACCTCCAAAACAGCATAAACCAGTTTGGGGTGTGTTTCCCAAAAGCATCGCCAACTATGGTCGCAAGTTCCATTGAACTCTATTGGTAATGAAGGAAATTGTGACCATAGTTGGCTTTGAGAAACTCACCCCTAGTCTTTAATAAACCAGTCTAAGCTAGTCTTTTCAGCTGGAGTTCAGGCCAAACCATTTCTGGCACTTCATGTTTGTGATATGAAATGCAGATTTATGGTGTGTGAAGTATCACAAAAAACACTTTCCCACACTCAAGTCTCAAACACAGAAATCATGTATATTAAAGTGTACATCTGCGCACAGACCATGCTTTAAAAGTCAAAGAGCTTTTTTTTAAACATTATGGTATACGTTTGATGCAGATGTGAAGAGCCTCACTTGTGTGCGAGCATGTATACAGCTGCACTAATGCCTGTGGGGCGTGTGTACTCTTCACAGAGATATATAGTGCAGCTTTAAGGCATTAAGATGATACTTCCTGCCCTCTCGCTGCATTCCCGTCATCCTCCCAAGGACGAGTGTCAGAAAGCAATCGCTATTAGTCTGAGTATGCTCTGCTAGTGGATAAATTTAGGTAGCTTTTAGCAGATGAGTAACGGTGTCATCGACTAAGATTAGCGCCAGTTCTAGCATTGTGTCATAAAAAAACACATAATGCCCTTCAATGTCGAAGGTAAGATGAACTGTAAGAATGATGAAAGAAAAGGAAAATAAAGGGAAAAAAAGAACAAGTGTGTGAATGATAGAAAGAGAAAGAGAAGCAAACATCTCATATACATAATGTGGTGTATTAATAAACTACTCAAGCTTCCAGCGCTTGATGGATGTGTGACATAGCTCGCTTGGCAGTTAGAGGATTCAGCAATTGATGCTCTCTTTACAAGATGAAAACTCATCTAAAACCCCAGAGAAAAATTATGCGGTTAGCTTTCTCCAAAGGCAAAACAAACTGTCCTCGTCAGATGGCGTCAGATGGCGCTCTTACAAAATGGCGCCGCTGTGTTTGGTCGCCGTTCAGGTCGCTCCGCGAAGACTGTGCTTTTATTTACTATTTTACTTTCTTTTACTCTCAGTTTTTACAAACTTATCATCTGCATTGATCTACTACGACAGCAAAACTCTTTTGGACATTGGTTACCTCTACACTGGACTGTTTCAGGACACTTTTGCCGATCCTCTGTGGCCATCTGAGATTCTTCGGAACGCCGAGTTGAACAATGGACAGAGCCAGCGGCGTGAACAAAGAAACACCGTGGGAAACGTGCTGGTATCCGTAACAGACTGAGGAAAAGGGCATTCAGACCTCCTCTTCCCGAGCATTCTTCTAGCAAATGTTCAATCTTTGGATAATAAGATGGACGATCTTAGAGCCAGGATAAGTTTTCAACGGGACATGAGAGACTGTAATATCTATTGTTTGTCTGAAACATGGCTCACGCCCAGCGTCCCGACACAGCTGTGACGCTGCCGGAGAACTTCTCTGTTTTTCGGATGGACAGAACAGCCGAGGCCGGTAAATCCAAAGGCGGTGGAGTGTGTTTCATGATCAACAAGAAATGGTGCGATCCCAGGAACATCACCATTCTCTCGCGGTCCTGCTCACCTCATCTGGAACATTTAACAATCATCTGCCGCCCATTCTATCTGCCGAGGAGTTTTCTGCGGTTGTCGCGACCGCCGTTTACATCCCACCGCAGGCAGACACAGCGCTGGCTTTATCTGGCCTTCATGATGTTGCCAGCGCGTCATAAACCAACATCCCGACGCTGGCATTCATTGTCGCGGGCGATTTTAACAAAGCAAACCTAAAGAAAGTCCTGCCAAACTTTCACCAGCACGTCTCCTGCCCCACACGAGGAGCAAACACACTGATCACTGCTACTCCCGCTTAAGAACGCCTATAAAGCGCGGTCACTTCCAGCGTTTGGCAAATCGGATCATGCCGCCATTTTCCTCACTCCCGAATACAAACAAAAGCTCATTCAGGAACCCCCGGTGAGGCGGGAAGTTAAGCGTTGGTCGCCCCACTCAGAGACCGCGCTTCAGGCAGCTCTTGATGACGTTGACTGGGACATGTTCCGAGCGAAGTTCAGCTGACGTAAGCGAGTTCACAGACGTGGCGCTTTGCTTCATCAACACGCTTACAGAGCAAGCCACGCAAACAATAACAATAACGCCCTTCTCAAATCAGAAACCGTGGGTGGACAATTCAATCCGCGTGGCAGTGAACGCACGCACTGCTGCTTATAACGCCGGTCTCCATTCAGGGAATATGAATGAATACAGATCGCCCTGTTATGCTCTCAGACGAGCAGTTAAAGCCGCAAAACTCCGTTATAAAGACCGAGTGGAGTCTCATTTCCAACTCAACGACTCGCGGCGCATGTGGCAAGGTCTGAGGTCCATCTGCTCCTTTGATCTAAATCCTCTGCAGAGGCAAGCGTTGATCCGCTGCTCGTGAACGAGTTAAACTCTTTCTATGCTCGCTTTGACTGTAACCGCGTAACGCGACTCCGCCAAGTGGCGCGTTAGAGGAAATTACTCAGAGCAGCAACAATCACGTGATCTCTGTCTCGAGGATGAAGTTCGAGAGCACTCAGCCGTGTGGACGCCAGGAAAGCTGCTGGGCGGATGGTATTTCAGGTCGTGTTCTGCGGTCCTGTGCTGATCAGCTCACCGGTTGTTTACATCTATCTTTAATGAGTCCTCGCTACATCTGTGGTCCCCACCTCCTTCAAAAAATCCACCATCATCCCTGTCCCTAAGAACAGTAAACCCTCTTGCCTAAATGACTATCGTCCAGTGGCTCTCACGTCTATAGTCATGAAGGTCTTTGAGAGACTCATTAAAAACACCATTTGCGCCTTCATTCCTGACACTTTGGACCCTCTTCAGTTTGCCTATCGTCCCAATAGATCGACTGAAGATGCCATCTCTCATGTCCTCCACTCCTCCCTCACTCACATCGACAGCAAAAGTGGGAACTACGTAAGACTGCTATTTATTGACTATAGCTCAGCCTTTAACACCATAGTTCCCACCAAGCTAACCTCCAAACTCCTGGATCTCGGCCTGAATCCTTCTCTCTGCCACTGGATTGAGGACTTCCTCACTGGCAGGCCTCAGGTGGTGAGAATAGGCCAGTCCACCTCCACCTCCATCACCCTGAGTGTGGGAGCTCCACAGGGCTGTGTCCTGAGCCCCTGCTCTACTCTCTCTACACGCATGACTGTTTGTCCACACACAGCTCCACCTCTATCATCAAATTTGCTGATGATACTGTTGTCCTGGGCCTCATTTCCAACAACAATGAGACGGCATACTTGGACGAGGTGGAGCATCTAACAGCATGGTGCCAGGACAACTGTCTCTCTCTGAATGTTGGCAAGACCAAAGAAATGATTGTGGACTTCAGGAAGAGACAGCAACGGACATACTCCCCCTCATGATCAGCGGGTCACCAGTAGAGAGAGTGAGCAGCTTCAAGTACCTGGGAGTAAACATCTCCGAGGACCTGACCTGGACTGCTCACATTCAGACACAGGTGAAAAAGCCAGGCAAAGACTGTACCACCTGCGCCAGCTGAGGAAATTCAGGCTTTCACCAGCTATCCTGAAAACTTTCTATTTAGGGGCGATAGAAAGTGTTTTAACTCAGTGCATCACAGCGTGGTATGGGAACAGCACCAGTCATGACCGCAGCCCTGCAAAGAGTCGTGCGCTTATCCGAGCGTATCTCAGGGTCAGCTCTCCCGTCTCTGCAGGACGCCTACACCAAACGCTGCAAAGGTAGAGCTACCAAGATCATCAAGGACTCTAATCACCCTGCAAACCCTCATTTCACGCTGCTACCATCTGGTAGCGCCTGGCCTGATGGCCAAAACTGAGAGACTCAGGAGGAGCTTCTTCCCCAGGCCATCAGACTCCTGAACTCAGTCACTTAACATCACGTGACTTCACGCCAGGATAAACATCGATACACTGACATTGCACTGCACTTTCTGTTCTCGTTGTTACTGTGTAACAACCTGTCATAAACCTGTTTGCACATTATACTCTTTATACATTTGTTAACCACATATTTATAAGTCTACAGTTTACTCACTGCAAAGTCTACTTCAATTATTTTATTCCACTTTATCCTTATTTGTTACCTTTTTTTCTCTTGACTTGATTATTTATAATTCTACAGATATAGACATATATATATATATATATAGATAGTACTTTTTTATATCCTATTTCTATTATAATTTCTTCCTTGTGTTTTTAAACTGTGAATTTGCACTGTCCATGGAGCGGACCTGTTTACATTTCACTGCCGGTTGTATATTCTGTATATAACTGTGTATGTGACAAATAAAACTCTTGAATCTTGAATCTTGAGATCAAAACAAACCGCTTCGCTAAAGTATATAAAAGTAATTATGAGGTTTGCATCTCACTTAATAATGTTTATAGTGTTTACACAGTAAGAAAGCCACACTGGAATGCCTTAAAATGAATCCTGAACATCACTGTGAGCCTTGACTTCAGAACAGGGCTATAACCACCATAGACATTGACAAGTCCCCCCCAATAATTAGAAATGGCCAAATTGTCCCCCCAATTTTTGACATTTTTGCACTGCTCTGCTGCACTCCATTATGCAGCGCTCTGTATGTTAGGATGACAAAAGGTTTAAGTTACATTTTTAGTCTGGTCTGCCATTGCGTTCATCAATGTCAAAATGATTGAGATGGCCAATCAAATGAAAGTAGGTGGGGTTTACTTTCGCTTTTGGCTTGTGCACACAGTCTTCACACACAGACAAGCGCGTCAGTCTATCGCTTAATGCCGTTGCGGAAAGTGACTATTCTTCTCGGTGAAATCACAAAACAAAATGCACACAAACGTGTCCCTGCTCTTAATATACAATCATTGATGAACATCTTTGATTTTAATGAAGAAGAAGAAAAAAACTATATGAGGAGAGGGCGGATTAGAACCTGAAACATTTGCCAGGGTTTACAAAAATTCTACCACCAGACCACTAGGGAATTCAGATTCCTGTAGCAGATCTATGTATTTATTCACTAATGCAAAGAATCTTGGTTCTAATAATATATTTGACACAAATTAATGCAAATATTGTTTGCAAATTGTCCCAAAATGATTATTTCCTACCTAGAATTAGACCTAGAATTTCGTTCACTGTTCTGTTTCTTTATGCTTTATAAAAATAAAATAAAAATTGGTCCCCCCCAATGTTCAAGACATGGTTACGGCCTTGCTTCAGAATCAGAATCAGAAAGAGCTTTATCGCCAAGTATGTTTACACACACAAAGAATTTGTCTTGGTGGCAGGAGCTTCCAGTGGAGAAGGACAGTACAGACGTAGTGCAGTCATACATACGAATTACACAAAACACCAGTGGTAAAGTAGTAGTGCCTTGTAAAGCAAGATCAAACATATAAGTGGAATATGGCAAATAATATATAGGTTATTTAACAGTAAAATGCAATTATAATGAGTAAAGGCATTACGTGATTAGTCCCAATGAAAGCGAGCTGCACCATCTATACCCACCAATGAAATGGAAAACAAATACCGGCCCTCACAGTCAGCTAAGAATCATAACTGCTTAATAATAGTCCAAGCTTAATTATATTTTTTAATGTTCACATAAAAAGTGTTTTAATGGATCTAGGAGCTCCCTTAAATACCCTAATTATTTCCACTTTGATTATGTTATAAATGGTTAACCTTACCCTGTCATTCCCTGTGTGTGTGAGTGTTGCAAACAGTAGGGGTTGAATGACTTCCGATTGTTTAAAGTCGACATTTATGTGATGAAAGTCGAGTCGATGTCGACTAATCGCTGATGACGTCATTGATGAACACGTAGCCCTGAGCCTTGAGCTGAGACGTGAACACGGCTTTTTTCGTGCACAGGACAGCTATGGCATAATGACACAGCGCTGCCCATAGGGTTATTGCTCCTACATAGCAGCTTTTGTATCAGTTCTTTTGACTTTAGGTCGTTATAATTCTCACAGATTTCTGCTCGTTCTGAATCGGATACAGATAAAGCAGCACAATATGATTACATGTATATGAATGCATTAGTGAGAGAGCGATTGTTTGTGAATTAATTCTGCCTGCCAGCGTCTCTCTACTAGTGAAGCTGTGAGTTTTAGTTACTAATAAATATAAGCTATAACTTTTCAGTTTCTAAGCTATTTTATTGATAAATCACAGAACAGTGTTGACAATACCTTTCTGCCCTCCTGAATGGTTTTGTGTGAGGCGCGCGAGATCTCCGCGTGATGTGCAAGCTATGTGTGTGCGTTACAATGCAACACGCATTAGTTTAGAACGGTGATTAACTTGCTTGTGCAATAAGCGTGCATTCTCCCGATCAATTTTGAGCATCCAGATGGTATAATCAAACATGTCTTGTGGAGAGCTCTGAGTATGTATTTATTTTCCATTTTTAACTGTTGGAAACAGAGCCTGCGTCTGCGTGTCAGGAAATGGCTTATCCTGTTGCACCCTCTATAGGCCAGCGACTAGTCGACGTCAAGCTTAAAGCGTCATGGCAGCATTAAAGTTGACTAGTCGATTAGTCGGTGCAAGACAGTAGTAAGGAATTGATCAGTCAGCCTCACTGACATTCTGCTATCGTTCAGAATTTCTGACAGCTGAAACTTTCCTTTTTTATAGCAAAATGGAAGCTGATAATGATTATAAATTTGTCATGCTAGGTCAGAGAGGAAGAGATGTATTGCTTTATTGGTGTCACTATTTAAATATTTTAAGTACTATTAGGGTGATTTATTGCTATGGAGCTAACATCTCAAATCTTCTCTTATTCTTTCTCAATAGATGATTAATCACTTTTAAGGCCCATTATTTGGATGTGCGGCCCTTCAAAACTGATTAATGGCAACTGCTAAAAACAGGGTAAAGTTGCAAGAGCCATTCATAAAGTCTCACTTAAATTGGGACTTACAGTAAACAGCTGATGTAGTTGAATCATTCTTTGAGCACAGGAATAAATCACATAAAATGCACTTTATTGTTATTTTTGAATAATGTAGCTATGATTAAACTAATGTCTGATTGCTTGTTTAAAACTGGCTCGCATTACAACTCGTACAACCTCTTCATTCTCGCTCTGCAAGTTCACACATTCTACCTTACATTCCAAACACTCTGTATCAGAAACACTATACATTTGCCATTGTCATGATAATCCACGTGCATCTTGTTTTCTCAACTGTGCTCAAGAATCACAAATCAACTTTAAAGTCCTCATGAAATCATAATTGACCCCATTTACGTTGTTAGCACATATTAAAGGTCTTAGGGTGAACAATTAATCTGTGCAAGTTAATACACAAAAAAAAAAAAAAAAAAATTGTTTGTTGCTGTAATCTTTAATGAAAGTCTGAAAAGTAACTTCCGATCTGGAAACGGCGTTCCTTCTCAGATGATTTCAGTTTGACGGCTTAGGTTTGAAAATGCTTAACCACTCCCCTCCAACCGTTAGTCTGCTATGAGTGCGAGATGGAGAGGAGGAGCGCTGAAGTGAAACCCTGCCCTCTATTCAATATTCCATTTCACTCGGAAATATGTCACAGCACTGAAGAAAACTCTCTTGCTACTTCCAGTTCACTGGGACTTTAAAGGAGATGTTCCCCTGCCATTTGCTTCCCATCAATAAAGAAGTGGAAAAATAAAATAAAATAAAAAACTTGCTAATAGTGTTATTCCCATGTCATAGAATCCTTCATTTGTTGTCCAAAATAATCCACTACAAAGTTAATTCCAAAAAAGGTTGTAAATCCCAGATCGTATGTGAACTTCCATTCCTATTTAAACCATTTAGGGAGAGGGTGGGATCAACATAGGCAGACCCCCAACGGTCTCCATTTCCTCCTTTAACAAAAATCCTAATTAAAATTCCCCTGCACTTCCTGCTGTGTTCATAAGAAATGTAGGACATTTGCTCTTCAACTAGGCTAGTTTGTGCACCAGGTCTCAGTTTGTGATCTGATGGAAGAAGCCGTTTACTCTACAGAGTAAGACATTTTCTTGCTTTTCTCAACCTTGTCATGTTCTTTATTTTTATGTGACCTTCGGTCGCCGTTCAGGTCGCTCCACGAAGACTGTGCTTTTATTTACTATTTTACTTTCTTTTACTCTCAATTTTTACAAACTTATCATCTGCATTGATCTACTATGACAGCAAAACTCTTTTGGACATTGGTTACCTCTACACTGGACTGTTTCAGGACACTTTCACTGTTCTTCTGTGGCCATCTGAGATTCTTCGGGAAACGCCGAGTTGAACAATGGACAGAGCTGGCGGCGTAGAACCAAGAAACACCGTGGGAAACGCGCTGGTATCCGAAACAGACTGAGGAAAAGGGCATTCAGTCCTCCTCTCCCGAGCATTCTTCTAGCAAATGTTCAATCTTTGGATAATAAGATGGACGATCTTAGAGCCAGGATAAGTTTTCAACGGGACATGAGAGGCTGTAACATATTTTGTTTGTCCGAAACATGGCTCACACCCACGGTCCCGGACACAGCTGTGACGCCGTCGGAGAACTTCTCTGTTTTTCGGATGGACAGAACAGCCGAGGCCGGTAAATCCAAAGGCGGTGGAGTATGCTTCATGATCAACAAGAAATGGTGCGATACCAGGAACATCACCATTCTCTCGCGGTCCTGCTCGCCTCATCTGGAACATTTAACAATCATTTGCCGTCCATTCTATCTCAGGGTCAGCTCTCCCGTCTCTGCAGGACGTCTACACCAAACGCTGCAAAGGCAGAGCTACTAAGATCATCAAGGACTCTAATCACCCTGCAAACCCTCATTTCACGCTGCTGCCATCTGGTAGCGCTTCCCGCCTGATGGCCAAAACTGAGAGACTCAGGAGGAGCTTCTTCCCCAGGCCATCAGACTCCTGAACTCAGTCACTTAACACCACGTGACTTCACTTCAGGATATACATACTGTCATTGCACTGCACTTTCTGTTCTCGTTGTTACTGTGTAACAACCTGTTATAAACCTGTTTGCACATTATACTCTTTATACATTTGTTAACCACATATTTATAAGTCTACAGTTTACTCACTGCACAGTCTACTTCAATTATTTTATTTCACTTTATTCTTATTTTTTAATTTTTTCTTTTTCTCCTCGACTTGATTATTTATAATTCTACAGATATATATATATATATATATATATATATATATATATATATATATATATATATATATATATATATATATATATATATATAGATAGATAGATAGATAGATAGATAGATAGATAGATAGATAGTTTTTTTATCCTATTTCTATTATAATTTCCCTCTTGTGTTTTTAACTGTGAATTTGCACTGTCCATGGAGCGGACCTGTTTACATTTCACTGCCGGTTGTATATTCTGTATATAACTGTGTATGTGACAAATAAAACTCTTGAATCTTGAATCTTGGTTACACCCTTACGAAAATGAAAAACGAAAAAAAAAAAAACAAACAAACAAACAAAAAAAAAACATGGTTATTATAGTTAAACCATGGTAACCACAAATTAGCCATGGCTTTGCTACTCTAACCATAGTTTATCCATGGTATTTGTGGTAAAACTGTGGTTATATAAATGGTAATCAATTAGCCAAAAAAAAAAAAAAAACTACTATAATAAAACCATGGTTAATTTTCGTAAGGGTAATCACATACTATACTCATCTCTGCTCCAATACAATGCAACACTTTAGATTTTTCTATCCAATTATGTGTAATATACATTTAACTTGCACTGGAATGTTTTCCTCGAAAGTATGTACACAATGAGTACATACTCCGACAGTATGCAATCTTGGGTGCAGCATTAGTGTGTCAAGGAGACTGAACTTTAATATTTATTTTTTTTAGATATGGGATAGTCTTGCACACATTCTGTAGTGTGCAGTGTGCATATGCTCTCAAGTGACCAAGAGTGAATATATGGGTATTGGGACAGGCTCTAAATATTTCTGCAGAAAGTCACTGCCACCATTGCAATCATGGCTTAATTGTACAACAACAATTTGGAAACAGCACCACCTACTGGTCATAAAAACTGGTCATTAGATTTCTTGGCTCATACATAGTGTTTATCCAAAAACGGATGGCCTAAGTACAAACCCCATTCCAAAAAAGTTGGGACACTGTACAAATTGTGAATAAAAAAAGGAATGCAATTTACAAATCGCATAAACTTATATTTTATTCAGAATAGAATATAGATAACATATCAAATGTTGAAAGTGAGACATTTTGAAATGTCATGCCAAATATTGGCTCATTTTGGATTTCATGAGAGCTACACATTCCAAAAAAGTTGGGACAGGTAGCAATAAGAGGCCGGAAAAGTTAAATGTACATATAAGGAACAGCTGGAGGGCCAATTTGCAACTTATTAGGTCAATTGGCAACATGATTGGGTATAAAAAGAGCCTCTCAGAGTGGCAGTGTCTCTCAGAAGTCAAGATGGGGTCAAGAGGATCACCAATTCCCCCAATGCTGCGGCCAAAAATAGTGGAGCAATATCAGAAAGGAGTTTCTCAGAGAAAAATTGCAAAGAGTTTGAAGTTATCATCATCATCTACAGTGCATAATATAATCCAAAGATTCAGAGAATCTGGAACAATCTCTGTGTGTAAGGGTCAAGGCCGGAAAACCATACTGGATGCCTGTGATCTTCGGCCCTTAGACGGCACTGCATCACATACAGGAATGCTACTGTAATGGAAATCACAACATGGGCTCAGGAATACTTCCAGAAAACATTGTCGGTGAACACAATCCATTGTGCCATTCGCCGTTGCCGGCTAAAACTCTATAGGTCAAAAAAGAAGCCATATCTAAACATGATCCAGAAGCACAGGCGTTTTCTCTGGGCCAAGGCTCATTTAAAATGGACTGTGGAAGTGGAAAACTTTTCTGTGGTCAGACAAATCAAAATTTGAAGTTCTTTTTGGAAAACTGGGACGCCATGTCATCTGGACTAAAGAGAAACTTGAGCAACTTGTCTCCTCAGTCCCCAGACGTTTGCAGACTGTTATAAAAAGAAGAGGGGATGCCACACAGTGGGAAACATGGCCTTGTCCCAACTTTTTTGAGATGTGTTGATGCCATGAAATTTAAAATCAACTTATTTTTCCCTTAAAATTATACATTGTCTCAGTTTAAACATTTGATATGTCATCTATGTTATATTCTGTATAAAATATTGAAATTTGAAACTTCCACATCATTGCATTCTGTTTTTATTCACAATTTGTACAGTGTCCCAACTTTTTTGGAATCGGGTTTGTACTTCCCCGCGGGGGAATCCCTGTCGCAATTTTTAAGTATGTTCAACTTCTTCAAGAGGTGAGTTTATTTGGACAGACCCTCGATTTTGACAGGGAGCAAGTCTACTCATAAGTACACTTCAGGCAGCTCCATAGACCACAATGCAACATGATTGTGATGTCACAACAGCAACTCGCAGTGCTCGCACTTAATTTACCCATAAGTGAGCAAGGAAACGGCATAAAAAAATTGATTTAAACGCAGTCAGAGATTAATGTCAGCCATATTGCCTGTCCATACCCTTCATGTATCTTCAGAGATAGCGCCCCCTTGTGCTAAAAGATAACAATTGTTAAATGTCAACACATTTTTGTCTATTGTCATATTTTCTTGCCATGCTAGTCAAAAGTTATTAAAAGCTTTTCGATAGAACTGTTCTCATGTAATGCATCAACAAACGTGGTCGGGGAGACCAAACATTAATTGAGTAAATGAGAAGTTAGAATTTTAGACAGCATGATCATGAAGTTATGTTTTTCTTGACTTTGCCTTATACTGAGTACAGTGAAGTCTGAGCTTATGGAGGTTATATTGTGCGTGACCTCATGATTGCAGCTTGCAGCTATATTTATTACTATCACAATCATCATAATTAATATAATTGTTTTGTATTTCTTTTTTTCACCTTAACTGGACCTTATTTATTAATTGTCCTGCCAGACTTGATACAGACAGTGGTTAATCAAAGTGATCTGCTGTGGGGACAAACACAAAGTGCTCGACACATCTCAGGTGGCTTCTAAGTAAAGGCCATCATTCTCCTTAATTAGGTCTTCTCATTTGAGCTGCATCTAAAATCACCTCAGTGCAACTCCTTTTCTCAAGCCCTCGCCAATTTTAATTAGGCCCACTGGAATGTTAGCCCTGTTTTTCCACTGTTCTTGCTCATTATAAAATTAAACAAATGAATATTTGACTTTCGTATGTGTCCTCTCCACCCAGGCACACAATGCTCATCTCCTCAAACCCTCTTACAGTGAGGGGTAAAGAGAAAAGAATTCCCTAAAGTGGAGTAGTAAATGGAGCTGTGAATAAGAGTGTGATATATGATCAACCTCTCTTCCCTCTAACCTGAGCTAATTAACCATGTCAACACAGGAGATTATACCCGTCTGTACTGCTCTTGAACACCATCCAAACCTCCTGTCCTTCTGCCATCCTCTATTTCAACATCCTTAATTAAGGTCCACTACAAGCTCTTAACAATGGAGGACACACATAAAAAAAGTAATCTATACTTATTAAAAAAAATAAATGTCACTTTCAACAAACGGAGCACAAAAAAGTACCTGAAATTTGAAGCTCTTCTTCTTAAAGTCTTTTGTTGTTGTTGTTGTTGTTGTTGTTGTTGTAAAAGGAGATGTTTAACATTGGATTTACAGTTGTCTGTCAGTAACAATGCAATTCTGAGCATTCTTCACAACAGTCTCACCTGAATTTGGTTTGTGGCAGTGATTCAACACAGGCCATAAATTGAATGTATTTTTTGTGGAATGTAGATAAGTAGAAGCAAATGTTGAATATCTAGATTGCTTGTTAAGGGTGCTCAACTGGCTGCTTCTCCATAGTCATTACTAAATGTTATAAATGACCATAAGTTTAACAGTAAGTTGTTAATGAGGTGAATTATAACTGTCATAAAAGTGGGATGTTGAGGATTATTTATTTTTAATTTTTAATTATTTATTAATTTTTTTGCATTTGTCAGAGCAAAAATATCAAATGTATGTTCGCTTTAGAAGATCCGATTTACAGAAATAAATTAGATGTATATGAATGGTGGCCTGTTATATATATCTTCCTAAATTAAATGGGTGAATGTCAGTGTTTAATATGCAGCTATACACAGTTTCTCAATTTCCGCACCTGCTAAAGCCAGTTGAATTGATTAATGGCAGCAGCCTCCAGCTCTCCAGCTCTCCATTGAATATGAGATGTCCCAATTTAATAGCTTCAAGTTGTTTCCCCTGTTTTTATTTATTTATTTAATGCTGTGTCTCAAAACATCAGATTTTCCTTTTTACCAGTGTTCTTATTTTGTTTGATCATCTGGATTATATGCTGTGAGCTAGACTGCTTCAAAGCTGCACATTCAGTTCATGTCCTCAATCTCCTTTGTATTACAAGTTACGCCAGAGAAGAGAGATGAGTTTTTTTTTTTTTCAATACTATTCCTCTCCAGTGGTGTAAAGAGTACCTGAAAACCATACTTAAGTACAGATACCCTACAGAAAACAACGATTCCACAAGTTATAAGTCACCAATTTCAGTACCACTTAGAGTAAGAAGTCTTAGTATCTGATTTTTGAATTGGGGAGATATTGTGCAAAATTCACTTTTATAAGGTTTTATTTGAACACAGATGTGTGTTCACAGTGTGTGTAAACAACCAGCCTAACGGCCAAAATTTTACTTTTTATCTATTTATTTTTAAAAACCCCACCAATCATTATCAATCTCTCATAATGTACTGTTCCAGATTTCCCCCATTACTAATTGACAACATAACCTCCCCCATGCCCATGACTGTTGATGATCTGCCCTTTTAGCATCGACACACCACTGAGTGAGAAGCACAGAGACCGCCATTTCTGTTTACTCGCTGTATCAGCTAGCTAGAGTATTACAATATCTGTGCCAAAAAACATTACAAATGTTCTTTTGTTGGATGCACCAATGAACATACAAGTCTCCATAGACTCCCAGCATCTGAGCCACTGAGGACACCATGGATGAATTTCGTTTTTTGAAGGAAATGTTCCAAAGAATGTCAGTAAAATGTTACATAACCATTTTATGCATGACTGCTTCACCAACGAGGGTCAACACAATGTTGAATTTGCGAAAAAGTTTCTGAAGGATGGGTCAATATCATCGCTTTGTGCTCTAACTTCATATCTAGAACAAGTCAGGATGGCACTTCTTATGTGAATGTTTGCAAAATTCCTTTCTGAATGAGCTTTCTAGAATGCTGTACGGTTAATATGGCTAAAGTTACCATAGTCTCTGACTGTATTCACAGAGACTAGATCTATGTTGTTAGTTTTATCCTGAAAACGCTCACCGTCTGCGTAATTCATAAATGCACATTTATTATGCATTTATTACATATATTATGTATAGTCAGGTGACAGACTTTTTTACTTCCCACATGAGCACCTATGCAACAATTTATAGATTAACATGACGGTACATGCTAGTCGATGAATCAACGTAACTCCACAACAACTAACGTTACATAAATGTATCCAATAAACATTCAGTCGACCAAACGTCCAGGAGCAATCTAAAAGTTGCAACCTCTTTCATTTCTGACATTTTGTTGAGTTGTTGATGTTGTATCTGAAGCTCGTGTAAAGGAGCCGCTTGAAGGGGGGTGGGGAGCAGCAGCTCATTTGCATTTAAAGGGACACACAAAAACGGTGTGTTTTTTGCTTACACCTAAATAGGGGCAAATATTTATATGACAAGCTATAATAAATGATCTGGGGGTATTTTGAGGTGAAACTTCACAGACACATTCTGGGGACACCAGAAATTTATATTACATCTTGTGAAAAGGGGCTGAATGTATACTGAAAGTAGGCTCAAAGATGCACTAGTCTTCAACACCTAAGACACATGCCAGTAAAAACAAGAAACAGTTCATTTGTGAGGAAAGCAATCAAATGTTTTTTTGTTTGTTTTTTAAAGTTGAAATAAAACAACACCTCAACATTGCAATAAACCAAGATCGACACAGCCTTCTAAACATCTACAAACCAAAAACTTAAGTCTCAGTTAAGCTCAAGTGTTCAAAAAGGGCATAAGTAAACCCATAGGGTAAAGGTGCCCAGGGGTAGAAGGCACCTTTGATTTTATGTTCCTCTAAACCACTAGATGGCAAAAAACTTGCCTCAGCACTTTCCAAAACAACCACTTTTCAAGATACATGTGGAAATTTGGCTGATCCTTGACATAAGCGCAAAGTTGATTGTTAATTGATTGTGTTCATTTATCTAAAATTTGATTTTTTTTTGTATATATATTATAGATGTAAGTAGCAAATGAGAATCGTTAAAATTGAGTATATTTTGAGACAAAGGTATTTTCTTTTCTTTTCTTTCAAGCACTTGCGAAACTAGTCCAATCCTTATTGGTGCTGCATCATGGCGTAACCAGTGATGTGGCATGTGATGGTGTACATGGAAGCTACAAAGGGCACACAATAGCGTCAGCTTCAGCCGTTCAACAAGCGCTATTTGTGAAACTGTCTGTCTTATTTGGTGTTTGTGCATTCTTAGATAGGAGTGATTGTATCAGTGATGCAAGAATATAAAACCAGAAAAAAAAAGTGTATAAGTTTATAATGGCGAGTGGAAAGCAGTTTAAGCTGTGTGTGCATCCCTGCCTTGGATACATCACAGGTGGGGACACACACAAGCTGTGTGTACACTGCTTGGGAGCAGAGCTTGCACCGGCAGTGCTCCCCATGGCTCGGCATCTGATGTTGTGGGGATCGCAATTGGAGCTCCCCGCTAACACGCAATATACTAGTTACATAATTTATTCATAGTTTTTGGTAATTTCATGACTTACTAATTGACACCGTAACTACAAAGTTGCATGCCTACTGTTGTCTTGATTGTACACACCTACTCGACCCGCTCCGAGCGGAATTCGAACCAGGGTCTCTGGAGTGGGAGGCGCACTAAAAGGGGAGTAAGGTTTATGCACACAGCTCTTACTGGCCTGTGTTACACTTACCCCTCTAAACTTCACTCCCATCAGGGTTACAGCACCAAATGTAACTGGTCCTACTTGACTCATTCGGAGCAGGATTTGAACCAGGGTCTCCGGCGTGTGAGGTGAGCGTTAGTCGCTAGCATGCCTTGAGGCCAGGGGAGTGAGGTTTACACACACAGCTCTTACTGGCCTATGTTACACCAGTACTGTGACCGGTGCATGCCAGCTCACTTCGAGCACTGCTCCTAGCGTTTTCTTTGTCATGTGGACATTGATTGATATATTAAATGTTTAAGCACAGATATCAATGTGGAAAGTACTATAATAGATTTTAGTTTGTACCATCTAAGAATTTTTGTAATTTAATATGTTGCATTTGGATTAGTTACTTACTGCCTGAGCTTCCAGTTGACAACATCTGCATTTGCTCTGAGGTAAATAATAATCTAACTTAACATTTAATAATTGTTTACTGATTTATGTGGTGATAGTGTATTATTACTTTTAACTCATATTATACTGGATATTATTTAGTATTTTTGTTATTG
This sequence comes from Paracanthobrama guichenoti, assembly GCA_018749465.1. NCBI lineage: Eukaryota > Metazoa > Chordata > Actinopteri > Cypriniformes > Gobionidae > Paracanthobrama > Paracanthobrama guichenoti. The sequence goes on from CM031949.1 coordinate 32,887,450, forward strand.
CCCTTTTGGATCTATTTTTGCATTATAATTTTGGGTAAGTTTTCAGTACATTTGCATCATTAATGTTAGTACTAGCTGCAGCTGTTACTAGGTGATGACTCTGTATGAGATGTCAGCTTCATTGTTTTATTCATGATTTTGTCACTTTGGATTCACCATGAAAAATGTATATACACAGAACAGCACTTGTTTTTCTTCCATGGGGTATTGCATGTGAAGAATACCAACTGCTCTTCCAAGGTAGTGTATTATGAGAGTATGGTATTGAAAGAATTGAAAATAATCAAAGATATTTGATTTTGTAAAATGAACAAAGACATTTGCTTTACTGTTTTCAACCCCCATCTCTCTCCAGGAGGGCCATTTGGAATTCCTAAAGACAAAGAAATGCTGAAGGCCTGTAGGCCAAATGTGTGTCACACCTGTAACACCGTGGGGAAGTTTGGTCTGATTGGTCAGTTTGAATGGCTCACGTTAGGGTTTAAGTCACATGGTCAAGGAATAGATAAAAGAAGATTGTAACTGTTGCTCTGGCTCTTTTTTTCTCTGGCGCTCTCTTCTTGGGGCCTTCTCTTTGGCTCTTCTCTTCTTTGCTCTCTTCTCTTCTTTGTCTCTCTCTCCCTTCTCTCTCTCTCTCTCTCGCTCTCTCTCAGGTAAAATTCATGCTGGGTACGATTAATGGTATAAGTTTTCATCATCTCATACATTTATTTTGTAACTATTTTAAGTGTAACCATAACTAGATTTTGTCATTAAATTCTTTCAACTACAAATGATGTGCTAACTAGTTTTGATTTGGTATTGACTTTGAAGTGTTACCTATTGCAATACAATATAGTCACATTATAGTCACGCTCTCCCATGTTTAGTTATTGTAACTAACTGCGCTTATTTCCGTCGTTGGTATAAGCTGCAGTGGGTGGTAAAGACGAGAAATGTACAGTTTTCTGTCATCTTGCTGATAACGTTTCTTTAGTCATTCGGCAACCCTGCAGTCAGAACCGCTGTAGAGGATCCACCCTTACAGATGGTGCCGAAACCCGGGAATCCCTTGCAGTGAATCTTCTGAAATTCATCAGAATGAGGACATTTTTTCACAGTTGATCTTGTGAATGGATTAAAGCTGACCTTTTGACCAAGGAATTGGTAAGTCTGTTTTCATTGTTTATGAATTGCATGAAACAGAAATTAGAAGGTTTTAAATAGCTTCAATAGTCCCATTACTGTACAATCCGAGAATATTCAGATTATCTCCTCGGGATGGAAGGGAAAATTTCTGATAACAGTGACTTATTGTTTGCTTTATGGAGTGAAAAAGTTGAGCCTACCTTGTCCAAACTCAAGACAGAGTATATTGGAATTAAAAGTTCAGATGATGAAATGATTCGATGGTGGGACATAATTGGCAAACACCAAAAGAAATCAAAACATGGTAAAATAATTGAGGCTTTAAACTTCATAAGTTTTAAAAGGCTACATAATGTGATACCATTTCTATTATCAAGTGTAGATGAGAAATGTAAAGAAGTGCATTCTAAAAATGCAGAAGCAGAAAAGTCTGAGGCAAAGATTCAAGATCTTCAAGCACAGCTAGATAAATTACTAGCTGAGCAGTTAGCCCTGACTGAAAAGTGTAAAAATCACAAGGAGACCATTGCAGATCTCAAGGCTAAGCTAAATGCTAAAAGTTCATGTCTCCCAAAACGCTTAACAGCGATGGGACTAAAAGCATGTTCACTTCTTAGATGAGCTGACTTGCTCTAATGAATCTGAAACGTTTAGTTCAGAAAATGCATGTGCAACTCAAGAAAGTGTGCCTATTTCAGTTCTTAAGGTGATGCAGTACCGTAATAGCGCAGAGTCATGTACCAGTACGCATGGTGTACAAGCATTAGAGAGTCATGAAAATCCTCAAACTCCAGGAGAACATAGCATTCAATCCTATGGCAAAGAGAACAGGTTTTGCAGTTCTTGTAGGAAAATAGGCCACTCAGAGGAGAGATGCTGGTCACTGGGTGAAGGTCGACCTCCACCTTATTTTCAGAAAACTAGGAAATCACTTTCTAAGAGTAAAGATCAGCGCTCATTTGCAGGTAAAACTCTTAGTGAGTTAACCGCAGTGTTCATGCAAGGCCTTCAGCTATTAACCTCACTGGCTAGTGGACTAGCAGTCTCATAGCAGTGAGTTTAATAGTTAAACATCTAAATTGCAATGATCCTGTTTGTATTTTCAAATTTGTAATTGTACTAAACACATTGTGCGCATTGAACACACATTATAGTTGTTTGTGTTAATATATACACATAGACTAGTTAAGTTTATTCTTTAAAACACATGATTGCTTTACTTTAAGTGTTGTATGAAACACTTAGGATAAAGGTTGTTGATGCTTTGCATTCTAGGCCATGTATCTTGTGAAAATTGGAATAACTTTAATACTGGAATTGTTTAGCCATTTCCAGTTTCATGTGTTTCTATGTTGAATTTGTTTGTCTCCTGAGTGGAAAACTCTGCTATTTTCCATATAGCTGCAGTAAAACCATGTACAGGAGCATAGAATTGCCATGTGGCTACAGTGTAATTTACAATTGCATTAACCATGAAAATGCTTTCATCACAGCAGGATTCAGTACCTTTGACCTTTGCACTTTATCATGCTCCCTAACAAAAACACTGGTTTGAGCAACCACACCTTACTCACATTCTCATGCTGGCTTCCTGTTACAACAGGACAAAATTTGCATCACAATTGTAAAACCTCCTTGCCGTGTTTGGGGCATGATTTACACATAGCCACAGCTAAATGCAGCCACATAGATTTGATCTTCACAGACAAAGTCAAATCTACATCAGCCTCACAAAATGTATTCTATTTTATTTAAGTCTTTACATCTAGACTGTATTATAACTGTGAATTTCTCCCAGTTAATGTTTTTGTTTTTCTTCAGATTTACTAAATCAGTTAGTTATTATGTGTCTCACCAAGTTAAATATCAAAATTTACGTGAATTTATGCATTTCTCATTCTTACCTAAGTGCAAACATTTATTTTATCATTGTATTGTAACATAATGCATTTGATTTTGAACTTATTTGATTTCTGAGTCTTTGTATTTTGTCCATTTGACTTGCAACAATGTTTTTGGACATCTATGGAATTGAATTTCTGTATTTGGTTACACTGAATATTACTCTTCATGAAAAGGGGGATTTAAGCCAACAATGATTGTTGTTTTGTTATAATGCAATTTATTTTTAATGTTTTCCAGAAACAATGTAAGAGCTTGTGAGATCTTCTTTTATTCTCAGCCTTGACCACTTTATTAAGTACATCGATTTAATGGCTTATTGCCAGAGACTATTTTAATCTGACCACATCAAACTTCTGACCAATGACAAATGCTGTGTATGCTTTTGTTCTTTGTTGTGCTATATGTTCTTCTAATCACAGGATCCCTGCTGCACAAGTTCACATCCTGTGTCCTCAGAAAGAGGGACAAGCGTTTGCTCTAACCTTCAGTGACTTTTCTCAAGGTGTGAAGGATTCAATGGACGTTTTGCATATCAATGATTGGTGCAACACCATTTGATGGAGCCTTCTCATGCAGGACTGAGATGAGAACAAAGACTGAAGACTGACCAGCTGCTTTTGCAACAAGTGTGAACGAGAAGTCTGAAGATGACATCTACACACAACAGAAAGCATGTCTTTGTGGACTGTGCCACCTTTGTACTCAATGATTGTGGCCAATGGTGCCAAGAGGGGACTGAAAGAATTGAAAATAATCAAAGATATTTGATTTTGTAAAATGAACAAAGACATTTGCTTTACTGTTTTCAACCCCATCTCTCTCCAGGAGGGCCATTTGGAATTCCTAAAGACAAAGAAATGCTGAAGGCCTGTAGGCCAAATGTGTGTCACACCTGTAACACCGTGGGGAAGTTTGGTCTGATTGGTCAGTTTGAATGGCTCACGTTAGGGTTTAAGTCACATGGTCAAGGAATAGATAAAAGAAGATTGTAACTGTTGCTCTGGCTCTTTTTTCTCTGGCGCTCTCTTCTTGGGGCCTTCTCTTTGGCTCTTCTCTTCTTTGCTCTCTTCTCTTCTTTGTCTCTCTCTCCCTTCTCTCTCTCTCTCTCTCGCTCTCTCTCTCAGGTAACATTCATGCTGGGTACGATTAATGGTATAAGTTTTCATCATCTCATACATTTATTTTGTAACTATTTTAAGTGTAACCATAACTAGATTTTGTCATTAAATTCTTTCAACTACAAATGATGTGCTAACTAGTTTTGATTTGGTATTGACTTTGAAGTGTTACCTATTGCAATACAATATAGTCACATTATAGCCACGCTCTCCCACATGTTTAGCTATTGTAACTGCGCTTATTTCCGTCGTTGGTATAAGCTGCAGTGGGTGGTAAAGACGAGAAATGTACAGTTTTCTGTCATCTTGCTGATAACGTTTCTTTAGTCATTCGGCAACCCTGCAGTCAGAACCGCTGTAGAGGATCCACCCTTACAGTATGAGAAATACATAATAGTATTCAAACGTGAATATTTCGTCATCAATAGTTCATTTTTGTGTTCATAACAACTGCAAACCACACTGAACGTTCACGTGAACTGTACCCCAGGGCACATTTTATTTTCCATACCTCAGCTGTGACAAAAAAACAAAACAAAAAAAAAACAAAAAAAACACCATACAACTTTTGCACTACATACCAAGGCTGTGTCCAAAATTGCATACTCGAGTAGTTATTTTGAATAAGTTATTACTTAACGACCACAAAAAAGTATGTTCTATAGTATGAATGTGTGTAGTATGAATGCAATCTGATGTACTACGTTCGCCATGTTGTCATCATCATGTGACCGTCAGTTGCGACGCTTCATTGCTATTCACAGACTCTCTCCCATGGCCTCATGGGATAGTAAAGTGGCCATCATATGTGCACTTCAGAATCTTGCTGGGAGAAGTAGGTCATCCGGGTACTATTTGTCTTCTCTTTTATGAGTACTGTACTTCTTTTGTCAAATACTGTTTTTCACTTAGTATATAGTAGAGAAGTATGCAAATTTGGACAACTATTAACTCTTTCCCCGCCAAGGTTTTTTTTTTTTTTTTTTTAAGAATTTTCACAAAAATGTAATTGCCCATAGAATGTGAGAGTGTGTGAGTGTGAGTATATTTATATATAATTTTTTTTTTTTTTTTTTTTTTTTTTTTGATGAATATCTGAACATGAAATATAACAAAAGAAAGAATAGACCCTGAGTTTTTTTTTTTTTTTTTTTAAATCAACACTTAAATATGGGCAAGTTTCATAAAAAAGCAACATTTTGAACAAAAGGCTGAGAAAAATCACATTTGTGTCAAAGACTACATCAGATTTAAAACGATTTATTAAAAATAAAAAAAATTCAAACAAACCAACCAACTATTACACTATAGATTTTATGTTCCAGTATTCTCTCACTCTACATAGCTGTTACAGTACGCATGAAGTGTGGGCTCAGACAGCATTTACGGTAAGGCGCAAGAGGATAGACGTCCAGAGAGTAATGCAGTACATAGCACACTGCAGATAAAAATTAACCATGGTGGGTATAACACTGTCAACCCACTAGCCAATTTGGGTTATGGTTTATGATTCATAGATTACATTTTCTAAGAAACAGACAACATTAGTGGGTGCAGCCTGTAAAAAATAAACATAAAAAAAAAAAAAAAAATCTGATAAAGGAGAGATTTTGGAGATTGTCAAAGCTGTTTTTTCCCATGCAGTGAAAAAGAAAATAACAAAAATCGTCATGCTCCAAAAAAAAAAGATACCATTAAAATATTCTACATGACAAGATAAAGTTTGGTTGGCATGCCCTGTCCGTGACCTTATGGTTATGCTCAGTCCCCTGCACAGCGGGTCACTAGTCATTTGATCATTTCAACAGTATCAAGATGGCAAATAAAGCAATTTGAGAAGCTGCATTTGACTCTAGCCCCTAATGGAAAATCTAAAGCTTTCTGCAAAATCATACTTTGTGCAAATAGATTTTCATAGGGATAAGTTTGACAATACTACATCTCTGTGCCACTTCAGTATTTTGGTCTATAAAATAATTGGAACACTTTCTATGAAACCCATGCTTAATGAATTATAGCTCAATTTATAAGTATATGTATTATATCGATAGATATACAATATTCGTTCACCACATCCCACAGATGCTCGATTGGATTGAGATCTGTGAAATTTGGATGCAAAGTCAACACCTCAAACTTCTTGTGCTCCTCAAACCATGCCTGAACCATTTTTGCTTTGTGGCAGGGTGCATTATCCTGCTGAAAGAGGCCACAGCCACCAGGGAATACCGTGAAAGGGTGTACATGGTCTGCAACAATGCTTAGGTAGGTGGTACATGACAAAGTAACATCCACATGGATGGCAGGACCCAAGGTTTCCCAGCAGAACATTGCCCAAAGTATCACACTGGCGGCTTGCTTTCTTCCCATAGTGCATCTTAGTACAATGTGTTCCCCAGGTAATCGACACACACCCACTCGGCCATTCATGTGATGTAAAAGTAAAACATTTATCAGACCAGGCCACCGTCTTCCATTGCTCCATGGCCCAGTTCTGATGCTCACATGCGCTGATAGTTGGTGCTATCGGTGGGGGACAGGGGTCAGTGGCTCTGCGTCCCCATACACAACAATCTGCGATGCACTGTGTATTCTGACACCTGTCTATCAGAACCATCATTAACTTCTTGAGCAATTTCAGCTACAGTAGCTCGTCTGTTTGATCAGAACACACGGGCCAGCCTTCACTCTCTACGTGCATCAATGAGCCTTGGCCACCCATCACCCTGTCACGGGTTTACCACTGTATTTATATATATACACATAATTATATATAATTACTCTATAATTTTATTGGAGGTTTACACACGTTGTAGCCTACAGTTAATCGGAGCCGTGCATTAATTTGAGTGATGACGGATATTATGGGAGTGGCTTGATGCGGCACAGGAGATGCAGATAATTTTATCTTGACCCTTAAGAAACTTTAATGCGGTCAAGTTATGTAACAAATCTGCTTCAAATTGAATTAAATTACAATGTTGAAATAAATGTAAAGGGTGTACAAATACTATAAATTTGTGAAAAATAATTGGGAATCATGTTCATCAAAACAGTGCACATTTTATTTATCTATTATAACTTTTACGTTGGTTTGGTCGTTTGGCTATTGCCATATAAAAGGTCCAGAAATGTGTGTTTTTTTCCTATTAAGTTGTCAAGTTTTTTTGCCAGGTGGCTTTTTGAATTATAGAATGTCATTATGTTGCCATCTTGCCGCCAGCCATTCGCTGCATTGCTGATCATGGTTTCGAGTATCAATGCATCTAGCCTGTTCAGTGAACACAACACACAGTAGTCTTAGATAACTTAATCCAGATATTTTAGTCCAATCTGCAAATTCGTTTGAAGAACTAAATTAGCCAGAGAGCAGTTATCACGATTGAAAGAGCTGGGATTTGTCAAATCACCTCAGATGTATTAAGCGAGGTACGAAGAACGGACCCCAGAACTGAACCAAACACAGGGTTTAAATACACAGGGACCCCAAAAAAAAAAAAAAAAAAAAAACCCCACACATGACACCGCTGACATGACTAACAAGATAATTGATGAACAGGAATACAGACACAGGGAAACATGACCTGAACACAGTGAAAACTAATCTAGAAACAGACATAATGTGACAGTATTATATTGGTGTATTGGGAACTGAAACTGAAGATACCTTTTGGATTTATCAACAATTCTTAAGATGAGGGGTCAGAGTCTACAGAAAGCAAGTCCTGAAAGCAAAAAGTGAAGAATTTTGTTCAACATTCGGTAAGTGGTCTGGAAGATTTACACATCTGAAACTGTATTGTCTATGCTCCTTGCAGCTTCCTGCTGCTTTCAACTTCCACACACACGGTGAAGCTGGAATTGAAAAACACAAGCTAAGTGTCTTTAAAAGCTTTTATTCTTGCCAAGGAGGTCAATTTGGACATGCAGGTTGTCTGCAGTCAGGAAAGACAAAAACCAAAGCCCCTCACTCGTTCTTATATACACTCATTTCAATGGGTGAGTGCCAATAACACAAAAACACAATAACAAACTCCCTAGTTGGTGTTATCTGCAGCTGTCCCACCTTGAAGTTTCCGAGAACTTGTTCAAGGCTACAGATAACAAACACACTAGCTGTACCCGAAAGACTCAGGAGGCTTTTTTTATTTATTTTTTTATTTTTTTATTTTTTTATTTATTTATATTTATTTATAAGCATATGAAAGCCACCACCACCAGTAGTAGTGAATTAGGAATGTACCTTTGGATTTACGAGAGCGTTTGCTGAGCATGCCTGATCTTAGGATTCAAATGCTGAAGACCATCTTGACCATCATGGAATCCTGTGTTCAGCTGCTGATGTAGCAGCACGTGATCCTGAAAGAATGTCCGGTATACCGAGGAGATGATGGTCTGCAGTTCTGTAGAACTGTCACTAGATGAGTTTTAAACCACCTTCTTGATATGGGAGACCCGTTGGGGACTATGAAAAGTGCAGAATGATTAGGGGTGCAGGGACATACTTTGAGCCATTTTCTTTTACACAGAAATGAAGGCCACGCAGACAAAGCCACGGTAGGCCACATGGAGACAAAGGCCACATAGAGATGAAGGCTATGATATGCCACCTGGACAGAGACCATCGCCAGAGATATGCCACCTTCACAGCAGCACAAATCCAAAATAATGTCCTATGCATAGATGAGCTGGAGAACCGCAGTTCTTTGCATCTGCAGTTAGGAGGATTCTAAACCATTGGGTGTGACTCCAGCTCACAGCTTGATAGAATTCTGCCGATAGAACTCCATCTAACCATCAGAACCTGCCGAGAAAACCCCCAAAAGAAAATAAACCAGAACAGCATGAGAGATAATAGTACAATAAATAAAATCAAAATACAGAGAGCGATTAAGAAACCTCAATGCTCTTGCAGAAGGATAAAAACTATTCATATGATATTTTTTTACTAGCTAATCATAGCTAGCTATTAAACCCTGCAAAGCTACTAACCGTTGAATGAATGAAAAAAAAAAAAAAAAAAAAAAAAAAAAAAAAAAAAAAAACATTTGATACCTTAAGCCAGGTTCATACTGCGTGATTTTGGCCACGATTTGGCAGTCTGAGACAAATAATAGCAATCCTGAAAGATACCTTTGACCTAGGCTACAATCTGATGTCTTTGATAGTTAGTTTGACATGCTCACCACAGCCGAATGACCGTTGTGATACAATTTTAACCTGAAATAAATTCACTTACTGTGAATGGGTTGATGCAAAACTCTCAACAAGTTCTCGTGTCCGGAATATTTTTTTGGAATGAACATTGTCAGGTTCACGTTCATACAGTTGGAAAAGCAACAATAACGATGACAATTATAAAAGTCGCACAGTGTGTGCCAGCTTTAGTGAAGAGAAAAAATGTTTACCACACATTTTGCAGTGTTGAACATAGCCAAATCACAGACATCTCTGTTGAGCGCTTGAATGCAATGCCCAATTGGAGGAGTTTATGTAAAACAGAATACGCGGTCAAGATCAAGTGGTTCAGCGCTTGTTCACATGCTAAATTCCGCCTACTAGTGAATGCATTCAAACAACGAAGAGTAGAACATGCAATAGAGTCATGGTGAAGTGTAGTCAGATTAGCAGACTATAACCGGTTTCGCTAGAGTGTAGGAGTAGCATTTGACAGTTTCAATGGGAGCACTTTGCTTGCTTACCGAATTCAAAAGATTTGAATTGTGTTCACATGCTGCAATTTCAGTTGCTATACAGAAAGCAATCTTTATGTAAAATGTGTCAGAATGAGTACGGAATTAAATTAGTGCTGCTGTCGAACAAGTCGAACCTTGTTGTGTATACAAACCTTTGATATACCCAAAATATGGTGTGAGAATACACATTTGTTTTATTCATAATCATAACCAGGGGTGACCTAGCACAGAAAGTCCAAGCGAGACGAAACACTATATTCTATAGTTCTGAAAATAGACAAAAGGCATAATAAAACGCAGGTAGAGACATATTTACTAGAGTGACAAAAACAAAAGCACACAATTAGTACTATATATAGTATTTTTGTGCTGAGCCAGACGTAACCAGGTTTTTTTTATTTTTTTAAATAAAGCACATTTATAGCACAATATTGAACGACAGGTAAAACATGCTCGCTGTAAGTTAAGAAAATGAGATCTTTCTTAAAAATCAGTTCTCTGTCAACGAGTGTATCCAAGCAGCTGTTCACCTAACAAAACACATAATATATTAATCTTTGTAATATGAGTCATTGGTGTTTTCATGGTTTCCACAAAATAGAACTGGAAATCGAGGGTAATGCGGTATGAGGTCATTGGTAGGGGGCACACAGACCCACTCAGTATCCTGTTTGAAGCCGCTTATTTCTCTGGATTTAAACATTCTAGGACCCATGTTTGAGGTTTCCTTGCATCCATAGGAAGAATGATAGTACATATACCTCTGCTCATAGACGCCCACATTGCTACAATAAACTTTGTTAACCCGTAAGTTGATAAACAATGCTGAACTTTACTACATCAGATACAGCCATTAATGTCTCTGACATGCTTTGTTAAAAACCTTATCACACACACACACACACACACACACACACACACACACACACACACACACACACACACACACACACACACACACACACACACACACACACACACACACACACACACACACACACACACACACACACACACACACACACACACACACACACACACACACACACACACACACACACACACACACACACACACACACGAGATCCAAAAACTAATGCAAGCGACTTACCTATGATGACTTGACAGCTGAGCATGGGCATTTCACTCCGGTTGGATGCATCAACGTCATACTATATGCCATACTCTTTGAATTCATGATTGCTTGACTGCCAAATTAAAATATTAAACAGAATAAGACAACATTATAACCGGTTAATGGTAATTTCGAATAAGCTTTTCTGTTCAGAATGATTAAACTTGATTTCATTTATGTTTTTGTTTATGTTCCTGTTAAAACTTTGTTAGTTTCCCATTGTTGTTACTTGCACAATTTGGAGCCCTGTATACAGCACAGGAACAAAAGCCATTAAAATCCAACATTCCAATCGTCGACCAACATATTAAACCTGATACAGTAGTCTTCAAAATACTGCAAGTCATTTGGGCGGTTTTATTAAGAGACTGATTTTACAGCCTTACTGCAAAGTTTAGGACAAGTCAGATGAAACTATACAATCAGAAAGGATGGCAGTTTGTTATACTATATATAGCTCACAACTTTATAGTCCATATGAATATAAATACATGGTAGAGAGTCTAATCACATTTTATTGTAACGGACAAAATGCTCATTCACAAATTCACACAAATAAGTCAGATAGTATTTGGCGGGCTGTCCGGGGAGAGGGCTCTGAGCTTGGTAATTGGCCCGAACGCAGAATATTCCACCAAAAATGCAAAATTAGCTTCATACAGCAGCCAGGAACTGTTAAGAAGACGCTTAGCTATTACCAATTGGGAGCGTTCTCGCACCATACGACGGGAATTCAATATGCACAGCGATCGGATGGGTAAACCCCACCAGCAATCAAACGAGTTAGAGTTGGTTTAGCTGATAAGGGTTTGGCAAGCTTTTTTGATGTGGACGTGGTTAGTTCTAATGTAGCTTTTGAAAGCGTCGGATGACCAACGGCCAAGAGCTTGAATCTGTTGCTGTTGTTGCAGCACCTATGCGAAAAGAGTGGCCTGCATGGTGTTCAGCTGGGATTCCAGATTGTGTCAAGACTAATTTGAGATGTTTTTGAAACCAAAAGCGTATGACTGGTTGGTTTGAATTGTTTGTAAAAAGTGGGTCTGAAGGGTCTTTACTTGTTGAATTTCTGAAAAGGTAGGATTTGAGGTTTGGTTGAAAATATAAATAAAACAGCCTTTTTTGGACTGGTCTGTCATACTCCATTTAATAAAGTAGGAGATAGTTTCATCATCTACTAAGGATAAATCTGTAATGGTGGGGTGAATCAGGGTTGGAGCTAAACTCTGCAGGACAGTGGGCCTCGAGGACCAGGGTTGAGAAACCCTGCCATATATAATCACAGGCAAACTCACCTAAGGATTCTCTACAGTCTTCAGAACAGGTTTCACCTAACAGCCGCCATGTCAGAGATTGACCTCTTCCCATCCAATGACAAATCTCTTTACTCCCTTTTTTTCCATCAAAACCAGCCACTCCAAGGAGAACCCCTGATATATGGCTTGCCTTCATGCTGATTGGGTAGGTATGTTGATTACTGATTGTAGACAGCTGGTGATACTAGAGTATTTGTTGATTACTGATTATAGACAGCTGGTGACACTGAGTAGCTTATTTTGACGTGTTCCTTCCGAACTACGTTAATAAAACATCATTAAAATGCGTCATAAAATCCTCCCTCCTTTCTCTTTTGTTCAAACTAAAAGCCCTGATATACTTCAAGCGAAATCAAAGAATGAACTGATGTGGTGTCATTTTGAACAAAATCAGGCCAAAACCAAGTTCGGTTTCTGGAAAATGGTAAACACTTTTGTTCTACCATTGGTCCGTGGTGATTACATAATAGGTAGGTGTGCGCGGAGGTTCTGCCTGAAACAATAGTAAATTGTATGATTTTACTGAGACAACATTGCCTAAGGAGACACCATTTTTTATATCTGAAGTCTCCCTTTACATGCTTACAACACAAACGTCCTAAGCATGTAAATTGTTATTCGTTTAAAGTTGGGCATTTCCCCTGTTAAAAAGTTACGTTCATTCATTACAGTAGTGAACATCAGCTTGGCAGGTGGACACACTTCAGCGTGTGTATTACAAATGTCAAAGTGTGCATTTTGAAATCAGAATAAAGATTTATGCCTTGTAACCTGAAATCGTCTTGTACTGTTGTGATTATGTGATTATGTAATTATGTTGTGCTGTAGTATTGTTTTCATTCATATAGTAAGCTAACTACAAATGTTTCGACAATGATTTCGTTAACAGCATGCATTTTGAAGCAGTTAATGATTTAAAATGATGATTAAATAAATATTTAATTCAACAACACTAAATTAAATATTAAAAGCCAGCGAGACGGACCAGGGAGCGCTAGCCAGGATCCCAGAGACCGTAAAAGCGGGACTATAGGGACCACCGGTGTACCCACCGTGGGGCAGCGAGGTGGAATGCAGATACCAGGCTGGGGCAGCTGTCTCGTGGAGGCGGCCCGCAGCGAGGTGTGAGTATGCCGAGCAACACTTACCTGATTACCTGGTTGTCCACTGCTGCCCGCTGGCGAAGGGGGAGGATGAGTGTGGTCCGGCGTTTGACCGACCACAACTCTCCGAGCCCCCTGAGGACCCGGAGATGGAAGAAACTGCTCTTTTATTGAAAATGTGGGTATCGCTGGGGCTGAGCCCAGCGGCAGAACAGAAACAAAACGGAACACAAGATTGTCCTCCCGGCCCTCCTCCGGGGGATGGAGCACAGTTGTATCCCTTTGCAGGTCCGCCATCGAGGGTGGTGAGGGAGGAGGATCCACTGGGCCGGTTTCGGGCAGTAAAAGGTGCCGTCCACGACCTAGTTAGCGCCTCGTGCACCTCCGGAAAAAAGGAACCGGAGTGGGGTGCTGAGAACCAGCACAGGCCCCCCCGAGAAACCAATCATCCAGCCTTGAGGGTTCGGGACACGGTGGAGGGTTCCACACGAGCCCAACTCTCACGGCAGCCCGGGAAAGCATAGCCATCATCTCCGGATCAGTATCGGGTACAGCGGGTCTTCCCGGAGGAGCCCCCTGCACCGACACGTCCTTTCCAGAGAGTTCTGACCCTGCCTCCGATGCAGCGATGGACATCTGGTCCTCGAGAGGAGCCCCGAAGGATATGGATGATGCACATGTCGTGGATGGCCCCCGCATTCCAACGGCAGCTCTAATGGCTGCGGAGTGCGAGAGGGATGAGGGTTCCCCGGGGGTTGGTTCCCTGGGGGAAATGCGCTCACCGTAACCCTCAAATCGCCCGGGCTACTGCCTGAAGTAACTCTCTGTGGAGGGTTCGATCGAGGCAGAGGCACGGGGGCTCCACCCCTTGCGAGAGGGAGCCTCGACCGCAACTCTGAGATGGTCATGTTCCCACAGTGAGAACATGAGTCATCCACCAGCTCTGTGTCAGCGTGCTGAACGCCCAAACACGAGATACAGCGCTGGTGACCATCCCTCAGAGACAGGTAACCACCGCATCCAGAAACACACAGATAGAATGTCATCTTGAAAAAGACACAAGCTCTATCTGTGTAAGCTCTTTCAGAAGGACGCTCTCCTTGGTGCTGAAGCACGCAGGGGGAGAGGTCGCGGCGACACAGTTAGGGGATAGTGCAGCCTGACGTGCGTGGTCTCTCACACGAAGGCGCTCTCTTACCAGCCGTGGGAATGGCTTTTTAGCGCTCTCCACCTAGCGCACCGAACCAGCTGTGAGTACAGCCCTTGTGATTGTTCTGACAAACAACAAAGAGAGATGATCGAAAAACCACATGACCCGCTGCTGTGCCGTCCCACCAACACCGACTGAAGAGATTGCTTCTGAAAGGCGGCTTCCGTCTTCAGTCAGGACTGCAAAGTAAGGAGTGATATCTGGCGTTACCATCTACCACTCGGCTCAGAAGCAAAATGCTGATTTGATGCAATCACCTGTGTCTCATTTCACTGGTGCAATCATTGCATGCCAATGTGCATTGGCTCGTTTAGTTACACTCGAAGTAGATTGGCTCTCGCTAGTGAGATTCCTATTCGTCGGTATTCTGACGTGGCGTCGAGAGTGACCGACTGAATGGGAACTGTAAACAGCATACATTTTTGCTGTCTTTAAGAGTCTGAAATAGATGTTGCTCAATCAGGAAATAAAATGCATACATAATGTATTCGGGCAGATAATGCTGACTGTTTTATTTCCAAGTTGATGCATGTCAAACTTTGAATTGTAATATAATATAGTGCAATATAGAGGCTTGTATTAATATTTATTGTAAGCTATTTGAATCAATTTCTGCAGCTAAACACATATATGTTAATATTTAATATTTCCCCCATAATTACGTTACATACATAAAGAAATATATTTTTGTGTTAGTTCAGTTACATTACCTGTGTCTGTAGGGTGCAGTAGACACACCCACATTAACGATTTCAATATACTCTCTGAAAAGATCATAAACATTACAGATAAGATCTGAAGTAACTATTAATTTACATGCATATATAGTGAAACAAATTCTGTGAGACTGATATGCTGCAAATCGTGTGATTTTTTTAGGTCAATATTTTGGCTGTACGTCAATGATGCCCTCTGTTGGTAGGGAATAGTAAGATGGCCGCTCGAACACTTCTGGTGGCTTCACCGCCTGTTGGCAGTTTAGAACGCGATGAGCAGTCCAGTCATTTATATAGATCAGTGGTTTTTACCCACAATCAAACTCTTTCAACTGTATACAATTTCAAAGTATTTTCCTGTGTTTTATGTATGTCCCTATGTTATATACGCCTAGTTATGATTCTTTAGTTGCGTTAGGGTTCAAATGCTCCAATCCAGGCTTTAGTATGTATCACTGTTTTTAAAGTTTCCAGACCCCATCTGCTTGGTATCAAAATTATCCTCTCTTTATGCCTTAATTAATGATGTATAGTATGTTACAATAAAAATGCATTACACTATTTTTACCATACTTTACTGTAAATCAAATTATCCAGACCACTATAAGCATGCAAATAAAGTGTAAAGGTAGAACAAAGACTGGTCATCTCTGTTTGTTAACCTCACCAAAAATGGGAATCATTCTCTTTTGAGACACCATGTTGAAGCTATACCTTCAAGTTAACTTTGTTGGAGTCAGCGTGGACCATCTACAATAACTCAACAAATGCTTCAGCGCATTCCTAACAAAATCATCAAGAATCTCCTGACTGCATCCGGCTCTGCACTTGTCTGCACAAGTCAATGCAAATATTTGTTTTGCAGCCTGTAGATCAGTTTCTAAGTTGTGCCCCTTTTATAGTGACTCTGATTCTTTGATGGTTTTCATAGGCCATGGTTAATTGATTGTAAATTTTGCCACTTTTTTTCTCTTTCTTTCTTTACTTTCTTTATTCTGTATAATCTTTGCTTAGTTTAGTTGAATGTAGTCTACCCGTAGTTTTTATATATCCACATTATATCCATGCTTGATTGACTCTATTGCTGCTCACAAATCATAGTCACTTAAATGTCTTAATTTTTGCTACAATGCTATTACACTCCTAGTACAGTATACAGTAGGAAAAAGTTATTCATTCTTGGCCAGGAAGATAATTTATTTCCTAAAATTGATAACTGATTAAATAATATTACAGTCAAATCATAAACTAATCCCAATATGTAACAAATTATAATTTGTTGTAATTAATTATACATGTTTCCCTTTTGAGCTAATTTGCTACATTATTTTAACATGTTTTACATATTATCCTATACTTTATTAATTTCTTAACAAGGGAAAGATCTAGTGGATGTGATGTGTTGTAAGATTTGGCTGTATGCAGTTGCATTTCAGTGTTATACAACTCTCTAATCAGACTTATTCTAGTTTGTGGCATTGATTCTGAATTTTTACCCTTAATTCACATATTTCTTTACCCAGTTTCACATATTGGCTGTAAGATGACTGACATAAACTACTTTAAGGTAGAAGGAATAACATTTAAAATGTCAAGAACTTTGAAAAACATCCAGGTTGTTCTTCAAAACCTACATGTTGCAAAATGTAGGCTTTCCTCTAGCTCAAACAATAAGAGCATGACGCTAGCAATGCCAAGGTCATGGGTTTGATTCCCAGGGAAAGCAAGAACTGACAAAATGTAAAAAATGTGTGCCTTGAATGCAATGTAAGTCGCTTTGGATAAAAGTGTCTGCCAAATGTGTAAATGTAAATGTAAAATGCATAATACTGGGCAAAAGTAAACCCGATTCTAAGCATTAAACTTTGCCTTATCTCGCATTATTTGTGCTACAAGCATAAATGCCACCTTAAAGTGACAGTTCACCCAACAAAATGTAATTGTCATCATTGGTGTGTCAAACCTGTATGAATTGTTTCATCTATATAACACGAAATAAGATGCTGTATTTCGAAAAATTCCTCAGTGTTTTGTTTTTTTTTGTTTTTTACTGATTGATGGTACAATGTTGTTTTAGACCCCACTGACTTTCACTGTATGAACAAAAACAGTTGAAATATCCTTTAAAATATAATCTTTTCCATTTTGCAAAGGAAAGAAAGTCATACAGGTATGGAACAACATGAGGTTGAGTGATTTTTTTTTTACTTTGGGATGAACTATCCCTTGAATCATGAAGATGTTCTCCTGGTGGATATTAAAATGCATCAGGGAGCACCACTCACATGTTTGTTTCTTCAGAAAATGTAAACAATATGACAATTGTCTAGGTTATGAATATAACCCTGGTTCCCTGAGAGGAAACAAGATGCTGCATCATAACGTTGATGCTATGGGAATGACCCTTATGTGACCAGTGTCTGAAGCATGTGTGAAAGCATGGCAATTGATTGGCAGATGGTAGCCCTATGACTTCACAAGGAGAACCTGTGAGTATAAAAAGGTGCCTGCCTTAGACATCATCATCTTATTGTTTAGAGATGCACAGGCATGCCTGGAGCATGACAACAAGACACAGCGTCTTGTTTCCTCTCAGGGAACCAGGGTTATATTCACAACCTAGACGTTTCCTTTTGAGGGAACTCAACGCTGCGCCATAACGATGATGCTATGGGAACGTTAATACCAACTTTGCCATCCTGATCAAGTGACTGCCTCTCTAAGATGTGATATGCACAATCACGGTAAGCACCAAAAACTTAAGGACTGGAAAGTCCCTTCAGGTGCATCACCGTGAGCTCTTGAGGAAGGGCTTTATTAACAGCAACCCTTACCCAGGGGATCCTATAAACGTCATACACCAATAGCGTTAGTGAGCAGAGATCAGACAAATCCCATCATGTGCAGATCCCCATGGCCAGACCTGCTGCCACACATGCCTTGCCATAAACGTTTGGCAGTTATGACACCCCATACACTGTGGTAAAGCGGGAGAAGTGAATAACATTCACCAAATGCTGCTCTCAGCTGATGAAACTGCCACGTTGCACAAGCAAACATAGAGCGCAAGCTGCGAGATCCAGATGAGTGGATTGTAATCTCTCAAGAAAAGAATCAAGCTGAGCTCTCTCACCACATTCTGTCACAGTGAATGCATTCAGTTCCCTCAAGAGCCGAGTAACTTGTATCGGCAAGGCAGGAGCCTGCAAAGAGAATACAGCATGAGGAGAGATAGCTCAACCTAGAGCATTCTCACGTATAGCTACTTGCACACCACCACACAAGCCATTTCACTGTGTGGGAGAAATACACACAATTTCATGATTTTGGCACATCAATGTGGAAATACAGAAGAAATGAAGGCTCACAGAATTGTATGCGGGCAGGGGAGGAGAAATCTCCCAGTCCAATGCCTTGGAACTAGACGTCACAAAATGTTCTCATTCAGGAGGAACCATTTTTTATATCCGCAGTCCCCACGATCGTAACCACAGCACTGCCTCTGCCCACACGCTGTCCAAAAATGTTTTACTCTTCAGACACCAGTCACGCAAGGGGCATTCCCATAGCGTCAACGTTATGATGCAGCATTGAGTTCCCTTGCAAGGCAGCTGGTTTAAGTTATTGTCAAATACATTGTATAACAGCTCAAATACCAGGAGTAATAACAAATCTGATTTTTGTCTCTGAAGTGATATGATAACAGATTAATAACCAATTATCGCATAACAGCCCCCTCAAGTAGCCAGCTAACTCTCCAAGGGGCATTTTTGTAATTCATAGCTGCATTAGTTGATTACTATGGGATCTATGATTTCTCTCAGAACTCTTTTGTCTTCATTGCCAGCCATCTCATATTGAAGAAGGCTTGTGTCTTAGGTTTTTTTTTTTTTTTTTTTTTTTTAATTGCTTGTTCTTAATTGTTATATCCACCTGATTAAGTTTTCAATTTAACAAAGAAAGAACATGGACAGATTTACACACAGGCCAACCAGGAATTTACCCTGGGCCTAGACCAGAAGGGGACCCTAAAAGCTGCTGGAACAATGATGTGTATTTAATCAACAGATGAGAGAAGCAGTCTGTACATGGAAAACGAAACCATCAAATGGGAAAAAGAAAATTCATGTGTGCGTAAAATGAATAAATATAAATGTAAGAAAAAGAAACAACAGAAATAAATGAATAGAATAAAATGGAAATGGATTTGTATATAAATTGCCCATGTGTGCTTACAAGTTAATATTCTAATACAGTAAAATTATAAATTTTAATAAAAACATTATTTATTTATTTTATTGAGACTTAATTATTTATTAGAATGATTTAAAATGCACTTTTCCATGCAATATTCCAATTATTATTATATTAATTATTATTAATATTATATTATCATATATATATATATATATATATATATATATATATATATATATATATATATATATATATATATATATATATATATATATATTTTTTTTTTTTTTTTTTTTTTTTTTAAATGTTAACATTTAAATAAACCAAAACTTAGGTCAAAGCATGAGAATTTTAGGGCAGGTCCATATATTTAAACTGTCATGAAGTTTTGATAAATTGAAATGGTCGTCAGTTTCATAATTGGGTGAAAATAAACAGAAGGATTATAGTTGTCCTGGTGTTCTTCTACAAAGACAGCAAACACATTGCTGGTATTTCATGTCATTTTTACACAGGAAGTACATCCCACCCAGCCCTCCGCAGAGAGAATTGTCTCAGTGATTTAAGACACTGCCATGCTCTGTGTGTGTGTGTGTGTGTGTGTGTGTGTGTGTCTGTCTGTGTGTGTGTGTGTTGACAGCACGGCAGTGAGAGTTAGAGGCTTGGTGAGTAATAGGTGATGGTGCTTTGCCAGACTTGCTCTAACGTTCATAAATTATAAAGCGAGCAATTATGGCTTTTTCCAGAAATTAGCCTAAGGAAGCTGAGTGTGTGTTTATATAATATATACTATACATACTGTTCCACACCTGGGCTTCCAGTAAGCACCCGGTGTCAATAATTTATGCTTCCCTTTCTGTGCAATGTGTATTATCATAGTGTTTGTGGTGATAATGGCAATGAAGCTATTCGGTAAAATGTTCCTCTGGCTTATTAGTTCATCCCTGCAAATTAGAGGCCAGCCAAAAATCCATCAATTTGATAATGACCAGTTTTTGTTTTGTAATTGTTTGTGGAGATATTTCATGTAAAGGCCTTGTGAACAAATTTGAAATTTCAACTAAAACCTTCATGATTGTGATAAACATTGCTTTTCCATTAATATTATTAATATAATGTGCTGAAAAAAAAACGACATTGAATGCATTTGTTAAGGACAGAACAAATATCCAGTACATTGATGCAGAGGTGATATATTTGCAAAAAGGAGGCATTTTAAAGTCTTTTATCATTTTAGCATAATGATTAATATTTAATGGGATATTTAAATGCCTTTAGAGGCCATTCTGCAAGTAATTTAATGTAGAATTAGTAGCTGGAGTTCAACTAATGTCATTTTAGCTAATGACATGGATTTTGCAAATGTAGAAAAGGCTGAGGGACAACACTGAACAAATGTGGCATACAATTTACATGAAAAAAAGCTAGGAAACGCTCACTCAGAAACTGCTAGTAAATTTCACATCATGTTTTCAAATAACTACAAACAATCATTGGTGAGTTTTCCTGTGTTTGCCTTACGTTTGCATAGGTGACGAGATACGTAGCAGACTGTTGTGGTGTCCGCAGAATAATATAGGCTTCATAGACATTTGGAAAGATCTGACATTGTCACATAGAATTGATGTTGATGGTGTTTGAAGCAGAGCAATGACATGTCATATCATTTAGTCTCATGTATACTCCATTTAGCTAAGGCTGCAAAACCAACTTCATGTTACAAATATGGTAGAACTAACACTTCTACCACTAAATATTGCTTTATAATTACTGGCCAGTACCAGCTACTGGCCTGGCATGTAAACTCACCTAAAGGATTATTAGGAACACCTGTTCAATTTCTCATTAATGCAATTATCTAATCAACCAATCACATGGCAGTTGCTTCAATGCATTTAGGGGTGTGGTCCTGGTCAAGACAATCTCCTGAACTCCAAACTGAATGTCAGAATGGGAAAGAAAGGTGATTTAAGCAATTATGAGTGTGGATTGGTTGTTGGTGCCAGACGGGCTGGTCTGAGTATTTCACAATCTGCTCAGTTACTGGGATTTTCACACACAACCATTTCTAGGGTTTACAAAGAATGGTGTGAAAAGGGAAAAACATCCAGTATGCGGCAGTCCTGTGGGCGAAAATGCCTTGTTGATGCTAGAGGTCAGAGGAGAATGGGCCGACTGATTCAAGCTTCAAGAGCAACTTTGACTGAAATAACCACTCGTTACAACCGAGGTATGCAGCAAAGCATTTGTGAAGCCACAACACGCACAACCTTGAGGCGGATGGGCTACAACAGCAGAAGACCCCACCGGGTACCACTCATCTCCACTACAAATAGGAAAAAGAGGCTACAATTTGCACAAGCTCACCAAAATTGGACAGTTGAAGACTGGAAAAATGTTGCCTGGTCTGATGAGTCTCGATTTCTGTTGAGACATTCAGATGGTAGAGTCAGAATTCATCCATCAGGATCCATCATGCCTTGTTACCACTGTGCAGGCTGCTGCTGGTGGTGTAATGGTGTGGGGGATGTTTTCTTGGCACACTTTAGGCCCCTTAGTGCCAATTTGGCATCGTTTAAATGCCACGACCTACCTGAGCATTGTTTCTGACCATGTCCATCCCTTTATGACCACCATGTACCCATTCTCTGATGGCTACTTCCAGCAGGATAATGCACCATGTCACAAAGCTCGAATCATTTCAAATTGGTTTCTTGAACATGACAATGAGTTCACTGTACTAAAATGGCCCCCACAGTCACCAGATCTCAACCCAATAGAGCATCTTTGGGATGTGCTGGAACGAATTGCTTTCAGCACCTTGTTGAATCAATGCCACGTAGAATGAAGGCAGTTCTGAAGGCGAAAGGGGGTCAAACACAGTATTAGTGTGGTGTTCCTAATAATCCTTTAGGTGAGTGTATAATACAGCATTTTAAATAGTTTTTGCTGATCCATGTGAACGGGGATAATTTTGACAACGTTGTTGTCTGTGCACAAAATATGCAAAGGAAAAACGTTTCTGTTTTTATAACATCGTTATTGTGTAAATGTTCTCTTAAGTGTCCGTTTCTATGGTGACTCCTGGATTTGCCACTCAGTTAAAAATGTCTTTGTGTGGTTAACTCTTAACTCTGAGTTTTTGATAATGAATGAATTTAATAATGAAGACTTGTTCTTAAAAGTCACAACTTGCCGACTGTTGTTGTAGAGTATGTGTGTTCACCAGTGTCAGATCACAACTTGTGTATTAGTGTTGGCATTTTTCATAATGTTGGTATTTTTCATTCAATTTATAAATATCACTTTCATTGCTGCTACCTCAATTTCATTTAGGAACGCAAAACTAAAAAGAGCTAAAAAGTTTGTTGCAACCGTAACAACATGTTCAGTAATATGTTAAGGTTGACAATCTGTTGATTTACACCTGTGACACTTTCATCATTAAAGCTTTGACTGCAACAGCTACTGTATTATTGTGTTCTGCATTCTACAAGCAGAGACATGCTTGTCAGTGAGAGATCAGGATGCCTTAATTGGCTGGCAAGTTTGACCAAGGGCCCTTGCTGGCTATCAGCTCGCCACAGTGTCTTGAGAGGGCACATTCAACACTACACTGACATCCCTGCTTGAGCCTACAGGGGAGAATAAAGCCTAAGTGCTGTCTGACAAGCTGATTATCTTCTCTCCCTCTCCTTGTAAAGAATACACAAGAGAGAACCATAGTGGCAACTCCGCCAAGGACATGCTTCTCTCACCACGGGGGTCTTTGGAAGTGAACTAATGATTAGAGGAAAAGGTGAATGAGAAGCACACTGTAAAATATAGAGATACTGTATAAATAAATACAATTCTGCCTGTGACATGCTGTATTGCCCGCCATCAAAATCATAAGAAGTGTGGCTGGAACAAAACCTTGGACATGCAGTTGAAGTGTTGTGGCTTTCTTATGTCTGCATTCACAACACTAAAAATGTGTGCCTTGAAAGAGCAATTGAAAGTATCTCAATGTTTTATGGGACATTCTGAATGGATTCTGTTCCAAGGCATTCTGAAAGGAAGTAAGATTTTTTTCTCCATTTACTAGGTGAACAAATGCATAGCATTGTTGCATTCTATGCTGTAGCTTTAAGTGTGTTTAAATATATTTTATTTAAAATATAAAAATATTTTATTTGTTATTATTTAAGTTGAATTGACTTGGGTTAATTAAGTTTAGATTAAACCAGGATTAGGCCTTAGTTCAATTAGCGCATTAAACAGTAGAACCGCCAGGTATACCTAAAACCACCAGTGAGTAAAATTTACCCATGCAGATGATTACTACAACGTAAAAAACGCTAAAAATCGTAATGTGTCATTGTAATATGCCACTGTCTTCACAAAGTAATGTATAGAGTCATGAAATGATTATTTTTAGTCATCAACTATGTTTTTGTCCTGTTGTTTTATGCTATTTTAAGCAGGTTACAATTATCACTTTTTGGTGAATATAGGCTAAATCAGCCTGCAATGACAACGACAATTAGAAGGAAAGAAATACATATTTGGGTGGTGTAATATTATAATAAAATGTCTTTTTTTTCAGGAAACGGGCAGACTTGAATAAATAGCAACACATTAGCAAACAATACACAATAAAAATTGCAAAACAAAAATGTATCATTTATAAATAGGCTAAAACGTCTTAATTTGATTCTGTGTTGTGTCTGTTTACAGTAAGCTGGCATTCCCTTTCAGTCGGTCACGTTCGACGTACGTCGGAACTGACCGACGAATTGGGATCTGCTTTCAGAGACCAATCTGCTTCGAGTGTTTCTAAACGAGCCAATATCGATTGGCATGCGGTCCACGCTCCGCCCGCTATGCGGGTATAAATACGGAAGTGGAATACCGCATCCTCGCTTTCTACTTCGGAGCCGAATCCTGCTGTTGATTCAATGCTGGGTTGTCAACGAAGAGTGTCGTTTAGACAAGTTCGCGAGGATCGCTCAACTTCCGGGTGCGGGTGTGACGGCGCGATCCAGCGGGTGGTCGCTTCAGGAAGTATCTGCTGTTTCTCAGCCTGCCTGGGCGTTTTTCTGAGTGCTCACAGCAGGCTTGCACTACTGAACTGCTGTAAGCCGCGGCCATCTCCCCTGTGTGCTTCAGCACTATCAGAGCGTTTCCTCCTAAAAGAGCAAACACGGTTTGACCCTGCATCTCCAAGATGTCCTTCAAACCGTGTGTTTCTGGATGCAGTCGCTTCCTGTCCCCAGTTGACGGTCACGATCGCTGCCTCACGTGTTTGGGCATTCAGCACACTGAGGCGGCATCCTCTTCACCTCTGTGCGGAGCAGCGATGCCCATGTCTTGCGGTCAGAGATCGAAGCCCTACTGGCGAAGGGCCGGTTCCTCCAGCCGATATGAAGTCAGGGTTCTACAGCCCTTACTTCATTGTACCCAAGAAAGGGGGTGGGTTGAGACCAATCTTGGACCTGCGTGTCCTGAATCGGGCCCTGCACAAGCTCCCGTTCAGAATGTTGACGCAGAAACGCATTTTCGAATGCATCCGTCCCCAAGATTGGTTCGCAGCGATCGACCTGAAGGACGCGTACTTTCATGTCTCCATTCTCCCGAGACACAGACCGCTCCTACGCTTTGCGTTCGAGGAGAGGGCATATCAGTACAAAGTCCTGCCCTTCGGGCTGTCCCTGTCGCCCCGTGTCTTCACGAAAGTCATTGTTCCCATTGTTCCGCTCAGAGAACGCGGCGTTCGGATTCTCAACTACCTCGACGACTGGCTCATACTCGCCCAGTCCAGGGAGCAGTTGTGCGAACACAGGGACCTGGTGCTCCGTCATCTCAGCCTGTTGGGCCTTCGGGTCAACCGAGAGAAGAGCAAACTCTGTCCCACACAGAGGATCTCTTATCTCGGTATGGAGCTGGATTCGGTCAATCGAACTGTGCACCTCACAGAGGAGCGAGCTCGATCAGTGCTGAACTGCTTGAATACGTTCAAAGGCAGGACAGCGGTCCCACTGAAGTTCTTTCAGAGGCTCCTGGGGCATATGGCATCTGCAGCCACAGTAACGCCGCTCGGATTGCTACATATGAGACCGCTTCAGCACTGGCTTCACGGCCGAGTCCCGAGATGGGCGTGGCAGAGCGGCAAGTACTGGGTCTCAGTTACTCCTTACTGCCGCCAAACCTTCAGCCCGTGGGCGGACCCTTCGTTTCTATGGGCGGGAGTGCCCCTAGAACAGGTGTCCAGGCATGCTGTGGTCTTCACGGATGCCTCATCCACCGGCTGGGGGGCCACGTACAACGGGCATGCAGTTTCGGTCTGTGGACGGGGCCCAACTGCATTGGCATATCAATTGCCTGAAGCTACTGGCAGTACGTCTTGCTCTGGGCCGCCTCAAAAAGCCGCTACAGGGCAAGCACGTACTGGTCCGCACGGACAGCACTGCAGCCGTTGCGTACATCAACCGTCAGGGTGGTCTACGCTCCCGTTGCATGCTCCGGCTCGCCCGCCATCTCCTCCTTTGGAGTCAGAAGCATCTGAGGTCACTTCGCGCCATTCACATCCCAGGTGCGCTCAACCGGACAGCCGACGAGCTCTCACGGCAGCCGACACCTCCGGGGGAGTGGCGACTCCATCCCCAGGTGGTCCAGCTGATATGGGGCCTCTTCGGAGCCGCACAGATAGACCTGTTTGCCTCTCCAGAGTCGACCCGGGGCCTACGCAAGTATGCATTCCCCCCAGTGAGCCTTCTCGCACAGACACTGTGCAAAGTCAGGGAGGACGAGGAGCAGGTCTTGCTAGTTGCGCCCTACTGGCCCAACCGGACCTGGTTCTCCGAACTAACTCTCCTCGCGACAGCACCTCCCTGGCCTATTCCTCTGAGGAAGGACCTACTTTCTCAGGGACAGGGCACACTATGGCACCCGCGTCCGGACCTCTGGAAACTCCATGTTTGGTCCCTGGACGGGACACGGACGTTCTAGGTGGTCTACCACAGGCAGCCATCACTTCCGCTAGAGCCCCCTCTACGAGGCGCCTCAATGCATTGAAGTGGAACCTGTTCGTTGATTGGTGTTCTTCTCGTCGCGAAGACCCCCGAAGGTGTTCGATTAGCGCCATGCTTTCCTTTCTGCAAGATGGGTTGGAGCGAAGGCTGTCTCCCTCCACCCTTAAAGTGTATGTCGCGGCAATAGCGGTGTATCATGACGCAGTTGATGGTAAGTCCTTAGGGAAGCACGACCTAATCGTCAGGTTCCTCAGGGGTGCGAGGAGGCTGAATCCTCCTCGTCCAAACCCGGTACCCTCTTGGGACTTAGCTCTGGTGCTGAGAGCACTCCAGAGCCCTCCCTTCGAGCCTCTGCAGTCCATTGAGCTGAATATCCTGTCCATGAAGACAGTACTCTTGGTTGCATTGGCCTCCATCAAGAGGGTAGGGGGCCTGCACGCACTTTCGGTCAACGAATCGTGCCTAGAATTCGGCCCAGGTAACTCTCACGTTGTCCGGAGACCCCGGCCCGGATACGTGCCCAAGGTTCCCACCACTCCTTTCCGGGACCAGGTGGTGAACCTGCAAGCGCTGCCTTCGGAGGAGGCAGACCCAGCCCTGGCTTTGCTCTGTCCCATCCGCGCTCTCCGCGCCTACGTGGACCGAACTCAAAGCCTTAGGACCTCAGAACAGCTCTTCGTCTGTTACGGAGGTTGGCAGAAGGGAAAGGCTGTCTCCAAGCAGAGGTTAGCCCACTGGATAGTGGATGCTATTGTCTTGGCGTACCAGTCCCAAGACGTGCCCTGCCCGTTCGGGTTGCGAGCGCACTCAACTAGGAGTGTAGCCTCCTCCTGGGCGCTGGCTCAGGGCGCCTCGCTAACAGATATATGTAGAGCTGCGGGCTGGGCGACACCTAACACGTTCGCTAGATTCTATAGCCTCCGTGTAGAGCCGGTATCTTCCCGTGTACTCGCCCCCAGTGGCCAGTAGCGCAAAGTGCCCATTCTAGTGTCGGCTTGCGACGCCAAATCCACCCCCTGGGCTGGATGCGTGCGTGATTTATCTCCCAGAAAATGGCGAACCCTGTCGAGCTCCTCCGTCACCCCTTTGGTGTCAGATGTCTGGCGCCAGGCCTGCACCCGTATGCTTGTGGAACGTGTGTGTAGGCTGGGTTCCATATGTAGCGGTTCCCTAACGGCAACCCCATATGTATATTCTCCACGGTACCAGCTACCCTACTCGGCTAGCCCCGTGTCTTTCCCTTGACAGAGCTCGCTCTGTCATCTCTGGTGGTGTTCTTCCCTCCTGGGATCAGGCTGGATCCACCCCAGAGACTGCCATATGTTGTACTACCCTGATAGGCTAGTCCTTATGTGTAATTTGCCACCTCTCCCTCCGTTGAGGCACGTGGCCCCCGCAGCGTTCCGTTCCCAAACGGGCACACTTTCCCAGCGTTATCCAATAGTCACTCTGAGTGGGTCTTGCAGGAACAGCAGTGACTGTCCTTCCCTGCCTGGAGCCCTGACTTCCTCTCCAATGTAGGAGCGGTCCAGTGAGCTCAAGCAGGGCGCTGGAAGGGCCAGCATCCTGGCGTTTTGGTAGGGATCCCAATTCGTCGGTCAGTTCCGACGTACGTCGAACGTGACCAACTGAAAGGGAACGTCTCGGTTACGTATGTAACCCTCGTTCCCTGAAGGAGGGAACGGAGACGTACGTCCCGTCGCCAGGTGCTGTGCTTCAGCTGAAGGCCGAGCCACTTGTTTCCGCTCCTCAGTTGAAAAGCGAGGATGCGGTATTCCACTTCCGTATTTATACCCGCATAGCGGGGGAGCGTGGACCGCATGCCAATCGATATTGGCTCGTTTAGAAACACTCGAAGCAGATTGGTCT
This sequence comes from Paracanthobrama guichenoti, assembly GCA_018749465.1. Classification (NCBI taxonomy): domain Eukaryota; kingdom Metazoa; phylum Chordata; class Actinopteri; order Cypriniformes; family Gobionidae; genus Paracanthobrama; species Paracanthobrama guichenoti. Next base: position 32,915,853 of record CM031949.1, read on the forward strand.
CTGAAAGCAGATCCCAATTCGTCGGTCAGTTCTGACGTACGTCTCCGTTCCCTCCTTCAGGGAATGAGGGTTACATACGTAACCGAGACGTTTTGCTCAAACACAGCATAGATTAATTATATAGGGGTAAATTTGACCCGCTGGTGCTTCTAGGTATAAATGCCCTGTTTTTTTTTCTTTTTTTTTTTTTTATCTAAAAAAAAAAAAAAAAAGATAATTTATAACAGGGGATTGTAAATAACACAATTTTAGTAAAAGTCAATGACTTTTATTGAATTTTATTGAAAATCTGTTATGTACTACATTTGAAAAACAGCCATGGGTAAATTTTACCCTGTGGCGGTTCTAGTGTTAAGTAGCTTTTATAAACATGCCTTAAAAAAAAAAAAAAAAACAAAACACATTACTGGTGTCTATCTTGACATTTTAAAATAGTGAGTCAGTGCAAGTTACTTTCAGTTAAAACAGCTTAAACATGCATTTTATTCTGGGACTAGGCTAAAGCCTTGATGGTGAAACCGGAGGTTGTTGTACTGTAATGATTAAATATTCCCTTAAAACAATAACAAAGTCATAGCTTGATGATGCTGTGAATGAGGGTGGAATCATGGGAGTTGTTGTCTTCACCTCCACAGCCATTTCATGGAAAGCTATCCGACTGGACTAAGGGAGAAATCATGTTCATGGATGAGCTAATGTAGCCTATTAAAGTTTTAACATAGATATATGAAGCAGGGCTGGGCTGAGAGCTTGGGACAGTTTATGTTGCTGTTTTTATTATCCTTATAGCCCGCAGTTGGCCGCTCCTTTTGTTTTGTTGTTTATGTATATTTTATGATTAAAGTAATGTTTAACCAAGGCCGTAGGATTGATTTTGAAATTGGTGGGGATGTCCCCAGAAGCTGAGCATTCGGGAAATTGATAGGATAATGTATTAAGGTTTTTATTATATAATGACCTTAACAATATGTTAATTAATTAAATCTGTAATGTTACCGTAATAACAAGGAGGCAGTTTAACAGACTTAACTTTACTCCATTCATAGTGCAATGCAATAGTCAATGTAAATGTGTCTGCTGTCTTGTTCCTTGCTATTTAACAGAAATGAGCTATTGACATATTTATTTCATACCAATATTGTCCAGTTTGTCTTGGTGGACATGGCACACAGTAATACTGTTAAGTCTAACTTGTGCCATTGTTGTTCTGAGCCAAGTTTTCAGTCTCTTGGGGATTTTCCATAGATAAAATGGTTTTATACTGTACAAACTGTATATACTATCCCCCTACACCCTACCCATTACACAAAACGTTATACATTTTTACATTTTCAAAAAACATCACTTAGTATGATTTAATAAGCAGTTTTATTGTCCTCACAAGAACAAGGATTTCGGATATTGCCATCTTTGTGGGGACATTTGTCCTCATAATGTAGGGTTTACCAGGACACACACACACACACACACACACACACACACACACACACACACACACACACACACACACACACACACACACACACAGCCCTAGCATCCCTACTAAATTTTATGCCCCTGCGTTTAACATCTGCCTTTCTTCCCTGAACTTGAACTGTGTTACAGTTATGTTTGATCACTTAAATTCACATTTTATTTCATTCTAATGAAATAGCCACAAGTGCTGAATTACTACTCATTCAGATACTGGTCTGAATATCTCAGAAACGGCTGGAGAAAATATTCTCAGGCAGTTCTGTGGGCAAAAATGCCTTGTTGAAGCCAGAGGTGGCCAGACTAGTTCAAGCTGATAGAAAGGCAACATTAACTCAAATAACCATGATAAGGAGTTCACTATACTCAAATGGCCTCCAGAGTCACCAGATCTCATTCCAGTAGAGCATCTTTGGAAGATGCCTTAATATACACTCACCTAAAGGATTATTGGGAACACCTGTTCAATTTCTCATTAATGCAATTATCTAATCAACCAATCACATGGCAGTTGCTTCAATGCATTTAGGGGTGTGGTCCTGGTCAAGACAATCTCCTGAACTCCAAACTGAATGTCAGAATGGGAAAGAAAGGTGATTTAAGCAATTTTGAGCGTGGCATGGTTGTTGGTGCCAGGCGGGCCGGTCTGAGTATTTCACAATCTGCTCAGTTACTGGGATTTTCACGCACAACCATTTCTAGGGTTTACAAAGAATGGTGTGAAAAGGGAAAAACATCCAGTAAGCAGCAGTCCTGTGGGCGAAAATGCCTTGTTGATGCTAGAGGTCAGAGGAGAATGGGCTGACTGATTCAAGCTGATAGAAGAGCAACTTTGACTGAAATAACCACTCGTTACAACCGAGGTATGCAGCAAAGCATTTGTGAAGCCACAACACGCACAACCTTGAGGCGGATGGGCTACAACAGCAGAAGACCCCACCGGGTAGCACTCATCTCCACTACAAATAGGAAAAAGAGGCTACAATTTGCACGAGCTCACCAAAATTGGACAGTTGAAGACTGGAAAAATGTTGCCTGGTCTGATGTGTCTCGATTTCTGTTGAGACATTCAGATGGTAGAGTCAGAATTTGGTGTCCCAAAGATGCTCTAACCCAATAGAGCATCTTTGGGATGTGGTGGAATGAGAGCTTTGTGCCCTGGATGTGCATCCCACAAATCTCCATCAACTGCAAGATGCTATCCTATCAATATGGGCCAACATTTCTAAAGAATGCTTTCAGCACCTTGTTGAATCAATGCCACGTAGAATTAAGGCAGTTCTGAAGGCGAAAGGGGGTCAAACAGAATTAGTATGGTGTTCCTAATAATCCTTTAGGTGAGTGTATGTATTATATATATATATATATATATATATATATATATATATATATGTATTTTTTTTTTTTTTTCAGTGCTGCTATGTCTATCTAGCATTGGGATGTGTACCAAAGCATACTTTAACCTAGAATACTAAAGGTCAGTTGGGGATATAGACAGGGTGATTTATAGGCATATACAGGTAGGGTGATGTACAAATGTACAGTTTATCAACGTATAATAGTAGGGCTGTCACACAGGCACTATAAAACATTTTCTATGGGTGTCATCCATAGGTCCAACCTGTAGACTATAGCATTACACACTGTGCATAACTGCACAACTTATATAAGTACTACTAATACAGTTATTAAGAATAATACACTAATGCAAACTTTTTCCTTGTTCCGCTTGTCAAAAGACAAAGTTTTCAATACCACAAGTTTAAAACGGTCTCAATCTTCAAATGTTTCAATGACATTATAGACTAATATAGACACATTTCTCACTTAATCAGCAAATAAATAACTTGAGCTCACAAGCTCACCTTTTAAACCTCACAGTGCTTAAACATGGCACCAGTGATATCTTTTTCTGCATTCAGCCTGACGCAAATCACCTTTTTGCATGATACGCCTTGAGAGCTCATGAAAGACTTGATATTCTGGTCACACAATAAGCCGAGCTATTTGCTTTATGTGTGACCTGCATCACATATGCACTACAATAAAGACATCTTTACAGTTCAAGCGAGAATTGTTTATTTAATTTAAAGGGGATACATTTATATGTCTTCCTCTGCATTGTCTGTTTCTATGGTAATGTTGCACCCTGAAGGTTTTCTCTATGGAAACAATGGATGGAAATGCAGAGATAAACTAAAGTTATAGGTTTATCAAGGTGGCAAATATGATACAATGTTGTTAGAAGTTGGCAGGACAATTTGCAATATGGAAATCTTTTATAGTATTGTAAAAATACAATAGCATTGTCAGGTGTGTTTGTGTAATCTTTCTTACAAAAGTGACTCAATAAAATACACAAATGCAATGACCAGGGTAGCTTGGAATACACATTATACAAGATACTCCAGGACTCAAACCACATAAGAATCCCAAAACAACAGCAACTAAATTGCATTTCTTAAAGGATTAGCTCACTTCAAAATGAACATTTCTTGATATTTTACTCACCCCCATCTCATCCAAGGTGTTTGTGTCTTTCTTTCTTCAATCAAAAAGAAATTAAGTTTTTTGAGGAAAACATTCCAGGATTTTTCTCTGCATAATGGACATAACGGGTCGAAGGTCCAAATCAGTGCAGTTTCAAAGAGCTTCAAAGGGCTTTAGAGGGCTCTTCACGATCCCAGCTGAGGAATAGGGTCTTATCTAGCAAAACCATCGGCCATTTTCTAAAAAACAAAAAAACAAAACAAAAAAAACATTTATATACTTTTTAACCTAAATTGCTCATCTTGCTGCTCTGCGACGTGCCAGTGATTGTGTAATCACGTTGGAAATGTCACGCTATACGTAGGCGGAAGTACTGCCCCAAGCGAATGTGTGAAGACTAATACAAATGCCCTTTACCAAAAAAAAAAAAAAAAAAAAACCTCCATCTCCAACTCTTACACAAACACACCTGTCAATGCTATTAGATTCTTACAATACTATAAAAGATTTCCATATTGCAAATCGTCCAACATCGTTGTTTTACCTTTTTTTGCTGAAGGATGTTTGTATTGGTCTTCGCACATGCTCTTTGTAAACACGGGGTCGGCACTTCTGCCTACGTCTAGCGTGACAGCCTGATCTCATGGAAATGCGTATCGATAGCACAAATTGTATGTATTGTGCGATTTATACGCCAAAATTAGTTTTTACAAGCATATGATATGCACCCACACCACTAAACCTACCCAATGGGGTGACAATGCGTATCATATGCATGTAAAAACTAATTGTGGCATATAAATCGCACAATAAATACAATTTGTGCTATATATACGCATTTCATGAGAACGTGTTGAGCTTGACCTTTCTGACGTGATTATGTAATCCGTGTTGCGTCACAGAGCAGTGCAAGATGAGCAATTTAGGTCAAAAAGTATATAAATAATTTTTGAAAATGACCAATGGTTTCACTAGATAAGACCCTATTTCTTGTCTGGGATCGCACAGAGCCCTCTGAAGTGCTTTGAAACTGCATTGATTTGGACCTTCAACCTGCTGGTTGCCATAGCATTATGTGAAGAAGAAAAAAAAATTATGGAATGTTTTCCTTAAAAAAAACATAATTTCTTTGAAGAAGGAAAGACATGACCATCTTGGATGGCACGGAGGTGAGTAAATTATCAGGAAATGTTCATTTTGAAGTGAATTAATCCTTTAACTAATAGACAGCAAAATACTGCTGTACAGCCATTTATTAAATGTTTTCTAATCACTTTATTCATGTGAGGTCAGTTTGAGATTTGAGACTAGGAGTTTTGAAGAAATTCTGAAGCTTGTCTGGTTGTGAGAATCAACTGGTCTTACAGTTTTATATATATATATATATATATATATATATATATATATATATATATATATATATATATATATATATATATATATACACAAAAATCAGTGAAGATATTTATAAGCAATTTAGAAGTGTTTCTAGTTTATCAAAATTGCATGAGCTTTTTTAATTTTTTTTTTATTTTAATTTGTATTATTATTGTTTTATCACTTGGGGCTGCATTCTCATACTTATTCACATCATGTTTTCTTTCCCTCTGTCTTTTTAAGGCAGCCCACTGGCAGAACTTCACAGGCTCCCAACTATCATAGTGGAATTCCCCTCTAATTATTTGATGTGAGGTTTCATAGGGATGCCTGATGTGTAATTCTTTACTTAACTGTATAAAAATAGTGTGTGTGTGTGTGTGTGTGTGTGTGTGTGTGTGTGTGTGTGTGTGTGTGTGTGTGTTGATAATAATCATTCATGACTTTCAACCCAAAATATGGATTTAACAATCAGTGCAAGGAAACACTTTTAAAATAACCATGCCTCAAAGCACATTCAAACATGTCACATTAAGTGCAAAATTTGTTTTCGCAGTAATGTTGTTGAATGAGCATGAAGGCAGTATGCCTGAAGGGGTCTTGGCAGTTTTCTTGCTTCCAGTGGTATTTTAACAACTGCTTGTAGCCTAGTAAGAACAACACATCCAAACTCATATGCTTCACATATTAAAGAAAGAGAGAGACTAATATTGAGATGTCTGTAACTCTGGGAGAGGAGAAATTGCATCTTCCTAGCTCAGAAAGTTGCATTGAATTATACTATATTTCCAATAATAGTTTACCTACAGTGTAAGGGATATGTAAATTCACAGTCAACCTCATTTATATTTTCTAAACTGAAAGGGATAGGCAATGAAGTACTTACCTCTAAGTGGAACATTAACAGTATAACAGGGGACAGAGATTAATGAGAACAACCAATCAGAGCAGACTTTCTCACTCATTTCCCATACAGCATATAAACTATTATGCTCTAAAGGATTGTTCTTTTATTTTGATCTGCTTCCTCAGCATAAACCTTAACCTTGAGCTTTTATTGAGGTATAGAAATACTGGTTTTATCACCCTCTTCAATTTGTGTGTTTTGAGTTTTAGTTCCTTTTTATCAGCTTTTTTTTTTTTTTTTTTTTTTTTTTTAAGAAACAATTTATTTACATTAATAGCACCCTTTCACTTTCACCCTTCTTAAAATTCTTATTGTTGGACAAAATAGCGTTTTTTTGTTTTGTTTTTTTTTTGTCAAAATGTCTATTTTTATCTAAAATATATAAAACTCTTACAACTCTTACATGCTCTTACATTTGCAGTAGCAATTTTTTTATGCTTTTTGATAAAATAATTTTGTTAATTTTGATATATAAACCAACCTTTTCAAAGTGTGTTTATACATGTAAGCACTCTTTTTACGCTCCGCTAATGCGTGCGGTGTGAAACAGGCATTAAATCATACACTATGTAGGTGTATGAACGTAAATGAACGTCAAAGTTCACGGCCATTCAACTTAGTTCACGAACAATAATAAAAAAGTATATGTTCTATATGAATGCAATCAATATGAATTGATATGAATGTGTGCGTAGTACACTACGCGTGAATGTACAGTGAATGTATATTGAAAGTAGTAGTAGGTTATACTTTTCAAATACTTTAAAAAAAATTGTTTTTATTAATTCTGTGAATGATTTTAGTAGGGAATTTGGCGTATTTGAGCATAAAGACTGCCCGTCACCATTCTGATATGTAACACTCACTTTTCCTTACCCAATCATTCCCTTTCCGCTATAAGTAAAATCTCAGATCCCCCTATTGTCACACTATTGTCAGTCCTACCATCTGGCTATTTCCACCCTTTACAGGCATATCAACCATACGGTCACACATATATGATATATGAAAATTATGACAAACTGGTGTATCTGAATTTCTCTTATATTTTGCCATATATTGTTTAGACTCTACCCTACTAACTAAAACATTATGGTTTGATTCCCTATAACTGATATCTTGTTTGACCCTATTATTTGATGGATCAGCAACTTTCAACATGCAAACTGATGGTCACCTGAAAACTGAAAAGTCCCATCCCTCCATGCTACAAGTAGACAGGGGGGTGGGACAGTATAGAGTTGTGAAAGATCCCCTTTTTTACACTCATAGTAAGGTCTACCAGTTAAAGGGGTAATTAAGTAATAAATCAAATATTCTCTAGATAAGTATTCATCTTTTCAATAAAGGAAATACCATTTAAATAAATATTTATTTATTTATTTATTTATTACTTTATTCTTTTACAAATGAAGAGTTCAGATGCAAAAGCCTCTAGAAGCCACTTTGGTCAAAAATGAGACAACGATACTGAGTGAACGCTCTCCGCATATAGTATAATTTCATAAAATACTTTCACGTCAAACCCACTAAATCCCAGCCTCAGCCCATTCAGAAGTACCGGGACTTAGGTAGAAACCTATAGATGGAAGCCTGACAAAAATGCTTATTTTAAAGAAAACGTCAGACAGATTGAGAGGCTTTTGCATCTGAACTCTTCATATATTGTTCTAAAATGCATTTTCACATTCATATTTCTTCATCATTCTCATGTGTAAATATGTAGTCCTGCTGATTTGTAGGTTTGCAGTTATATCTACCGCAGTATAAATCACAAGCCACTAACTTGCATTTCATAAGCATGCTAATGATGCCATTCTAATCATTTGCTTTCATGAAATGTAATATGTGAGAGAAATGCATGAGCATTATTTAAACAATTGTGTAGCAGCAAACAACAACAGATTAAAGAATCAACAGATTAAAGAGGCATATGCAAGAGAGAAAGAGTGATAAAAAGAGACGTACTGGAGTTTGTTTTGACCCCAGCTGTGTGTTTGCTTGTGACTCACAAAACCCATTAGAAATTGGTTGGGGGGTCAGAGTTCTGCTTTAGCCAGAATAGATTGGCAGTGTAGAACAGCAGAGTCCACCTCCAGCTCATTTTCTCTCCCTCTGTGTCACCACAAAAGCAATCTCACACCACAGGCCTCATGGCTGCGTGGCCACACAAAATCAAAAAAGGTTTGGATCATACTCTGTGTCATACCACCCTGGTGAGCGAGAGAGGCATGCAACTTAGAGCAGGGAACACTTGGGACTGAGTATTTCAATTTTTACACTGCATGACTGATAGAGTAAGGGCATTCCAAAACTGGAAAGTTTTTTTTGGAAAAATGCTTCTTTTGTTGTATAGGCTATGAGAATTACATTTTGAAATAGCTGATATTCACAATTTTGCTTTTTTTATATTGTATATTTTGAATTTATATTGTCTTGGTGAGCTTATGATACTTAAAAAAAAAACTAACCCCTACACTCTAAAAAACGCTAGGTTAAAAACAACCCAAGTTGGGTTGAAAATGGACTAACCCAGCAATTGGGTTGTTTTAACCCAATAAATGGGCTGTTTTAACAGTGTGGTTGGGTTAAATGTTTGCTTAAAACAACCCAACCGCTGGGTTAAAACAACCCAATTGCTGGGTTAAAACAACCCAATTTCTGGGTTAGTCCATTTTCAACCCAAATTGAGTTGTTTTTAACTCAGCATTTTTTTAGAGTGTAACCTTTAAATACTAATGTACTGCATGCAATACCATTACAAACAATTCAAATATAATTTATAATTTGTGAAAACCGACAATGTGCACCAATAATGCAATGTTTTACATTAATCAGGGTAAGGACCCAAATCGCAGTATGTTTACATGACACTAGCAAAACTCTTCATTCCCATTTACATGCAATTTCCATTATTCTGATTAGTCGCTAAGATGAACTCACATACAGTAGGCATGTTACTGGCCACTATTTCAGTTCACTTACGTCAAATGCAAAACACATTTCTATGGACATATTAGATATTATTCGCCGCCATGGTGATCATGCCGTTGATGAAGCGCTGTCGCTGTGTTCTTCGCACAGTCTCTGGATGAAATTAAGGAACAGAGATTGCGCAGCGAGATTTGTTTACAGAGTTTAGCTATACGGAGTGAATGGAAAACTTCACAATAATGTCACAGAGTTCATTCATAGACTTGGTCGGCATTACTGGGAGCGCCCTCAAAAACGTCATATCCGTTTATGCCGTGAGGGAAAACAAGCTGTTCAAATTAACGTGAGTAGACCTTGTTAGGCGCTTGATCTTTACTTTTTGTAATTATTACGATTGATTTTTATTTCGAAAGTTGCTGTGTGGTGTTCTGCACCTCTAATAAAACCCAATCTGAAGTTTTATACTGTTGAATTAACAAATGGAGCGGTTTGTCAATTTCCGAAAGCCTGTGCTATACGTCCATTACAATTTATTTCATTATGGGAAGGGCTGGGCTCATGTTTGTGCTTCAAGTTGATATTGTTATATTACATGTATGAAATGTGAATGACATTTTCTTGTCAAAATGCATGCTGCTCCCCCAAATATTACACAACATAATAGCCTACTTCACTAAAAAAAAAAAAAAAAAAAAATAGAAAAAATGGTATTGTCAGTAATTTGATTAATATTGTGAAACTGACATGTCAACTCCAAATTTGCTTTGTAAAATGTAAATGCTGAACTAGGAGTTAATTTGTGCATGGCTGTACTAACAGGGAAATACATAAATAAACAAATAAAGCTACATGCACTCAAGACAGCAGAAAAATTACGGATGTCTAAACTTTATCTAAACCCGTGTCATTGATGCCAAATAGCTTATCATATAACTGGATTTTAGGCTTTTGATAAATGTTTGTTAAACATGGTATTACAGTAAATTAATGTTTGACATTAGACTCTGCTCATTATTCTAGCCCAAACAAACTCATACATAAACGCCATTTGCTTTGCGCACAGCATATTCAGGAAAAAAATATCCATTTCATAGCACAAGACAAGTTTTATGATAATTTTAAAATGCTAAATGTATATAATACATACTTTAAATCCATTAAATTCAAGAACACTGAATAAACGTCTTCATTCAAAGCCTGGTGATTTATGAAGTTGGCATGTCGTGTAATATTTGTGGGCGCAGCATGCATTTTGACAAGAAAATACCACCTCTGGCCATTGCATTGAGTTGTTTGTCCAGTCACGGATACTGTACAGACAATCCAGCCCAATACACTTACATACACTTTTATTCAACTTATACTGCAGGGACAAACCCTCTGGAGCAACATGGAGTAAAGTGCCTTGCTCAAGGACACACTGGTGGTGACAGCTGCTGGGATTGAACCAGCAACTTTCTGCGTATCGCTTCAGTGGTTTAACCCACTAGACCACTATCTCCTAAATACGGCTCTGTTTTTCTATGTGTCTTGCTCTGTCAAGCGGCAGAAGTGATTCTGCAAAGGCTTTACTGTGTTAACACCACGCTTTCCCTTTCAGGGGGAAAGGATTATTTTCCCCCCACCCAGACTCCGCCCTCACCACGCCCCCAGCTATGACACAACAATGACCAAGTTTGTAAAGTTGTATGAGGGTGCATGTAAACACACTCAATGTTCTGTCCAGCAAAAATCTATTTACAGCATTTTCCCACAGCTCGCTCTTGAAATCACAAGAAAATGCGAACAGCTGTGTGATATTAAAATATTGATTTATTACAATTTATGACAATGCAACAATTTATAAATGCAATATTTTGCTCTCCAGTATCCCCGAATTCAAAACATGCAGCTAAAGTCACATACCAGACCAAGACACAATTATAGTTTATTTGTTGATCCATGTATTTCTCTTAAACCCCTCCCCACCATTTTATTTTTAATTTTTATTTTTTTAAACAAAGTGATGCCAAATGATGCTGACTTTGTAAAAATAAAGACACAAAACTGACTACATTCATGCTTTTTTATGTGGCAGATATGTGTTTTTGTCTTGTTCATGCATGGCAACCTACAGAAGAAGGTGAACTCCCATAGCGTTGAGTGATTGAGGTGCTCTATGGGGGGTGTCACAGTGGCTTCCTACTGCGCGCAGGCAGGTGTGCTGACACCTGAGGGGGGCATTTGGAGGACATTAGAGACATGGCTGTCAAACCTTGCATCTGGCCACTTCCTAACAAAACTTCAGACACGGTTCACAGGATGTGTCAGCATTAAATCTTGACGTGCAGATGTAAAGATTTGATCCTTTGGTGCGATGTTAAATCCTCTTCTGAGATCCATCATAGGAAAATTCAGAAATGCAGGCCTATAGGGAAACAGTCAACGTCAGGAAGTGCCAGAGTCAGCTCATTATAAACATTATTTACCATACGCCAAAAACACACCACACTTTCACAGTTATATCACTGCACATTCAGAACCAACCAAGATAAAAAGAACAGCAAACAAAGGTGACTATTTCAGGGAATAAATAGTACCTTTCAGTTGACAGACATTCATCTCCGCTTGATGACACTTTATCAATGGCAATATGAGCGGAAATAATTTCCTACTCATTTACACTCTTTTCAAAGGTGACTTCATCACCGGTCTCTGAAAGACACAGTGCCCCTTAGTAACAAATGATTACCGCTAAATGAATCCCAGAGGTTCCGTCACTAATGCAGAACAAAAGGGAACGCGAACAAGGAGGCAGAGCGACTTCAAGATCTATTTTTCAGCTCCGCATCATTTCTTGCTTCACTGATCTATCACTAAACAACAGCTGCTGTGCCGCAGCCAGTGCAGCGCTTGCTAGGGACGGTGATCAAGAAATAAACAGGGAGGGAAAAGGGAAAAAAGAGGGGGGAAAGGAGACATTTAAGCTGTGAGGTCACGTGTGATAGCCTAGAGCTCTCGAAAGTGATGGGATGAGAGAGAAGAAAAATTGGGAACTCTTGGCAGGTCTGTGTCACATGTGATGGATAACATGTCTCCTGTAATGGCTGACTAGGTAGCTGCATTAGACAGGCATTTTGCAATCATTCCCATTTATTTTCTCTCACTTTTCTTCATTCATTGTGCCTCTCTCTCTCGTACCCAGAACTCTACACACTTCAGGTGTTTGAGTAGCCGAGACGTGGCCAGTGAATTCATATGATTTACACATTTCTAAAGATTTGATATAAATGTTCCCTACCTATATATGATTTTAAATTGGTCCCATTAGCACAACTGCTTTAAAGTGACGTGGCTGGAAATCGTAACTTTTGTGTGTAATTTTGAGAAGTTTATTAATTTTATTTAGCATAATCAAATGCTCAGTCATTGCCATCATTTATCATGTTTTGATTTAGGTTACTCTTTTCTTTCTTCCAGACATACAGTATATTAGCTGGTAATGGTTAAAGGTTTGATTGTTGGGGAAAATATGATAAAATATATTCACTGCATGTTGCTTTAAGTAAAACTGTCTGCTAAATTAATAAATGTAAATGTTTACACATATATGAACACATGATACTATTGCAAAACCAAAGTGTGAGCCTAGATGTCAAGTGCTTTTAAGTGATTTAGCATTAAGTTATTTTACTATACACTGTAAAACCCAACAAGTTTAGCTAACTCATTTTATTTGAGGACACCAATTACCTCAAACCATTTAAGTTTGCAAAAAAACAATAGTTATGAGTACTTTGAACTTATTTTAATCAAGTCCACTAAAACAAGGATATTTCTTAATATACAATTAAATTTTACACTGCATTCAAATACTTGATATATCTGAAACTTCTCTATATTGAGTAAAACAGCTGAAATTACAAACTTTAAATGAACTCAGAGCTCTTACAGTTACTGCTAGCTCACAATAGCACAAAGTCAAACCCAACAAGTTAAGCTAACTCATTAAATTTGAGGACACTGATTACCTCAATTCTTTCTTAATTTTAGAAACCAATAGTTATGAGTACTCTGAACTTATTTCAACTGAGTTCACTAAATGAAGAAACATTGCAGTCAAGTGATTAATTAAGTGATGATTGAGCATTAGTGATGAACACCTAATTATAATGAGCAAAATCACTGAAGGAAAGAGAAGACATTACATTTCTGAAGATCTCAGCAGAGGGGATTAAACAACTCCACAAACAGCATTACCTACTTCACACATTACTAACCAGATTGACTTTATTTCTGTAATTTCTGTTTTAATGAAAATAATAGTTTTGTTTGAAATCACTGTGATGATGATCAGTGTTTGCTTTAGTTGGGCTCTTGACCCTTGACTTTTTAACATTAGCTTTTCTCTGGTTGCTTTAACTGTGTGTTTATAAAGCACATTTGTTGTTGTAAGGAATGCCAAGATAAAATGTGATTAAGTGATGTTGGCTATTTATTGATGCTGATATAATCATCACGTAGTAGCCTAAATCACTGATCTCATTCAGAGTCTAATGCTCTGGTCATAGAGGTTATGTACTGTTAATTTTGTATTATTCATAATGGTTGCTATGTGATTCTACAGCATGAGATCAAGCACTGTTGTGGTAATTGAATAAAATGCTAGATTTTAAAATCATGTAATGCTCAAAAGGTTTTTATCTGCGGCATTACTTGGACACACACAGACATCAAGAATCAGCGTATGAATCTACACAATGGTGACAATAAATGAAAAGCTTCATGCTGCAGTGCATGCTGAGTACCACCAATTGAAACTCCCCCATGTGTCCCAGTATGCATTTCGGCATGAATAAATTATGCATCTGAATTGTGACAAATTTTCTTTGATTCTTACTATTTGCTTTTGCTGTTTTTGTGGTGACGTTTTTGTAGCTTGTTTTATGTTCAGAGTTGATCTGTTTATCTGAATTTTTAATGCTGTAATGCTGTAGATTAAAACCTTGTGTACTAATTTTATTTTTTTAAATCCTGCATATCTGATTACCACAACCGTCCTGGATCTTGTGCTGTAGATTCACATGGCTTCTATTATGAATAATACAAAAAAATAATAGCACAATACCGTTATAACCAGAGCATTAGACTTTGAATGATATCAGTGATTCAGCCACAACATGACGATTATATCATCAGCAATAAACAACCAACATCACTTGATCACATTTTCTCTTGGCTTTTCTTGCCATAATAAATGTGCTTTATAAACAAACAATTAAAGCTAAAAAGAAAAGGGTCAAGAGCCCAAATAAAGCAAACACTGATCACCATAATGGTGACTTCAAATGAAACAATTTTCGTTATAACATAAATGACAGAAATAAATTCAATCTGGTTAGTAATGTGTGAAGTAGGTAACGCTGTTTGTTAATTCTCCTCTGCTGAGATCTTCAGAGATTAATGTCTTTGTTTATCTTCTTTTGATTTCATCCAAGGCTGTGGCTGAAGTCAGTTGTGGTACTTGTGTTTCTCTAATAATACAATTACTATCCAATTATAATGTTATAATTGTAGAAATGTTCTATAACTCATTCAGTTTGACTTCTGTTTCAGTCCTTGTGTCCACATAATGTTCAGTAATATTTGAGTGCAGTGAACTCATTTTTATTTAGTTCATATAACGGTTTTACAGTACTTGGTAAGAATACTAAGGCTGTGAAACGGGACCAGCACATGCCCGTTGTGCTTTCACACTGGCAGCGTTTGTCGCGCGGGTGAACCGTTATGCGTGTACTACAAATCTACAGATGAGTATCGTCCATCCTGTCACCTTTCCCGGTGTTCTTTTCCGGCCACTGGCCATGTGCTTTGATTTATGATGGCCATTTGGGCAGCATACTCTGCTTTGATGCAGCCATGTTCCCCTCTGTCCCACACACATATGCATATAACATGCTATATATAGGTACGTTACATGATAAACGCAATCTTAATATTAACATAATTGCAGCTAATGGGGTTTAGAAGCCACACATAGTCAAACCAAAAATTATTCAGACATCAGATATATATTTTTTTACTAGTGAGTGCAGGACAATATAGTTAATTTATGTAAGTGAGGATAGCAAAATAAATATACAGTGGACTACCAGTAAAAATTATACAAATTTGGGACCAAAATTATTCAAACACTTTGACCTGACCATGTTTTGCTTAAGTGTTTTTTTTTTTTTTTTTAATTGCTAATGCAACCTTTTACAGCACAGACTGAACAAAATGAAGCATTGCTTGGTAATTGGTTGGCCTAAATTGGTATTATCTAATTGTGTACTTAAATTTAACAGCTGACAGCTGATTGGTTAATTGAAGTCCATTACATGCATCTCTATCAAAAAACTGTGAGACAAGGTGAGACAATGCAGAAGGTGTCTGAATAAATTTTGGTTTGACTGGAAATAGTTCGTGTGTGCACTCGTATGGCTTCAGTTGATTGAATAATCATACCTCTAGCTGGAAATTTCACCATCTGATAAATCTGAAAAAAAAGAATGTTCCACACAATGTGTAAAGTGGACACAGATGTGAGAAGATTTGTAAGTCATTGAATATCCCTTTAGTACAATTAAATCAATAATTAAGAAATGGAAATATACCAGCTATAAATCTACCTAGACTGTGCATGCTGCACATTTTACCCTTGTGTTTCACCAGTCACAGTTTTAAGGAAAAAGGGTGAAGTGAAAGCCACTGTTAAAAATGTCATATGACATCTCAGCTACAGATTGCCTCAAGGCATGTGGGGAACTCTATAGCCAGCTGGATGAAGAGTTTATGGTCTGATGAGACCACAATTGAGCGTTTTGGCCGCCAGACTAAACGGCATGTTTGGCGTAAGCTACACTGCACATCATCAGAAATACACTATCCCCACTGTGAAGCATGATAGTGGCAGCTATCACGCTGTGGAGATGTTTCTCTGCAGCAGGTCCTAGAAGCCTTGTGAAGTAGACAGTAAAGCAAATCCAGCAAAATACAGATAGATCCTGAAGGAAATCCTGATGGTGTTTTCAAAACCTGCCACCTGAAATCTTTCTTTTCCAGCAAGACAATGTACCCAAGCATAAAGCCAAAGCTACACAGTAATGGCTTAAAGCAACAACATAAATGTCCTCATGTATAAAATGTATAGATTTCATCTTAAATGCATGCATATGTGTACAAGTTTTAGTACATGTCCAAAAGTGTCCAGATTTATACAGCCATACATAGACATTGTCATTTTGACAAGAAAGAACATCTTCTGTTGATCTGTGCCTCTCTGGTTCATTCTTGTAAAACAATAAAACATGAATTAAACAAGCGGGGTTTGTCCCTTATACCAAAACAGTTGAAAAACTGATGTTCACCATGAAGGCCTGTGAAATGTGTCCTCCTCCTTGTCTGTTTCATTTCACTTTATGATAGGGTAAGCATTCAGACTTTCAGCGTTGACAGGTGCCTCATATTGATTTATATATCAATAATGTGTGTGTGGACATATGTCTGTGTATGACCTTGAGAATTATTCCACCATTGGCCTTCAGGCTTGTGTTCACTATAACAGAAATAAATATAATAATGTACAGGGGCATGACTAGGTCCCCCACAGGTAAGTACAGTAGCGGCAGCTTTCTCCATCTATGGTGATGTTCATTCATTAATTTGAATCACTATAATGTTAGAGGAAAAGGTTTTAGCCAACTATATGTAAAACTAGAGAATAAATGGAATTATTGGAATTATGAAGCATTAACTGCTGTTATATGGTTACATTCACAGTTTGTGTTTGGGATTGATAACCATATTAACAGATTGACTCTCAAATCGACATGTTCTTATAACAGCTTACATGAGTGGTGTGAATATTGTCTGTAAATCTTTAAAGAATGAACTACTTTTACATACGCCAGGTGACCTATAAATGAGAACAATTTTGCCATTGCAGTTTTGCGAAATATTCCTTTTTCAAATTGCCTGAAAAACCACCTCATGCGATCTTAAATTTGTTTGCGATTATATGGCATTTGTTGGAAAATTTACACATTTCCATTGGGCATATTTTCAATTCGCAATTTCAATTTGTGAAATTGCGAATTCCACTTTATATTAGGTGGCCTTAACTACTATGCACTTACATCAAAAAATAAGTACAATGTACTTAATGTGTTCATATTGTATTGCAAAAATAATTTTTTTAGCCGTATCAAAACAGTAATCATCTGTATGGGTAAATTTTACCCGCTAGAGGTTTTAGGTATACAGCGACCCCTGGCGGTTCTAGTGTTAAATGTTAGTACATAGCAGTTAAGGGCACCTAATATAAAGTGGGTCCATTTTATTTATCACCAGTTTATCAGGAAGTGACAATTTTGTTCTCTTCGACTCATTGGATGGAAACGGCACTTTATTAGCAAATGTTTTATACAATATTCTAATTTTGCGCATGTTCAATTCACAACTTTGGATGGAAACAGGGCTAATCGAAATGTGCTTGAACACTCTAAAACAAGACATACATCTTTTTTGTATTGCTGTGAATGTGTGTGATGACCTGCAGAGCTCAGTGTTAGAGCTCAGAATACAGATCAGACAGATTTATTAATGGACTCTAGCTTGCAGCACTTCTGTAATGGCTTTGGTAATAAAGCAATAAGCCACAGGAGGCCACTGGTAAGGAGTGTTCTTAGTCATGACACAACAGGAAACTGTCATTTTTAAATAAATATTGCTATTTATTCATGAGTAATTGCATTGTGGAGCTATAAAGTAATATAAGCTGTGATTGTAATATACAAGTGATATAAAATATTATTTCATTGTATAGACAGATTATAATGGGAATGTTGTCGTTTGTCACTTTGTAATTTTGTTGATAAAGAAGATGAGAACTACTACAGATGAATTAGAGATTAGATGCAGTGGTGGACCGTAACATACATAGGCGGAGAATGGGGGAACAACTCCAGGGAAAGTAGATGCACTTCCCCTTTAAAAACACATTTAAATAGATTTCCATGAAATAGTTTCAAGTTCGTTTCAAGTGCAGGTTGTTGTCACCTAACAACAACCTGCACATACCAGCATCCCAGCAACATCCTGCTCCTGATGATTTGTTGATAAAGTGTCTACAACGTTCACAAAACACTGTTAATTTGAACAGAAATGTGAGCATACTCGATGTAAGTATACGCGATTCGGCATGACAGAAAGCGCGCAACGAACGCTCCCTTTATAGAGAGTATGCATTGACATCACTTTTTCTGCCGGAACACGCCCTCTCAGCCGGGACTGAGTGGCAGAGGAGCTGCTGCATGACTGGATTTAATAGGGGAAAACACAAAAACAAATGGTTATTAGTTTAATCTAAAGGTTGGACTCGATATAGTGTTTCTTACAACTTACCAAAGATCCAGTGATCCATAGATATTGACATGCAGCCAGGAATCGTGTTTTCCTGACATTTATATTTGTATTCACTGTCATCACAATTTTCGAAAGTGAATCCTGCATGTATTTGTGGCTGGGCCTATGTATTAAAGCGTGTATATGGCCGTTTCAAGAATGGAAACCAAAAGTCGAATATATTATTAATATAATATAATATAATATAATATATTCTGAATATATTATAGGCCTATCAATATTGTTTTTTATATTGCCTAGACAGCGCGCAAAGAGCGCTCCCTTTATAATCACTAAAAGCTGTCACTCATTCGATGAACACGATCTCACAAAGTTCTGTTATATTAATCAGTGAAGCTGACAACACAATGAATCTCTTATCTTCATAATATCCACACTTAGAGGATTTGCTCGCGTGCAGAACTCAGCACTGGACAAAAACTCGAGCGGTGAGTGGATTCTAACTTCAACACCTGTGACTGGACATTGCGTTCAAGAAATCAACAAATATGTCTGTGATTCGCTACATTACTCACAGAAGCACAAACATGTTGGAAATTGAATCATTTGACGAGTGCAAATATAGATACGCACTGGATCTTTTGCCAGATCGTTTTCACTAATAATATGCTATTACGAAGAAAACAGATCCTAGACCAGCCGTTATGGACAGCTTTTCCCTCTAAAAGCAATCAGTAGCAAAAGCAGCAGACGGCAGTGGTTTGAGTGAGAAAATTACAAATAAGCTATTATCAAGTCCATCTCCCTCGGTCCGGAGGGGGGCACAGGGATGTCAATGGGGTCCATGGCGGCCTCTGGCACCACGCCTGGTTTTGTGTGTTTTTCACAGCATTCACACTGAAAACCAATGCTGCCTCTTAGTCTTTCTGCCACTCAGTGGATGTAACCACAGTCACTCTGGCCAACGGTGACATACCCTCTATAATCTCTAACAAGCTCTCACTCATTTTAGATCATCGCAACAAAGTTACCTCTGCGCCTTTGGTGCCGCCCACTGGCGCGTTAGTGAATAAACAACAAGAAAAGATCAACACAGGATCAATAACATGACCTTCCAAAGGATCATAATGCTAGGAAAGTGGTTTTTATTATTTTTATTTTCAACTATTTAGAAATCTCAGCAGTGCATCATTTGTTTGTATTTGGTACATTTCACTGTGGATTATTCAGTCACAATTTCGGTGCAGGCTTTGCAAACAGACTTTTACGATATGGATCCGTCAGCAATGCCACAAACATGTAAGTAGCATGTTTATTCTAATGCCTGATCTGTGATCAGTGATTTCTGATGCGTAATTATTCAAGTTCAGACATTTGTTTCAAAATCGTTCAATACTGTTTGCATCAGTAAAAATGGCCAACACATCACAGACCTGTTGACCCCTTACTTTTCCTCCCGCACTCTTCGTTCCTCGTGTCAAATTCTCCTCAGGGTCCCCAAAGCTTGCCTTAAAACTTGGGGAGACCTGTCCTTTCAGGCAGTTACCACTAAACTCTGGAACGCCCTGCCCCTGTCGCTGCGTATGTCAGAATCTGTTGATTCTTTTAAAAAGCAGCTGAAGACACTTTTATTCAGACAAGCTTTTAGTTGATCAGGCTTTTATGTTTTATGCTTTGTTTGTTGTTTTTACATTGTCAAAATTGTTAAATTGTTGTCTTTGTAAAGCGCTTTGTGATTTTATCTGTGATAGGTGCTATATAAATACATTTTACTTACTTCAAATCAAGCCATTGACTAAACTATCAACTTCATATTGTTTCTCTTAGTAGAATGAAAATAATGTTATACACATTCAATTATATACTGAAAGCAATCAAAGAACGCTCCCTTTTCAGTCGCTGAAGCTGTCAATCACACAGCGCTAGTTCATCTGGACACTTGGCAAAACTTCCATTATGTAATCAGTGACGCTGTTACACTGCACTACGACGCTCTTACTGTATTTACATTGTGTTTGCATTGCTATTTGTGATGAAAGCATTCATGAGAGTGCAGGAATCGCGGTGCAATGATGAGATCACTGCATTCACATGATCAACAGACTGTGTGTCATCTGCTCAATGCTCATCACTGCAACCTTTCATGTGATGGGAATAGATCTAAATATAATGCTATAATCAACATGATTCGTTAACCTCGACAGCTGTCATAGTAAAAACGTAGTAAAAGTATTTGAGATAGCAGACACACCCCTTAAAACAGAGCGTTCATATCAGAGTGGTAAAATCAGGGTAGAAAATAGCCATTTATTTTTAAATTGTGACAATTTGTTGATGTAAAAATCATAATAACATTATAAGTGCACCTCGGGAAACATTATACAATAAAAATAAATAAATAAATAAATAAATCAGTACCCACTTAAGTACGGTGCATTATGGTGCAGTATCAAGTACTTTTGTACTTTTAGTGAATAAACAATACATATTGTTATTGGTATACAGTATACAGTCTTGGTATGTCTTAATAGGGTTTCTGTACTTTTGACCACTGTGGAAACCATAAATATATAAGTGCACATTAAAAGACCTTATGGTATTATTCCTTAATAGTCATTTGGGTTGAAATGCATTTAACGGGACTGTAAACAGTACACTATATGATTTAAACTGATGCATGATATTTCTGTCTAAAATGGGCCATACACAACCCAGTCTCATTAATAGTATTAACAATAATGTGCACAACTCACACACACAGAAAAAAAAAACAAAAAAAAACACAAAAAAACCACCTTGCAAAAGCACAATGAGTGACATTTTGAGAATGACTCCGTTTTTTTTTTTTTTTACTTTATATGTACTAATCCATTATACACCCATTTTCTCTGTTACGTCTGCAGTCTTTGTCCACCAGAATATAGCTGCTTAGTAATGAACCATGGTGGCTGAGAGCTTGAAGCCATGATTAGATTAGATCATTAGCATGGTCCAGAACATCATACATATTAAGACATAACACTGGTCTTGTACTAGATCTTCCAAAAATTGTAAAATATACTTTTTTTCTTAATGCTGCACTTTCTCTATTTTTTATTTATTTATTGAATGGAGTGTATATGTGTGCTGTTTAATATGTATTGCTCTTACACTGTGTGGTGCAGAACTCAACAACACTAACGATAAAAGGTCAGACAGGTACTTTAGCCACTGCCAAAATGTCAGTGAATGAGGTATTGGGTGACCTGTTCAACTGATAAATGCAGCATGGGTCTTTTCATTTATGTGGGATGTCAGGGATGTTTATTGCTGCACCACCATAATATGCAATATATCTTCTATTGAAAACTATATGTTGACAACAGAGTGTATCAGACAAAGTAAAGGAAAGGAAAAGGATGATGCAACTCTGTGTTTGGTGCTAGATACAAATATTTGCATCTTACAAACATCAAATATTCGAAGACACATGGAGATCATAAAATTATAATAATAATGTGTGATGCAAATTAGGAATAGAACAGTACAACAGAGGTCAATCTATATGCAGCCTTGTTATTTTAAAATTCTGAATTAAAATTCTGAAGGTTTCCTTTGTGTTTGTTTTTGCAGGGCTGTTTCATCTGGAACATTTACAGTCTGTCTAACATGATGTTTAGTCTCCATGGGTTGCCAATCCAATGCAGTTGAAACAAACATCTCTTTTTACACAAGAGTGAGGATAACAGTACATTATGATTGTGAAAAATCTCTGGTTAAACCATCCACTAATGGTACTGTGATAGTCTCTGTGGTCAGAGAAGCATTATATCACTGGGTTTGCCAACTACAGACTGAAGGAAAGGTCTGTCTTTATTCTAGAGCAACTGGCAATAGCCGGGTGTCACTGTGTTGTATTTGGCCTGCTCAACTGCACCACATAATGCTTTAGAAACCACCTTAATTAGAGTCGACTGTGCATTCTAATGCAGTTTTGCTTGGCAGTATTTAGGAACATTTCCCCATGGTCTAATCCCTTGTGATACAGACTGTTGGATCTCTCCTTGAAAGGGAGAGAAAGTGGTATTACTGCAAGCCTCATTGACCAAAACCCTTACAGCTTTTTCTCAGCCAAAAGCCTGGTAAGACTAAAGAGTTGATGTCAAACACGAAATGTGATTGTTTTTGAAAGAGAATCAAACATTTTCCAAAAACAACTCTTTTTTATGTTCAACGTTCACATTAAATCGCAAAAGGTTAAGCTCTGCTCAACCTTGTTGCAGCACCAATGGTCTGTCACATGACCATGTCGTTGGAAATCAGCAACTCTTGTAAAATGGCTTTTATAGTTCGATAAACAAATATAAGTAACAAGTTACAAGTAACTTGCATTGTAGACACAATATTTCCTTGAAATGACACAATATTGAATCGTTGCACATCTCTGAGCAGCACACAGTAGAGAATCCCGAATGAATCTGGTGAATGAATAATACAGTGACTCTCATAAAGACCATCATATGTTTTGTTCATAAATGAATGGATTTGTTCAAAATTGCCCCCTATGCTTTTATATAGTGCACTATTTGAGGGGACAGCCATTTGTAGTTGTGTCCAAAACCATTGTGGACATTATCGATTGCACTCATTTAATCCCATAAGGCACTAAAATAAGGAGTGTATAATATGTACAACGGATAGCCTCTAGAGCAGCGGTCTCCAACACGTCGCTCGCAACAGTAGCTTGTGGCCTGATTGGAGTTAGCTCGCCAAGACGTACTTTTCATCTAATCAGAGTGAGCTAATATAGAGAGGTGTCCTACCTCCTACAATGCAAATCAAGTTTGACATATCGGCCGTGAGGTTATTATTTTTTATTTATTCATGAGCATGCAAATGGAATTACAATATAACAGAAAAACAACCAACAATAGAAAAAAATCGTGACAATCAAGCAAGATTAAAGATTTGTTCACCCAAAATGAAAATTCTGTCATCATTTACTCACCCTCAAGTTGTTCCAAACCTGTATCAATTTCTTTGTTCTGCTGAACACAATGGAAGATATTTGGAAGAATATTTGTAACCAAGCAACCACTGACTACCATAGTATTTTTTCCCCTACTAAGGTAGTCAATGGTTGCTTGGATCTGCTTGGTTACGAACATTCTTCCAAATATCTTCCATTGTGTCTAGCAGAACAAATAAATTGATACAGGTTTGGAACAACTTGAGGGTGAGTAAATTATGACAGAATTACTTCTTTTTTTTTTTTTGGGTGAACTATCCCTTTAAGTAAAGTTAGCAAGAGTCTTAAGGAGGCACGGCAGGCAGCATAGGTTTCATTCGGTGTGAAAACATGACAGAAGGCAGATTTCTGAGAGAAATTATCTGGAAGAATGTATGAATGAACTAATATTTAAATGTATCTCCAAGGGGGAACCAGCTGTCTTTAGAAAAATGTATATGGCATTTGCTTTCCATCTTCCATCACTGCTGTGTTTACAGAGGTTAAACTGCTCTATTTCTGCTTTTCTGTAAGTGCCACCTACTGACAGATAGTGGATTTACATTTTCATTCGGTCTGTCTGCCTTTATCGTTCAGACAGTGTGAAAATCGGACCGAATTTTTACTCTTCATTTGAAAAGACAAATGGAAAGCTAAAGTGCATTCTAAAAATCTTAACACTTCAGATAATAAGCCTTGTTTATGGAGCAGGCCAAATGACAGTAATTTATCATTTTGAGTCATCCTATTCATACAAATGATTTAAAGACTAAAATGTGTGGTTTATCTTTTATAAAACATTTGGTCAAAACTTGTAGTACATTAGTAGATAACATGTTATGTTGCTAGACACTCCTTTACAATCTGGCCATCATTTTTTAATATTATTGTAATGTTTATACAAACAAAACTGCATATTGATCATTTTATTTGTTATTTGTTGATTTTCAACATAAAACTTGGTGAATTGATTTCACAGTGTAGTATCATTACTTTTTGAAAATGTTCAGCACATTTTAACAATACCGTAACTGTGATCATTTTGATCACTGTAATCATGAAATTAAATTGTCATACCGTTTCATAGCTAGTTATGATGCACTATAAAATCAACTATAGATATGTGTTATTACAGTATAATATGCAAAATACTATTTTCCATAAAGAACTGTATTATCTACATCTGTTCTTTTCTCTGACATTAAAGGGTGACATGTATAGGCCTACACAAACTCTTTCAGGTATAAAATAATTGTTAATATGAGAGTTATGATACATTATTTAAGAGATTTAAGTATTGTATAACATGAGTAGCTCTTGGCCACTTTCATTTTTAAATAGTAGCTCTCAAATGAAAAAAGGTTGGAGACTCTAGAGAATACCCTTGCACTGTGAGGGTCATGCCAAAAGAATCCCTGCATCTTGGCGGGCGGAAGATGGCATCCGCAGCCTTTCTGACACCCTCAGTGTCCGAATTTGCTCACTTGTTTTCATTCGCTCCTTCAAGATCAAGAGTACTATGCAGGTAGGTAGGGATTAGTGAATGAGGATATAGGAGGTTATTTCAGATACATCTAGTGTTTCTGAATGAATCCATTGAATAAATGACTCACTGAATAACTCATAAAGACAATCACTTTTCGCCACCTACTGGCCTAATTATGTAACCAGCAGAATAAGTGACTGAAAAAAATTAAAAAATAAAATAAAAAATCACTATTGCTCATTCTGTAACTTATTTAATGCACAGTTGCAGTGCTATTGGACTGTATATTATGTTGGACTGGATGCCGCTCAAGCAAATCAAATTTGAGGGCAGGAACTAACTGTTATATTTTAATATGAAAAATTTCAATTTTCAACTGTTAACTAACTGTTACTTGTATACATATAATTATTACAATTCCTAAATATGCATATTCTGGAAAACTATTTTCTCACTAGTGTAGCAGCTCTGTACACTTTGTTGTGCCCATGCCTAAACATCTAATCTGCAACCATGACTTCGGGACTATTTTATTTTTGTATATGCTTTTTGTAACAAATAATGAAAATATAGTATCCTGTTGTCCTGTGCCTGATTGTCTAGTGTGACTAGCAGGGTGTCTAGCCTACAAAAGCAAACCTTAATATCAATAATCATAAGATAGTCACGACACGTCAGCTTCATACTGTAGTCTTTGGATGACTTTGGATGATAGCTACAGAGTACAGTTGTTACTTATGTTGTGAGGCTGTTTCATTTCACCAGAGCTCAGTACTCCATCCAATAAATGTTTTACACTTACACATATCTACTTGACTTTAAATACTTTGTTAAATGTCTGATGAAATATTTCCTGCACAAATAAGTCCTGCACCCCAGCTTCATATGCAGCTCAAGGCAAGTCTGCTCAGCAGTTATCTGCTATGTGAGAGAGTGGAAGAAGGAGGAGTTAGGAAAGAGAGAACGAGAGAGAAAAGGTAGAGATGGAGCTGCCTGATCTCAAGCGGCAAATTAGAGCTCCTTCCGATCGATAGCTGGAGGAGCTTTGCACAGATTTCATTAGCTAGCAGAGGCGCACAGTTAAAGCAATGCTAAGGGGTATTGATGCTGCCGATTGATTGCTCAGTCTTATTTAAAAAAAAAAAAAAAAAAAAAAAAAAAAGAAAAAAAAGAAAAAGAAAAAAACAACAACTGTACATTAAGACATGATGCTGGATCTGGATCTGTACCTCAACCATCCATAGTTAGCTGTAATTACTGTTGATTCAGCATATCAGGCCATCTTAGAGGTCACACATTCAAAGATTCAAAAATCTCAGGGATAAATTTTGAAAATCTGTCATTTGTTTTATTTTCCACAGTGGGATTCGGCTTCCTCCTTTGCTTTTGCACTTTCTTTTAGTTTAAGAAATTGCCATGTCTTATGTGGTCTCCTTTAAGCACTTATTTATTAAACAGGGTAACTCATCAGACGGTGGTCTGTCGGAGAATGTTTTATTCTGTTTGGGCCAAAAGCCACAAAATAAAAATCACGTTGAGGTCCTCTGTTAACTTAAACAAGAGAACCCAATTTACTCTCTCAGTCTTGTATTCACTGTGAGCTATCGATCTCATCGCGGCTGAAGCCCTCAATCAGACCCAAATGAAGGAATGGAAAGATAGCAATTGTTTAAAGTAGCCTGAACAACACATCAGGGGAGACACCACAGGCAGATGCTTTCAGATGCTTTTTTTTTTCCTTTCTTTTTTTTTAAATAATCAGTGCAAGTGTTAGTCAGTGGGAACCTCCAAAAATTCACAATACATCGTAAAATCTATCGAAAATAAAACTTTGACATTTTAACTTGTAACGCAATTTAAAACGGACCTCAATTGATCATACTTCATTGAGATTGATTCCTGTGCTTTGAGTGATCAATCTACAGTAGGCCAAAAAGACCAGAGGAATGATATGCACATATGTAAATTATTCATTATTGTTATGATTTATGACTTGACTGTGTAATGTTGGTCTTGCGACTTTAATATTTCATAACTTCTTTGATTTTTGCAGTCATCTGATAAATGTGTTATTAAGGTGGTGTTAAATGATTAATAGATAGTGAATGTATGTACCTCTGTCTCTCTCTTCGTCTCTCTCTCCCTGTCTCTTTTTCATTACAGTGTGTCACATTTCATCAGGGTAGTACTTAATCTTATTCCATATGCATTTTAATAGTTACAATGCTACCTGTATTGTAGAACGGGCTGATGTGATGTAAATGTCTTTGGCTGTTCTGGATGACTGCTCTGAGCTCAGTAATGTATGACATGTTAGCAACTCTAAACAAAAGAGGACTTTCTGGTTAATTATTTGAAGGGTTATTTTTTTTTATTTTTTTTTTTTAAGTATTTTTTGACCATAAAGAGAAGGTGTTGTGGGATGAAGAGTGACAATAAGGAAAGAGACGACATGGGAAGCTTCATTCTAGCTTTTGAGAGCAGAAGAACAGGTTTTATATAATAAAAGCTGCAGATTCATATAGTCTGTCCAATATATATCAAGTATCTGGAAGGAGGATCAGGAATCTCTCTCTAGGAATATATCTCATTCATTATGAACTGATTATAGATAAACACCTGCAGTCTGATAGAAACTCACTTTTACCTCAGAGAGCTCATAAGCTTAACTGAACAAAACTATCCCCACCATCAGGCATATTGAACATGCGAAAGGAAGCTGACACTAATCAGAAATCTTTATGCAGGTCGTCGTGGCAGGTTCGTTTCCATTTTCTAAAGAAGCAGTTGCACGGTAGAATGTAGAATGATAGATGACTGCTCTGGCAGATGGAGGTTGGATGAACGTGTGCATTCCATCCCAGGGGAAACCCCATTGGGGGGAGACTTTTCTCTGTGGGACGTCAATCTATTTTTCCTGTGTCTCCTGCAGAGAGCAAGTCTATTACAACTCTATTACGCCAAAACACAGATCATTTTTATTCTGTCCTTATTACCTTACTCAGGCAGGAATCATATGGCCAGACTTTCCCATTTCTCTCTGCTTCTTTTAAAGGTGAGAAATACTAATCCTCGCCCTCTCCAGAGATCAAAGACTAACCTTTAGCCACATAACCAGGGATTTATTTGACACTTTGAAGCATCAGCAACATTTTCTGGTTTACTATTTGCTGTTATGTGTGTCTGATAGTGTGTGAGCTTTCAAATTGTGTCATGTCAGAACTGTTTTTGAGCTCTTTTAGCTTAATAAACAGTATTATGATTATTAGGTAACTGTCATGCTCAGGATCGGACAAAATGAGTAAAAATGGTAAAACTCAAACAGGTATGTTTATTTGCTGGGATCGCAGGAACATAAACAGGTGAGTGATGACGCTTTAGATTGTTAGAACACGAGATAAACTTGTATTGTTAACTTTGAGTCTTAATCTTACAGAAATGCTGAAGAACATACACACATACACACTGGAGAATAAGATGGACGATCTTAGAGCCAGGATAAGTTTTCAACGGGACATGAGAGACTGTAACATCTTTTGTTTGTCCGAAACATGGCTCATGCCCGCGGTCCCGGACACAGCTGTGACGCCATCGGAGAACTTCTCTGTTTTTCGGATGGACAGAACAGCCGAGGCCGGTAAATCCAAAGGCGGTGGAGTATGCTTCATGATCAACAAGAAATGGTGCGATCCCAGGAACATCACCATTCTCTCGCGGTCCTGCTCGCCTCATCTGGAACATTTAACAATCATTTGCCGCCCATTCTATCTGCTGAGGGAGTTTTCTGCGGTTGTCGCGACCGCTGTTTACATTCCACCGCAGGCAGACACAGCGCTGCTTTATCTGACCTTCATGATGTTGCCAGCGGCGTCATAAACAAACACCCCAATGCGGCGTTCATCGTCGCAGGCGATTTTAACAAAGCAAACCTAAAGAAAGTCCTGCCAAACTTTCACCAGCACGTCTCCTGTCCTACACGAGGAGCAAACACGCTGGATCATTGCTACTCTCCATTCAAGAACACCTATAAAGCGCGGTCACTTCCAGCGTTTGGCAAATCAGATCATGCCGCCATTTTCCTCACTCCCGAATACAAACAAAGGCTCGTTCAGGAACCCCCGGTGAGGCGGGAAGTTAAGCATTGGTCGCCCCACTCAGAGACCGCGCTTCAGGCAGCTCTGGACGATGTGGAATGGGACATGTTCCGAGCGAGTTCAGCCGACGTAAGCGAGTTCACAGAAGTGGTGCTTTGCTTCATCAACACGCTTACAGAGCAAGCCACACAAACAATAACAATAACGTCCTTCTCAAATCAGAAACCGTGGGTGGACAATTCAATCCGCGCTGCAGTGAACACATGCACTGCCGCTTACAACGCCGGTCTCCTTTCAGGGAATATGACTGAATACAGATCGTCCTGCTATGCTCTCAGACGAGCAGTTAAAGCCGCAAAACTCCGTTACAAAGACCGAGTGGAGTCTCATGAGGTCCATCTGCTCGTTTGGATCTAAATCCTCTGCAAAGGTAAGCGCTGACCCGTTGCTTGTGAACGAGTTAAACTCTTTCTACGCTCGCTTTGACTGTAACCGCGTCAACGCGACTCCGCCAAGTGGCGCGTTAGAGGAAATTACTCAGAGCAGCAACAACCATGTGATCTCTGTCTCAGAGGATGAAGTTCGGAGAGCACTCAAGCGTGTGGACAACAGGAAAGCTGCCGGGCTGGATGGTATTTCAGGTCGTGTTCTGCGGTCCTGTGCTGATCAGCTCGCCGGGTTGTTTACATCTATCTTTAATGAGTCCCTCGCTACATCTGTGGTCCCCACCTCCTTCAAAAAATCCCTAAGATTTGTCTATTTGTCTAATGTCCCTAAGAACAGTAAACCCTCTTGCCTAAATGACTATCGTCCAGTGGCTCTCACGTCTATAGTCATGAAGGTCTTTGAGAGACTCATTAAAAACATCATTTGCGCCTTCATTCCTGACACTTTGGACCCTCTTCAGTTTGCCTATCGTCCCAATAGATCGACTGAAGATGCCATCTCTTATGTCCCCCACTCCTCCCTCACTCACATCGACAGCAAAAGTGGGAACTACGTAAGGTTGCTATTTATTGACTATAGCTCAGCCTTTAACACCATAATTCCCATTAAGCTAACCTCCAAACTCCTGGATCTCGGCCTGAATTCTTCTCTCTGCCACTGGATTGAGGACTTCCTCACTGGCAGGCCTCAGGTGGTGAGAGTAGGCCAGTTCACCTCCACCTCCATCACCCTGAGTGTGGGAGCTCCACAGGGCTGTGTCCTGAGTCCCCTGCTCTACTCTCTCTACACACATGACTGTTTGTCCACACACAGCTCCACCTCTATCATCAAATTTGCCGATGATACTGTTGTCCTGGGCCTCATTTCCAACAACAATGAGACGGCATACTTGGATGAGGTGGAGCATCTAACATCATGGTGCCAGGACAACTGTCTCTCTCTGAATGTTGGCAAGACCAAAGAAATGATTGTGGACTTCAGGAAGAGACAGCAACGGACATACTCCCCTCTCATGATCAGCGGGTCACCAGTAGAGAGAGTGAGCAGCTTCAAGTACCTGGGTGTAAACATCTCCGAGTACCTGACCTGGACTGCTCACATTCAGACACAGGTGAAAAAAGCCAGGCAAAGACTGTACCACCTGCGCCAGCTGAGGAAATTCAGGGTTTCACCAGCTATCCTGAAAACTTTCTATTTAGGGGCGATAGAAAGTGTATTAACTTTCCCTGACAAAGCCCTGCAAAGAGTTGTGCGCTTATCCGAGCGTATCTCAGGGTCAGCTCTCCCGTCGCTGCAGGACGTCTACACCAAACGCTGCAAAGGTAGAGCTACTAAGATCATCAAGGACTCTAATCACCCTGCAAACCCTCATTTCACGCTGCTGCCATCTGGTAAGCGCTCCCGAAGCCTGATGGCCAAAACTGAGAGACTCAGGAGGAGCTTCTTCCCCCAGGCCATATATATATAGTACTTTTTTATCCTATTTCTATTATAATTTCCTCCTTGTGTTTTTAACTGTGAATTTGCACTGTCCATGGAGCGGACCTGTTTACATTTCACTGCCGGTTGTATATTCTGTATATAACTGTGTATGTGACATATAAAACTCTTGAATCTTGAATCTTGAATCACAACATGAGGAAACAATGCTGAGACGAGGGATAACTGAAAGACGACTTGGATTATATGATGACTGGAGGATGACTTGGATGATTGGAGATAGCAGTAGCTAGCAAGGAAGTCAGGAACATCAAGCAGGTAAGTAGCAAGGTAAGTCTGTAGCATCAGATAAGGTCAGACAATGGTGATGAGTTCCAGGTGAGTGTGTTTAGGTGCCAGGGAGGATGATAAGGAATTCAGTCTGTGACAGTAACAGCATGTGGACTAATATGCTAAAGATCCTAGACACAAAGTCTGTAGTTCATACTGTAATTCTACAATGAGTCCACTTTTCTTTTCTTTTTTTATTTATTTATTTTTAAGCCAAGGGCCCCAAATATGATGAATTCTATTGTGATGGACCTCCTTCCTAAACTATATTATAATGATATTGTGAAGATTTTTCAATTTTCAAATAAATAACTTCAGTGACCTGAAGGGGACATGTTCGGTTTACTTAGTTTTGTCATGGCCACGACATGTTAACTTGTGTTGTGGAAACGTGATATGTTGTGGCCACATTATTTCCCTTTCACATGAGTTATGATGACATGGCTACAACAAAACTAAGTGAATTGAACATGTCCCCTCCCATAAATAACTGGATTTTATATGGTCACTTTACTAAAGCCAAATATTAAATATTATCCAGAAAATATTTACTTGTTTTTATTACATTGAAAATGTAAATGTAATAAAATAAATAAATGTCCGATCCACTACTTCAGTTAGCCGTATAAATGTTAAAGAACAGTTTTCAATACAGCTCACATTTATTTGTAAAGAGCTTTTCAAAATAAATACTGTTCCAAAGCAGCATGTGTCACGGTGTGGTCATCTTAGGAACAAACTGAAGAATAAGAAGATAAAATCCAAACGAGAACTTAAATTATAATACTCAGGAACAGGCAGACGGGCAAGGAAACAAACGAGATGATTAACAACACACAGCTGAAACAACTGAACTAATAAATGACAGTAACCATAGAAACAAAGGAGAGGTGGAAAACTGAACAAAGTCTAACAGACTACAAACACACTAAAAACGTGACAGTTCACCCCCCTCCCGGAAGGTGTGTCCTTATGCCATAATAACTTCCTAGGGGTGGGGGGTTGGGCGCCCTGGAGATAGACAAGGGGTGGCTTAGTCCGAGGAGGAAGCCTCCAGGACGGTGCCGGTGCTACAATGAGCCAGAGTGGTGCCAGGAGCTCAGGGGACCAGGGTGGAGCCAGAAGACAGAGCCCTCTCTGGACTCAGGACAGGAGACGTCGCCCTCTCTGTATGTGGACTGGAGACGTTGCCCTCACTATACTCTGGACGGGGACTGGAGACATTGCCCTCACGGTACTCTGAACAGGGACTGGAGACATTGGTTGAAGACTCGGACGTGGAGGCCATCTTGGCTGAAGACTCAGGCGTGGCGGCTATCTTGGCTGATGACTCAGGCATGGCAACCATGACAGGACGAGACTCTGGGTGATGGTCAGGGGCTGGTTGCATGACAGGTGTGAGGTGGAGCTGGACGATGGTGATGGTGTCTTCCTCCGCTCCGCCAACGTCGAACAAGGACCCATCTATCCAGAGTGTGAAGTTGATGTATATATCTTTAGCGTCCAGCATGGGTCTCCTTGCGGCATCACAAAGAAGATTGCGTCGCCCAGCCCACACCAGCCCGGATTGTATCGTCCAGCCAAAATCCCTGCATTAAGGTGAGGTCACTGCAGGTGGCTTGGTGGCAGGTGTCTAAAAACTCCTCCACATAGTCCTCTAGACACCTACCACCCTGGAAGTTAAAAAAAACATACCTCCTTCAAAAATTCCATCTCCCTTCCCAGGGGTGACATTAATGGAGGTTATCTCCATATATCTTCTTCTAGTTCCAGTCATCCGTCACAGTATAGTTATCTTAGGAACAAACTGAAGAATCAGAAGATCAAATCCAAACGAAAACTTAAATTATAATACTCAGGAACAGGCAGACGGGCAAGGAAACAAAGACTAACACAACGGCAACCAGACAAAGAGTGCAGGGAAGGGTGCAGGTTAAATAACAGACAGAAACGAGATGATTAACAACACACAGCTGAAACAACTGAACTAATGACAGTAACCATAGAAACAAAGGAGTGGCGGAAAGCTACAAGAACGCTGAAAACATGACTGCATGTTAAATTACTGTATAGTACATTTAATAAATATGAAATACAATTTAAAATTAATATTCTAAATGTAATAATACATAATATATATATATATATATATATATATATATATATATATATATATATATATATATATATATATATATATATATATATATATATATATATATATAAAGCTAACATGTTAGCTTTTTAAAAATACATTGTATGCAATAACATATAGCAGGGAAAACGATGCTGAATGACAAAAACAACAATAATAATAATTTGACACCAAGCAAAATAAACCACCATCTACAAGTGTCCCAGTGATTTACACAGTTTATGATGTTAACTTACAGTTTACTGAATTATCATATTGCATATTGTTGGCCCTATGAACTTCTTCTAAATGTTTATAAATTTGTTTAGGTTTAGGTTAAGGACATTTTTGATTTGTTTTTCTGCAGTAAACAACTTTAGTAGTCACCGCTTCATCTGCTGTAAAATGTTGAAGCAAAACCATTTGAGAGCCACTGCACTAGTGTTGCTGGAATCAAAAGAGTGCTGCTGTCTCATTTATGCTGGGGTATTTTGTTCCCACGCTACACAAGTACACTCTACATGAGTGTCGAGATAAAGCCTACAGTAGATAAATGTGTACCTGTGCTTTTTTCCTCCTCTCTTCTCTCTTCATAATCCCTCAGTTCTATCTTTAGAGTGCATCTGTAATGGAAACAAAGCACTTTTATCTATCCTCAAAATTCTAAGAGTTTTCCTTCCTGCTGGTCTTCTCTTCATTGGCGATGCCCTGCCCCTGTGTACAATATGTGTGTGTATGTGTGGGAGAGAGAGAGAGAGAGAGAGAGAGAGAGAGAGAGAGAGAGAGAGAGAGAGAGAGAGAGAGAGAGACAGAGAGAGGGAGGAAGATGCTGATAGCGAACAAGAGCTGGGAGTTGCCCTTGGTCTGCTTCAAGTCTGTGCTATAGGATCGATACACAAGAGTGGGGCCTCTCCCCTTTCTGCACTCAGGCATTGGGTATTTCTCCCCCATTACACAGTTACAAGGAACAAAGTCTAGAAGAAGTCTATTGATCCCTGCATGTGGCCAGGTTTCAATGAACAATACAGTGCTGTTGAAAAAAAAAAAAAAGAAGAAGCAAACAGGAGAAAGAAAGATACCAACCTGACTAAGAACCTGAATTCCTTTGCTTATCATCGCAAAGAATTCTCTCTCTCTCTATCTATAAAAAAGAGCCTGAATGGACATTTCCGAACACATTTTCTGACCATATCTGGTCATAAAAAGCAAACTCTGCTGTGCATCTGTGATTAAATGGTAATTAATTACATCCGATTTTAATAATGTTTAAATTAGAACAGTAAGACAGAGCAAAATGTGAATAACTCTAGTATCAATG
This sequence comes from Paracanthobrama guichenoti, assembly GCA_018749465.1. Taxonomy (NCBI): domain Eukaryota; kingdom Metazoa; phylum Chordata; class Actinopteri; order Cypriniformes; family Gobionidae; genus Paracanthobrama; species Paracanthobrama guichenoti. The sequence continues at coordinate 32,950,654 of CM031949.1, forward strand.
CATTAAAGCAGTGGAGCTGAAATGGTAACATTCATTTAGGGACTGTTTGATTGCCAAGCTGTTTGATTATGAGAATCAACTTCTATAAGCTACCATCGGAAATGCTATTCTGTTGGTAATGAGATGCAATGACAATGCTGATGAACAAAAAGAAGTCGGATTGTGTTCACGCACTGCATAATGCAAAATATGTACATGGAGTGTGACCACAATCAAATATTTCCCTTGTAATTGTTTTCAGCCAAGGATATCACAACAGATACGAATGGAATACGGGTTTAATTAAAAGGACAATAGAAAAAAAAAAAAGCAAGTCCCATGTTGGCTGCATCCCACTGCCATTGAGCTGTCCTTGCCCATTATGCGGTTTAACTAGTTGACTCCAGATGTTGTATGTGTGTGCGTGCACAGGAGTGTGCACTTGTGACGCCCATTTTGGTTTGAGAATAGATGGACAGACAGTTTGAATGGGAAATATGTCTCCCCTGCAATGTTAATCTCGTCCTCTCCAGCATCCAGTGTGTCACCCTAATGAAGCCCCTACAGACAGATACTTAAAAAGAGTTAAGAGTAAATTAACCTTCAGGACTTTGCACTTCGTTTTTAATACACTTTATGCATCCATGTCCCGTACACATCCCTGCCAAGGACATCCCCTCTTTTAACATAAGGAGGTCAGGACAAAAACGTTGCTTACTAGTGGCAACCTTGTGCAGCACCAATGTGTGAGAGGGTAAAGAAAGTGGGGGAGATTTAGAGTGAATTTCCTCTAAGAAAAAATAAAAAATCAATCAACCAATCGATATTCCACCAATTGATTTGTTTATTTGCACCATATAATTATGTTTTTAATGACAGGTTGATCTTCAGTATTGCTTTATTGATTTCAGTCACCATAAAACTGAGAGTTCTAATATTTTCATGGAATGTTGCATAAATGATCTCTCAGTAAACATTATTATTATTATTATTTAAAAAAAAAATATGTTCACCCATAATCTTTATTCAAAAACATTAACATGCCCTCCCCCTCTTCTCTGATGATGAGTATCCACCTTATTTTTAGTGTAAAAGCGGATGTGGGCATTTTTAACTCGAATGTGCAAGGCTTCTGATGTCATCCACTTCTGGTTATGTAGCTCTGTTATGTTATATCTGTTATGCTACCAAACTGGTATCATATTATTTTAATGTATTATCCTAATCTAGTTATTTACCTGTAGCAGCAAAAAATAAAAATAAATAAATAAATAAAAAAATAAAAAAATATTTTCCTGCACATTCACAGGAAATGGTTCAGAATCACTCCTCTCCATTTAGTTTGCAACACACAATCCAATCAAATCCTGATGGACAAAATCATGTCCCGCCCTACTTTTTTTTTTTTTTTTTTCTCATTCACTCATTTTCTAATTTTTCTCATCATTTCACAGCAGTTTTATTCGGATATTCGTCACAATAGGGAAAAAAAAAGTCATCGCAATTTCAGTTTCGTGTCAACTTTTAAATATGTACTTATCACAGACAGACATGCAATTCATCTAAGCATGACAGATCAATGGAAAATACCTGTAATATTCATGCCAAATGCAATTGAATAATCCACCCAAAAGGAACAAATGCCTGACAGGTGCTGTATATTGAATGAAATGTCCCATACTCAGACTTCAGGAACTGTGTGTTCAAGATAAACTAGTGACATAACTAGAATTTAGAGCTGGGTACTGTCGTATCACTTTCTTGCAGCCTTTCTTGTATGACATGAACTAATTCTGGCTTAGCTTGAATGAACGACTGCCTTTTTATCTCTGCCCCTTAGTCAGCTGCTATTTAACACTGCTGATTCCATTGTGTATACATGCTTTTCAGCAGGCTAAAACTGAGCTGTGTTGCTGGTTTTTTTTTTTTTTTTTTTTTTTCCCCAGATGACTTTAGGGATGGAAAGGCACACCAGGACTTTTAATACACCTAGTATTTAAATAATCCTTGCTTCTCCCAATCCTTTTGATGCCTTTGTTCACTTTGAGAAAGTTATCATTATGCAGGCCACACTGTTGGTGGAGAGTGAAATGTAGAATCACTCTGCCTACCTTTTCTTCCACATCCTTTCCCAGCAAAGAACATCTACATATCCCTTTCTTCCTCTTATCTCTGACTGCAGTCGCTGAAGCGAATTCCCTGCGCCACCATGCACCCAAAGCTCTGCAAACTCAAAAAGAATCAGCCACGCTTATCTGTGACTGCTACGGAGGGAACTATAACGACAGTCGGTTATCCCCAGTGAAGAGCTTAATAATTCAATGGTGCATGCATGTAGGTGAAGTCATTTCACATTACAACCTCTGGTTTATTCTGTATGCCTTGGATTTTGGAAAGTTTCAGGAAATGTTGCATGAATATACATAATAAATTATAATTAACTACAGAGATACATAGTCTTTGATAGGCTATGTATTGATTGTTTGCTCAACCTTTGCATGGTTAATGATTATTAAGAACAAGTTGATGCATTACATATCAATGAATAATAATTTTAAGCTACAGAATGTATGTACTAATATTTTTTATTATTTCAAATTGCCTAAATTAACAAAGTATTATAAATGAACAATAATGAACAATTAATTGAGACAGTATATTTATAAATTAATATTAATTAATAGGTTGCTGTAAAATAGTATTTTTAATTTTTTATTATTAGTTCATGATGCAATAACTTCTAATCATTTATTGTTCTGTTATGACCAGCTGACTGCACATTATTCTTCTCATTACATGGCTGCTTACCAAATAAATAAATACGACACGACAAGAATGACTTTCCGGCAGATGCTGAGATATGTGCTCGCTGGAGACCGCTGTGCCCTGAAGCACATGAGGTGGCAGTGTTGGCGGAACGGCCCCTTGAGGGCACCGAAGAGAAATGGGCATGTATACTGAGGTGTTGACCATTTCTCTTCGGAGGGGACTACCCTCAGAGGTCTGACACTTTGGGTGTCAGGACCTCTTGTGGTTGAGAGCACCTCCCCAGTCACCCTTCTTTCTGGGGGGCAGCCCAGGTAGCGACGCTCTGTTTTGTACCACACGGTATGAGGAATTTACTTTTTAAGTCTGCTCCTGCTCAGCAGCCCCAGAGACCTACGATCAGCGGGGGAGGAGCTTCTAGAATACCGCCGCCTGCTTGCTAGCCTCCTGGAACCTCTCGAACGACTGTTGACAGCGTCACCAAAAAGGCCAGGGGGTGATAGCGGGATTCCATAAGGAAGCTCTTATCTTTCTCCTTTATATCACTGAGATTTAACCATAAGTGCCTCTCCGTGGCCACCAGGGCTGCCATAGCACGGGCGACGGCCGTCTCATTGGTGGCCCGAAGAGAAAGATCTGTGGCCCGACACAACTCTGCAACTGTGCCAGGGCCAATTCCCCCATCCTCAATCAGGTCTCCTGACACATCTGCCTTGCCTAGTAGGCCTGCAGCACACCCATAGTGTGTAGAAATGCTGCAGCCTGATCAGACACTGCATAAGCTTTGCCCACAAAAGCTGATGTTGAACTGGTTTGGTGGGCAGTGTCAGGGCCTTTAGGGATGATGCCGACTGGGGGGAGAGATAGCTAGCTAACATCTCTTCCATCGCCCCATAACTGTGTTCTTTGTGGCCAACTATAGAGTAGTGAAATGTTTGTACACTATTAACTTTATAGGAGACCGGTTTATTCTGTATAAAAAACAGCAGGCCCGAATTTGCATGTGGAATTTGCATGTGTAACTCCGCCCCACTGCGTGGGTATATAAGGAAGTACGCAGGCACATCGCATTATGTTTTTCCTGCTGAGGAGCCAAGACTGAACTCTGGCCGTTCCAGTGGTACAGCAGAGTGGCAGAGGGACGTTACTTCTCCATTCCCTCCTCAGGGAACGAGGGTTACATACGTAACCGAGACGTTCCCTTTCGTTCAGTCACTCTGAGTAACGTCAGTGACTGACGGATGGGGGTCCCAATCTAATCCCACCACTCGGCTGTCTTCCAGTGCCCTGCGTAAGTGCGAGCTCCCTGTCATAAGACTAGTACAGACGAAGGACTCCCACTTATCACAGGAATACCAAGGTAAACTGGGAAGCATATTCAAGGAGGAACATGCACCAGGATGCCTGCCCGTAGGGAAGACTTAGAATACACATATGACCACTAGGGGCTGGATATGAAAGATTCTGGGGAACCAGCCGAAGGTGGACTTGTAACCCCAGACCCTGACGGAGGCAAGTCAGCAGTGACGAGTCAATTTCCTTCCCGAGAAAAGAGATCCTCTGCACTGGGCAGAGTTTGCTCTTTTCCCAGTTGACCCGAAGGCCAAGAAAGTGGAGCACTAAATCTCTGTGTTCGCACACCTGCCCTCGAGAGTGACCCAGTATGAGCCAGTCATCAAGGTAGTTCAGGATGTGAACCCCATGCTGCCTTAGCGGCGCAAGGGCTGCCTCGACAATCTTTGTGAAGACGCGAGGGGACAGAGCTAGCCCGAATGGGAAGACCGCATACTGATATGCCCGCCCCTCAAAGGCAAACCATAGAAACTGTCTGTGTCAAGGAATAATGGAGACATGGATGTAGGCATCAGTAGTCAATCGCTGCAAACCAATCTACTGGACGAACGCATTCGAAAAGGTGTTTCGCTGTCAACATCCTGAATGGAAGCATGGTCCAGAATTGGTCGTAACCCACCGGTTTTCTTGGGTACAATGAAGTAGGGGCTGTAGAAGCCAGACTTCATTTCGGCTGGAGGGACAGGCTCGCATCTCCGCACGCATGACTGGAGCATTGGGCCCCAGCATGGTGTATCGGACTCCCCAGAAGCGGGGAGGAGCCTGAGCGAACTGAATCGCATAGCCGAGCCTGATGGTCCTCGCAACCCAGCGGGACAGTCCAGGAAGCTGTAGCCAGGCTCCCAAGAACTGCACCAGCGGGGTCATTCGGACTACAGACGTACCCCGGGTGGGGCAGCGAGGCAGCGTTGCCGGCCCGGACGTGGGAGGCATAGCGTCCTGGTGTGGGGGCACGGTCAGCGGCTGCGTCCTGACAGAGGAGACCAGGGAAGGACGAGCGTTCTACGAGGGTCTGCTCTGAGAGGAGGCTGGTGACAGAGAGGGATGAGAGCGGCGTGGCCCGGGGGCAGCGCACACTGCCAGGGGATCCAGGGGAAGGAGTGGCCCTGCTGCCATCTCCTGGAAAGAACTGCCCATCCCTGAGCTGTCTGCGTCAGGAGCAAAGCTTAGCCTAGCGGGCTGCGGGGCGCCTTCCTGCGGCGTGCTCCACGGCGCGGCCCGGGTGAAGGCTGCTGCTGGGGTGGTGCGGGGGGGCGCCCTCGGCGGCGAGCAGGATGAGGCAACTCTGCCGGCGGTTGGGTGGAGGCAGCAGCTGAGGGCGTCAAGGAGGGTGAGGTCGGTGGTGGCACGCAGTTCATGTGTGAGCCCTGGGTCAGCTCTGCCCTCATGCATGTCACACAGCACCTTAGCCTGGTAGGCCTGAAGGATAGCCATGGAATGCAGAGAGGTGGCGACCTGCCCCGCGGCTCTGTAGGTTTTCGCCACCAAGGTTGATGTGAATCTACAGGCCTTGGAGGGGTGCTTTGGATTGCCATGCCAGGTTGAAGCACCCTGCGGACACAGTTGCATCACAACAGAGCGTTCAACTGGGGGAACCCCAGTGTACCCTTTAGCCGCAGCCCCATCAAGGGCAGAGAAGGCGGAGGAGGTCGCCCAATGGTCGTGGGAAGACAACGGGGACTTCCAGGACCGTGTGACCTCCTCATGCACCTCCGGGAAGAAAGGTATTAGGGGCGTGGTCTGATGGGTGTCAGAACGCGCAGCCCCCAAAAACCAATCGTCCAAACGCGAGTGCTCAGGCCGGGGCGGAGGGTTCCACTCCAACCCGAGACTCGCGGCTGACCGGGCAAGCATGGCTGTCAGCTCTGGGTCTGACTTGGGCAATGCTGGCACACCCGAAGGTGGCAGCACAGCTGAATCATAGCCCACCTTGAGATGCGGTGACCGACATCTCATCATCCTCTGCGGCACCAAACGAAACACGCAGGGCAGCAGGTGCTGGTCCCGGTGTTGCCGTCTGAGTGCACAGCAGGAACGGTGCGCTAGAGGGGGGTGTGGGCCGAGGCGTCAGAGCTTGGTTCCACACCGTCACCCTCAGGTCACCCTGGCCACCAGCCAAAGTGCCACCTCGCGTGGAGAGGGCAGAGGGGACTCTCGCTCCGGTACGGAGTTCATTGAGTCTTGACCGCAGCACCGAGATGGCCATGTTCCCGCAGTGAGAACATGACTCATCCACAAGCGCTGCCTGAGCGTGCTGTAAGCCCAAATACACCTGATTGTGCCCATCAGGGGGCGGCAGAGACTGGCCGCAGCCAGAAGCACACAGGCGAGACATCCTGAAAAGGATGCATCGCATGTGAGCTCTTTTGTGAGAGGAAAGCCTCGCAATTGATGCCGAATCGCCCAGGGAAACGCACACCAGCTTGATGCAGACCACTGCACAGATCAGCAGGCAGGAAGTATGCGATCACTGGAACGCGCTGTAACACCAACACCGACTGGAAGGCTGCTCGTCTCGAAGAAGCTGACAAAATTAACTCAGAAGGCTTTGCGGAGTGAAGAATAGGTACTCTTGGCTCCAAAGCAGAAACATAATGCGATGTGCCTGCGTACTTCCTTATATACCCACGCGGTGGTGCGGAGTTACGCATGCAAATTCCGCATGCCCATGGCATTGGCACTGCCATTGGGAGCTTTCTAAGATCTCGAAGATGATAGGCTTCTAAGTGAAACCCCCATTTGTCAGTCACTGACGTTACTCGGAGTGACTGAATGAAAGGGAACTATCTGACTGCTGATATACTCACCATTGACTCTATCTCCCACTGTTCTCCAGAATCTGCGTTTTGCTACCCAACTTGTTTGTCCTCTTCTGCTCCAAGACAGAAGACCAGACCATTAACCGACAACAGCAACCATGGACATCAGAACTTTTGACCCAGCAAATATGCTCCTCTCCATTTCACAGGACGGTCGTCCCATTGAAGATTATGTTGAGGAATTTCTCAATCTTTCCAACCAGGCACCATGGAATTATGGAACCTTGAAGACATTCTTCTGGGGCATCTTAGATGATCATCTTTATCAACAGATGCCTACATCAGCTACCACCTTTTCCCTGGAATGCTATCTCGATTATGCACTGTTGAAAAGTGTTTCATCCTTCACTGTTGGTGAAACCAATGCCAGATTCCCTTCTCACGACAATGCAATGGCAGCTACCATCATGGCAAGTTCTCAGTTTTTTCTTCAGGCAAGGAAAGCTGTCAAAGTTAGTGGACCCACCTATCATGGCCATCAAGACAGCTCTTAAGAAGATTTCCACCTTTTGGTCATCATGTCCAGACTCCAGCGAGAGATCTTCCCGAGACTGTTCCCATGAGTGAAATTCCTGAGTTTGTTCCTACCCTGAGACATCTGTTCAATCCTCCTCACTCATGATGACTATCCTCTTGAAGCATACACTGCAAACTTTTTGGAACTTGCCTCGCAGACCCAATATTCTGACCAGGACCTTTTTTTCATGCTGGGTTAAATGAACAGTTTAAAGACAAACTATCTAGTTTGGCATATGGTCATCAAGGTAAATTTATTGACTTTGTTAAACTTGTGTTTTCTGTTAATGGTTCGACATTCCAAAATACAGAGATGGCTCCAGCCCCTCTCCAGCCATCATGGCCAAACCTAAGGTCAGGGAAATGGAGGCCGAATCGCCTTGGCCACCTGAGCTGCCAGCTACACCCTCAAGGCCTCCCGTTCTCCTAGGCCACACAGAGAGACAGAGAATTCGCAAAGTGATACAGGACAACGTTTATAAACTCAGCCTTATTGTAAAGTGTTAACTATATAAATTATAATTTCTATACTACAGAGGGTAATCAAAAAGTATTGTCTTAATAAATGTTTATGTAAATGAGGGATATCACAACTAATACTAATACGTATTACTATTAGTGCTATTAAAACTACAACTTTGAATATTTCCCATAATACCTGAAACTTCTGCAGGATCATTTATCCTCCTACACTTTTCTGTCGTCTATTTTTGAGGACATATCTAACAGTGTCAAAAGCATTTTCTGTTTTTCACGGATAATGAAATCGGACCCGGTGTTACTCCGCAGTCACTTCAAACAAATCAACAACAAAACAAAAACAATAGTAAGTCAGTACAAACATGTCTGTGACTCAGCTCTCAGACAGAACAGGCAAAACTAAAACAGATCTGTCTGTGCAGAACGTATTCTGTTGTCATATATTCTGCCACAGACTGAAGCTACCATCCTCAAATAGCCAAGTTACAGAGACACATGTCAAAACATCCAACATCATCCTTGCTTCCCTTTAGTCACACTAAATATTTCATGGGGGAGTGTTTGAAATTATGAATGCAGGATACTCTAAATTTAATACTGTTATTTCTGTTAACAGCCCTGACATGAGAGACTAGATGTGCCCTTTCTAATCTTCCAAAGGGGTGGAGATGCACAAGCTGAAAGTAACAGTTTCATACGGTCTCACACATGCACACAGGTGCATTTTTTCCTGTTCTTGAACCCCATCCAAGGGCACTGTGACTAATCAGAGGGAGTAATGTGTAAACATTTATACAAACATGTCAGTCACATCTTCACATTCTCAGCTTCAATCAGAGGTTTATTTGTCGTTGTCTGGAATGAGATGCACAGTGAAAGGAGGATGAGTGCTTGTCAACTCTTACCAAGGCAACCTTGAAGAGAAGAGGAACACATTTTCATTTTCACCATCTCGTTTGATTGAACCTTTAAGTTCAAAATAGCTTTTCATTTATCACAGAATCATTTGGCATAAAAACAGTAATAATTTACTGACACTGATTTTTTTTTTTTTTTCAGAGCATCAGATCTACATCTGCAAAAATAATTAAAAACAAATGAGTAAATCTGTCTAACATTCTGTCTAGTGTTCTATCATTCATTCTATCCAGCATTCAGTTGTTAATTCTGTCTAGCATTCTGTCTAGCATTCTGTCTAGCATTCTGTAGCGTATGGACGGTGCTCATAAATGATCAACGGACCAATACTTTGATTAGTTATAATGACTCAAACAAGACCGGCGCCGTGAAGTCTACAGACTGACAGGTTAACGGTGCTAAAAGGACACAAACCATGCCTCGTGCAGCTCACCGTCATAAACAGCCCCTCCCTCACACATACCAAAGGACATCCGAACAGATTATATGATTTTTAACTTAGTTATTTTTCATTTTAGGTGTGTTGTGGTCCCTGTATGTATGCATGCTTTTTGTTATAACCATTTTAGATGTGTTTGATAGGTTAGAAACTTATAGCCAGTGAATGCGTAAGGAAGAATGACGTCAATCCTCGCCGTTCCTTTAACTCTTAAGTTAAACTCCCCATGCTTGGTCTCGAAATCTTTGTCTCGCAATTTGTAGGCCGGCTAGGTGCGTTGTGTGGTACTATGATGCATCAAACTCTTTCTTTCATGCCAAAACCCCAAAGTCTGCATACCAAAACCCCCAAGTCTGCTTCTCTAAGAGAGCCATAAAACATGTTAATGAGGCGAGACCCAAGACAAAGGGAGATTTCCCTCTTCTGAGTTCCTTCGCTCTGATTGGCTGTTCCGACAAAAGAGGCGTGCCCCGTCGCGGCCCTTTAAAGATGGGCCACAAACGCTTCTCTCTCTCTTCTCTCCTCTCTTCGTTTTGCTTCCAGTTGCCAGCTCTCTTCTTCTTTTTCCTCTTCACCATCTTCCAACGGATCTCATCACACAAAGGAACCAAAGTTGAATTTCCCGCGGACTCCAAGGAACCACCCGGCAAGATTGAAACACGGACCGGATCGCGGAATTCCCCTAAACGCACAAACTCACGACCAAGAAAACATATGCAAGTATCCCTTAAGCTGTCGTTATAAAGTCTTGAGCTTATACCAATACGTTGGACTGATTCCTTGCTTGTGCTCAATAGGTTGTGTCGATAGTATCACCGTTGTCTTGTCTCTCTCTCTCTCTCCCTCTCTCTCCCTCTCTCTCCTTCCTTCTTTCAGTTAATTTGTGTATGTTTGTTTATTGTTTGTTGATTTTATTAAAATATATATATTCACACGTGATTGCGCTTGAGTTGATCACCCATAGGTCACTTTTACGTTGAACCGACCTGGTTACAAATTAAAAGAAAGATATTTCTCCTGGCCAGAGAAACGTTGTTTAAGAGTTATTAAAAGGGAGGTATTTGGTGGACAATTATCCGTCCTTTGAACTCAATTCTAGAATCAAAGAAATTTCTAAAAGTTGAATCAAGCCCTAGATATTAATTATTGTTATAATCCGTTATAATCAACTATTAATATCCAAATTCCCCTCTGTGCGGATCTGTGCATGTTTGACCGTAACACGATAAAACGCATGCATAAATCCCGCACCATTTCCCCTGGGGCTCGATATTCGCTACAATTCTATTGTTCATTCTGTCTAACGTTCAGTTGTTTGTTCTGTCTAGCGTTCTATCGTTCATTCTGTGTAGCGATGTATTGTTCATTATGCCTTGCATTCTACCATTCATTCTGTCCACAGTTCAATCGTTCATTGTCTAGCATTGTATAGTTCATTCTGCCCAGCATTTTGTCGTTCATTCTGTCCAGCATTCTATCGTTCATTCTATCTAGCGTTCTATCATTAATTCTGTCCATTCTTCTGTCGTTCATTCTGCCTAGCATTCTATTGTTCATTCTGTCCAGCATTCAACCGTTCATTCTGTCTAGCGTTCTATCGTTCATTCTATCCAGTGTTCTATCATTCATTCTGTCTAGTGTTCTTTCGTTCATTCTGTTTAGTGTTCTATTGTTCATTCTGTCCGGCATTCAATCGTTTATTCTGCCCAGCATTCAATCATTCATTCTCTATAGCATTTAGTTGTTCATTCTGTCCAGCGTTCAATTGTTCATTCTATCTAGCGTTCTATCATTCGTTATGTTTGGCATTCTATCGTTCATCCTGTCCACCAGTCAATTATTCATTCTGTCTATCATTCTATCGTTCATTCTCTCTAGCATTCTAGCGTTCACTGTCTAGCGTTCTGTCTATTCATTCTATTGTTTTATCATTCTACTCTGAATTCTGTCTAGCACACTATCATTCATTCTGTCCAGCGTTTAATTGTTCATTCTACATAGCGTTTTACCATTCTACCCTTAATTTTGTCTTTCCGGTCTGATATGTGATGGGAAAAGGGAGTAGAGCTAATTCAGCAAAAGGCAGATTTGAACACAGGTCGATTAGTGTCAACTTTCTGCCATGTGCCTTACCCCTTCACTATTGATGCTGTTGACATTGCAGCGTCTTTCATAATTTTGTCTGACCCAACCAGACGTCAGTGGGCCGAGTTAGTATAAATAGCCTCTGCCAACAAGTTGGGCTATTTGCACTGGTGTAAATAGACACACCAATTTTTTTATTTTTTTTCCAAAACTTTCAAACTTTGTCAATCAACATTCAAAGTTTCCTTTTCTTTTAAAATACACTATTTACATATTAATACACATTCAAATTTGAATTGCAATTTAATTTCTCACAACTCTGTTCAAAAATCCTCTCTAATTCTGAGGCTCATACATTTGTGTCACAGTGGGTATTTTAAACATTCAAAACTAGAGTATGCATAGATAATGTCAGGCACCTGGTGTAAAGGCTACATACATTCATTAGAAGGAGTTATGTACCCAGGGGTTTTGCAGCACTCAAACTCACTGCGATTCCAGTCTCGATCTCACATATGTCATTCCGGCCTGTGGGCAGTCTGGCCTGGCCACCGTAGTCCAGCGATCACTCACTTGCGCCACATCTCTGAGGCCCCTGTGGCAATACTTTGGTGAGTCAGCAAGCTAAGGTTCTTATTTGTGCTTTGACAGTGCTCTACCAGTAAAAGCCATTTCTAGATTTTCCCCCTCTCTATCCTGTCACTTTTTCTCACATTGAACACATTTAGTACTTTTACCTCATACCAGGGTCAATTTTTACACTTTGTTTTTATATATATATATATATATATATATATATATATATATATATATATCATTCTTTTGATGAAAATATGCTTTAAATTTAATAAATTTTGCATCATGTCTACAGATTTTATCAGTTTTAGTCAGTTATCTTACATCTAATTTTAGTTGACAAAAACTAACATTTTAAGTGCAAAACTAAATAAAATATTAAACATTATAATTATTAACATATTTATTTTGATATATTAAATGATCACATTCTTTATATATTTTTTATATTTTTTATATTGCAGTGTTATTTTTTCAAACATATTTTGTTAAACATAATGTCAGCATATAGAAAAAACTTCATTAACTTACATTTATTTTGTTTGTAATTTTGGTCATTGGTCAACCTACCTACCTTGTACACCTTTAAGCAATTCTGTCTCCTCACACCTTCTTGTGAAAATTTTTCCATCTAAACATCATTTTTGACTGGCCACCACCTATACGTCCTATATGTTCAAGCAATGGCATATGCTCCATAACTACAGCTTCTTAAAATGCCATAACACTCTCCCCCATAACTCACTCCATGGGAAGCTGTCGACTTTGGACAATGGCAGAGTTGGGTCTGGTCTGTGACCTCTGGCATTGTATGTGGAGACGTGTCCCAGATGAGCTGGCTGGCAGCCCGTGGTTCCACCTCGGCAGGGGCCCGGGCTGAAGCAGCTTGGCAGAAGCAACGGCAGGCAGAATGACCTTGCTTAGCACTCTAATGGAGAGTCTGGCTCAAATCCACCTCTCAGCCTCAGCACAGAGGCTGTTTCCCAATCAGAGGCCATGATCCCCCTGCTTGCCTCCATTGCCCCTTCACACATCATACTACTGACACTAATTGTCACCAGCAAGTGCAGCTGATAAAAGCTTTGCTCTACAGAAGAGACAATGAGTGAGGAAACTGGCAATGCTCTAGGAACCCGAAAAGTGTGTATGCTGAATCCTCAAGATTCAGTTTCTCTGGATCTCAGACTGACACAAGCAAAACAAGAATGTCCTTATAAAGTTATGTATTTGCCATTGCTTTTGGATTCCCTGTGGCATTTAAGGCATTTCTCAGCATGTGACATGTACTTTTAAATACCTGTCCTGGTTGTTGTCTAGTGTAGGGGTCTTCAATGTTTTTCAGGGCAAGGACGGCGGATGAGCAGATGTCGATCGCTGCATCGGAGGGGGAGTTCCAGTCCTTGGAGGATGAAGATTCGGCTGCACTGACTCCCTCTGGGAGAGTGGCAGTGGTCGAGTCAGACCCCGAGTTGGCGGCTATGCTTTCCCCGAAAAGGCAGCCGAAAAGGTCGGGCTTGAGTGGAACCCTGCACCACGTCCCGAACCTTCTAGGTTGGACGATTGGTTTCTTGGGGCGGGTCTGCTGGTTCTCAGCATCCCGCCCCGGTGCCTTTCTTCCCGGAGGTGCATGAGGAGCTCACCAGGTCGTGGTCGACACCCTTTAGTGCCAGGAACCGACCCGGTGGGACCTCCCTCCTCACTACCCTTGACAGCGGGCAAGCCAGGGGGGTACGTGGGGATCCTGCCAGTGGAGCGGGCTCTCGCGATGCAACTGTGTCCGGCGACCGCCTCCAACTGGCGCGGTGACCCATGTCTCCCGCCCGGCCTGTAAGTTCTCCTCCAGTCTGACTGCGAAGGCTTACAGGTCTTGTGGCCAGGCTGCGTCCGCCCTGCATGCCATGGTGTGGCTCCAGGTGTACCAGGCCCAGGCACTCATGGACATGCACGAGGGTAGCCCTGGCCCAGAGCTCCTCCGGGAGCTCCGGACGGCGACGGACCTCGCCCTCCGGGCGACAAAAGTCACCGCCCGTTCTATTGGCCAGGCAATGTCCACTCTAGTGGTCCAGGAGCAACATCTCTGGCTCAACCTGGCCGACATGAGGGAGAAAATTGGTTCCTGGACTCCCCCATCTCCCCGGCCAGGCTGTTCGGCGATGCGGTTGAGAGCTTTGCCCAGCAGTTCTCGGCCACCCAAAAGCAGAAGGAGGACATAAAACACATCCTGCCCCGGCGGTCAGCTGCTGCCTCCATGCCACCGCCGGCCGCAGCACCTCCGCCTGCTCGTCCCCGAGGATGTCCGCCCGCTGCCGCCACCGCCCCCGCTCCCGCCCCAGCCCAGCAGCAGCCTCCACCTGGGCATCGGCGTGGAGCCAGCCATGGGAAGGACGTCCAGCCCGCTCAGGCCGCTGCCAAGCCAGGTGGCAAGCGCCATCGCAAGAGAGGAGGAGGAGGGCTGAGGGGCAATATTGTACCATCCTGCACCCAAATTGTCAATAAAAGAGCAGTTTCCGAAATCTCTGGGTGCCAAGAGAGCGCACTCAGTGGTGTTCGACGCTTCCATGCCTTGTCTTCTCCCTCGACACAGACCGTTCCTACGCTTTGCATTCGACGGACGAGCATATCAGTACAAAGTCCTACCCTTCAGGCTGGCCCTGTCGCCCCGTGTCTTCACGAAAGTCGCGGAGGCAGCCAGCGCTCCCATGAGGGAGCGTGGTGTTCGTATTCTCAACTACTTCGAGGACTGGCTGATCAGTCGCCCAGTCGCGAGAGCAGTTGTTTCGAACACAGGGACATGGTGCTCCGTCACCTTTGCCAGTTGGGGCTTCAGGTCAACTGGGAGAAGAGCAAACTCTGCCCCTCGCAGAGGATCTCTTTTCTCGGGATGGAGATAGACTCGGTCGCCCGGACAGCACGCCTCACCGAGGAGCACGTCCAGTCAGTGTTGAACTGCGTGAATTCGTTCAAACGCAGGATAGCGGTACTACTGAAACATTTACAGAGGCTCCTGGGGCATATGGCATCCGCAGCTGCAGTAACACCGCTGGGATTGCTTCATATGAGACTGCTTCAACACTGGCTCCACGACCGGGTCCCGAGATGGGCGTGGCGCAACGTAACTCTCTGTGTCCAAGTGACGCCGAGATGCCGCCAAACCTTCAGCCCTTGGTCAGACCCTTCATTTCTACGGGCAGGAGTGCCTCTAGAACAAGTGTCCAGGCATGCTGTTGTCTCCACGGATGCCTCATCCACCGGCTGGGGTGCCACGTACAACGGGCTTGCAGTATCGGGTCTGTGGACGGGGCCCCAACTGCAATGGCATATCAATTGCCTGGAGTTGTTAGCAGTTCGTCTTGCACTCAGCCACTTCAAAACGCTGCTCAGAGGCAAGCATGTTCTGGTCCGTACGGACAGCACTGCAGCCGTACATCAACAAACAGGGTGGTCTACGCTCCCGTCGCATGTCACAACTCGCCCGCCATCTCCTCCTATGGAGTCAGAAGCATCTGAGGTCTCTTCGTGCCATTCATATTCCGGGCCTGCTCAATCGTGTGGCCGACGAGCTCTCACGACAGCCAGTGCTCCCCAGGTGGTCCAGCTGATCTGGAGTCGCTTTGGGGCCGTGCAGGTAGACCTGTTTGCCGCCCCAGACTCCACCCACTGCCAGTTGTTCTATTCCCTGACCGAGGGGACCCTCGGCTCGGATGCGCTGGCACACAGCTGGCCCCGGGGCCTACGCAAATATGCGTTCCCCCCAGTGAGCCTTCTTGCACAAACACTGTGCAAGGTCAGGGGGGACGAGGAGCAAGTCCTGTTGGTCGCTCCGTACTGGCCCAACAGGACTTGGTTCCCGGAACTAGTGCTCCTCGCGACAGCACCTCCTTGGCCCATTCCTCTGAGGAAGGACCTCCTGACTCAGAGACGGGGCACCCTCTGGCACCTGCGTCCGGACCTCTGGAAACTCCATGTCTGGTCCCTGGACAGGACGCGGAGGTTCTAGGCGGTCTGCAACAAGCTGTGGTGGACACCATTACTTCCGCGAGAGCGCCCTCCATGAGGCACCTCTATGCATTGAAGTGGAACCTGTTCGTCGAATGGTGCTCTTCTCGCCGAGAAGACCCCTGAAGGTGTTCGGTCAGTTCTTCCTTCCTACAAGATGGGTCGGAGCAAAGGCTGTCTCCCTCCACCCTCAAAGTTTATGTGGCCGTTATCGCCGCCAATCATGACCTCGTAGGTGGAAAGTCCTTAGGGAAGCACGATCTGATCGTCAGGTTCCTGAGGGGGGCGAGGAGACTATACCCTCTTGGGACCTGTCTCTGGAGCTGACTGCACTGCAGAGGCCTCCCTTTGAGCCTTTGCAGTCAGCTGTGTAAAAAATTCTCTCTCTGAAGACAGTACTCCTGACTGCATTGGCCTCCATCAAGAGGGTAGGGGACCTGCAGGCATTTTCAGTCGAAGAATCATGCCTGGAATTCAGGCCTGGTAACTCTCATGTAATTCTGAGACCCCGGCCTGGATATGTGCCCAAGGTTCCCACCACTCCCTTCCGGGACCAGGTGGTGAACCTGCAAGCGTGGTGAACCCTGTGGTGAACTTGTAGAGCTGCGGGCTGGGCGACACCCAACATGTTCGCTAGGTTCTATAGTCTATAGCCTACGTGTAGAGCTGGTATCTTCCTGCATGCTCACTTCCCATAGTCAGTAACACCGAAGTGCCCGTTCTAAGTGTCGGCTTGCTGCGCCACTTCCTTCCCCTGGAACGGATACGTGCGCTTATATGCTCCAGTCGAGTTCCCCAGCATGGTGAACCCTGTCGAGTCCTCCGCAACAATCGGCAGTCAGGCGTGGCGGAGTGTCCGACGCCAGGCCTAACACTTGTATGCATTGGTGGAACTTGTGTTAGGCTGGGTTCCATATGTCGTGACCCCCACGGCAGTCCCATATGTGTATTCTCCACGGTAAGTCTCCCTTCGGCGAGCTCGTGTCTTTCCCTCAGTGTGGTGTGACCCCCACGGCGGTCCCATATGTGTATTCTCCACGGTAAGTCTCCCTTCGGCGAGTCACTGGCTCGGCTCCTCAGTGAAAAACAAACGTGCGTTGCATTTCACTTCCGCTATATACCCGCGACGCAGGGCGGAGCGCGAGATGCAAATCCTTCAGGGAACGAGGGTTACTATACGTAACCGAGACGTTCTGTATGTCACCTTCATTTATATAGCACTTTTCATAATATAGATGGTTTCAAAGTAGCTTTACAGTGATAATAGGAAATGAATGGAAGAGAGATTGTTTTGGCTGTACATCAGCTCTAGAAATTAGATATTGTCCAGCTAAAGTAAGTTTTTGATTGATTAAATAGTCATTATTTATTTATTTACTTTGGGGCCACTTACATGACACTATTTTCAACCAAAATATAAAACTCTCAATGCTTTCCGGCCACTCATCCACACAGCAACAGCGCCCGGTGGCTAGAGAATGCAAACCCTGAAACCCCGAAATGTCATGCAAATACTTTAAGTCTGGCTGAAATTGTATGATTTTTGCATACTTGAACTAACACGCCATTATACAGCTATTGTAGCTTGGCATTAGTCCCCAATTTAGAACATTAGAGTTTACAGACCTACTTTTTTAATGTATTTTTAATATAAAGATATGTTTTTGAAGTGCTCTGCATATCTTCAGTTGCAGACTGAATGTATTACATAAATGTAATATATTATGTCTGGATTCAAAATAGAATAAGACAGCAACTGTGACAGTCAATTGTATGCATTAGGAAGATTAGTAGATTACTGGAAAGGCTCTAAGAGCATTCACTGCACAGGGACCCCTGACCATTTATCCACCTTTTGACACACTTAACACATCTCTATTGATATGCTGACAATATAAGAGGCCTGTTTGTACAGAGACTTTATGACAATCAATGCACATCTAGATGTTACTGTAACTATAGCCAATCCTCTGAAACTAAAAAATATATATATTTTAGAGGTAGGCCTATATTGTTTCTATGTATCCATTAGATAACTGTGTTAGACCGTTGTGAGATATCTTGTTGATTTTTCTGTCTCGTGGCATGAGCGTAATATTTTTTTAGATGCTTTGTCAGGTTAAAAACAGTTCAACTTTTAAAAGCCCACCTAGAGACACGTGTCTTTTGTTTCATTTCATTGCACTCCATCTAGCTTTTAAAATGTAATAAAATGTCCTGTGTGAACACTTGGACTTTGAAGATTTAAAGGTCTACCTTTAACCAAATCTAGTAAAAAAGTGTTACATTGGCATTTATGACATGTTCTCCTCAAAGTATGCCTTTAAATAACATATAAGGCCATGGCTTGTTTCAGAAGGCTAAACAGAAGAAAAACAAAAAGAAAAACATGCAAGTTGCATTATTTTCTCTGCGGTAATTACTCTTATTTTGTTTTGCTTAATACAAGAACTTAACCTAGAGGCATTCTTATAAACCGAGAAAAGATTTGCCTAATTGTGAGCGAGAAATATCGTCATCGCTAATTAGCTAAAGTAGAACAAAGCAATACGCCAAATGTGTCTGATCCCTCATTTCAGAATCAGAATAAGAATAAGAAAAACCCAGTGGACATACTTGAGGTTAAAATCGTTGCCACTTAACGTGCCACTGGCTTTTAATGAGTTTTTAAGGGTATAACAAAACCTGAGGTCAATGACATTGTTCCAGTTCTATCAATTTTCCCTTTTTTTTCTTTCAGACAAGACATCCTTTGTACTAAGATCTGATTTATTAGTTTGTATGGGATTAGATATACTAGTTCTTGAAATAGTGCATCTATCTTATTGCTGCGTTCACGATCATGATCTAAATTCGAAAGACATTATTCAAAAAAAAAAAGACAAGAGAAACATATACCATAATCAATTCAGTGTGGCATAAAAAGTCAGTGTGGCAAGCAGCAAGGCCGAGGGGCCGAGGGGCCGTGCGAACGGGACGAGGCCGGTAACGTGAGCGATGATGAGCGCCAGCTGCATGCTGCACTGGTCTCGTGTCTCACGGAGGAGCTCAGATGCATAAAAGGCGCAACGACAGTGAAGGAAGAGAGAGGACCAGGTCTGGATTTTATGTAGTGTTTTGTTTACATTTTTATTATGTGTGTGTGCGGCAGCCGTCCATGAGGAGGCTGCCGTTTTTACTTTCAGTTTGTGTTTATTTTGGATTAAAGTGCTTAAACGTTTGCTGGTTCCCACCTCCTTCTTCCCATAACAACATACCGTATTACAGTCAGTATAAAATACTTTAATGCACATTAAATGCATGACTGAACCTTGCAGTTAATGTTTGGTAAAGGTTTGGTATAATTACAAACATTATGAATGGAAAAATACAGTAGATATGATGTTACATTACCAATGTTGATGTTCAGTAAAGTATATTCTTTCTTTCTTTCTTTCTTTCTTTCTTTCTTTCTTTCTTTCTTTCTTTCTTTCTTTCTTTTTTTTATTTGCCTATTTATAATGGTAATTTATGATGTGACTGTCATCTTTGTTAGTCTGAGTGATTGATAACCCAGAAGTGACTGGAGTCTCATAATGAGATTCGTTAGGAGGACAGAGAATATGCCAGAGTATAATTTGTGAATAGGTCAATTAAATATGACAGCTATCAAGAGCTTGTATGCATGAAATCACAAGCTCACCATTCCAGTTAACAAGTTCAGCACAGACTTCTGTCCTTGGATACGTAATATGGTATTGTATGGTAATGTAACGTACGATAAGAGGAGAATTAAAATTCAGATTAAAATCCAAAATTCTATTAGACAAAGACATTCAAAGTGAGCTAGTTTCTTAAGAGTCCTCCAGATAGCTTTTTCAAGTGAATGTTTTTAGTGGAAATGATACTTGTATGTGAAATGTGAGCTAGTTGTTATATGTTTCTAGTTGCCAAGGGATAAGTGGTTATATTTTAGAGAGTGTGATGCATTGAGGTAGGATGGAAGCTGCAGAAGTGATGAGGTGAGGTTGGGTGGTGTCCATGTGCACTCACCAATTCAAATACTGAGGAGTCAGCTGACAAATTCCATCGCGTCTGTTGACCGTCTTGGCTTTGATGTCATATCATCTCTGCCCATAGCATTCTTGCTCCCACACCTCAGATGCCACGGTGAGGGCAACTTGAAAGCTTGAGGTGATAGAGAGAGACAGTGGTAGCTGCTGAACAGTGGTACTGACTTAAGCAGAATCTCGAGAGCTTTCCTGTCAAATTGTACCAAGCTGTCGAAAAAAGAAAGAAGAATCGCTTGGTCACATTTTTTTCACATCCCTCCTTTCACTCAGCTGAAAAAAACAAGGAGAGAAAGTTTCATAGATGTCCCTGAGAGTGGGTAGAAAGAGACCCCAATCCAGGTGCAAGCGTCACCGCTGCAAATCAATCATTCCATTTCAGAGAGATAATTTATTATGGGTGCAGAGGGTTACGGATTCAATCTCCACCATGTTCTGACTGCCATGTCCAATGCTTAAGCCTGTCATCAGTCTTCATCTGCTAACTTTTACTCCTCTGTCACCACCATTATTAAAGTGGCAATTCGTCCCCTCCGTAATGAAATATGACAGCATACATACAAATGGCGAGGTGGCTAAATGTGATAAATCACTTTGTTCAAAAAATTAGCATTGATTGTGCACTTTTTAATATCTCGCATTGACTGAAAAATGAAATGTTGCTTGAATGAGAATACCTTGCAATAACAATAACTTGCAACATTGTACTAAAAAGGTATTATTATTAGGAATCAAGTACATATAAATTGATAATATGACACTGCAGACACTAAATCTCTGTTTAAAAAGAATCTGTGCCATTGCTTTTGCTAAAGTTCCCTCTTGTCCTTATTTTTGGTTATTTTATCTTTCCTTTCAGTCACATTTCTCATTCAATACATCACTTATCTGAGACCACTTTTAAATTCCTGACAGTGTTTTGATTTCAAAGGAGAATGGGATAGGCTACTAGTCGAGGGAGTGTGTTGGGCTTATAACTCAAACTTTTAATGTAATATGGAAATAATTGTGCTAATATTCGGCCGATCTCTCTAAAAGCCGGTCTGCCAAATCATATAACGAGTTTGACAAAAAAGCAATTATGGTTCATTGAAACATGTAATTTAATCAGTCAGAAATTGATGTTTTTGATGGGTAAGACATAATTACCTTTCTATCTCCTTCTATTTAAGGTGTTTTCTATAGAGTCTAAACATGTATAAGCCTAGCGAATTTGTGGGTTGATGCCATAATTATGCAGAAAATGTGCTATATTTGGGGCTGAACTGACAGCATAATTATGGCCACAAATTCTGCAGAGGGGAAAGTATTTAGACTGGGTGTTACTGCAGCTGCAATTATTTCCTTTGTGACATATTGATGTTCCTGTAAGAAATGCAATGGATAAGACAAAGCTAAACAGTACTTTTTTTTTTTTTTTTTTTTTTTTTTTTTTTCATTGCTGTTTAATTGAGAATTCAGCTCCCACAGTCCACCTCAATTAGAACTGTCCTACAACAATCTAAACAGTATTCCCTCTCTTGTCCAACTAGTCATAATGTCGATTCCTCACAAATGACAACAAATCATCAGGAAACTTGCAAAGAATGCCAATACATTAAGAACGGCCTAATTATATTCCATTTGTGGCCCTGACAGACTAGCATTAGCTATCATGACAGCTGTGCAAAGGTTTGGTTGCACATTTCAACTTTTCTGATAAACTTGAAAAGCATTTTATTTGCTGCAGATGTTGATTCCATTTCAGCAGCTTTATGTTTCTTGTTATTATTATGTCTTTTTTTTTATTCATTTCAGGTCTGTTTTGTTTCATTGCCTCACCTACTGCATTTTCAAATAATGCTTAGATTATTTCATACTCATATGTGAATGTACGCTTACACACACATACACACACATGCACACATCAGCACTGTGTTTGACTCACTGCCCAGTCGCTATCTCCCGGTTTTAGATTTCCTGTTTGATTGACAGCTCTGGTACCTTTAATAGGGTTTGTAATAGATTCGTGATGCCTCTCATGCTCCTCTGGAGAGCATCCCAACAGCTCTCGACTCAGTCGTCTCATGTCATTCCTGACGCCTCAGCTTAGATTGACATATCTCTGCCTCAACCTCGCTGCTGACTCTCATAGGCAGATTAGTACAGATGTTCTATCTTCTATTTACAACACCACCTTTTATTATTTCTGTACAAGGAATAACAAACAGTAATGTAATTAAAGAATCATTGTGTTACTCCCCAAAAGTATAGTTTCAATGTGCTTCCCTCAGCATTCATTGATTTGTTTTATATTAAAATAAGTAATAATTGGATTTGCTTGTTTCACTCCATTGTCCTCTTGTATATTAATACTGTATTGTTTTACGACTTTTCTAGCATAGTACAATCAGAATTAAGTTGTCTGTGTTTGTTTCCAAGAAGCCTGGAACATTTAAATGAAGGTATGAGGATCTCATGAACGTGTAGATTCTCTGTAGTCTTGACAGTGGCCTTGTTCTCAGTCTTTGAAACCTCTATGAATAAATGGGAAAGGAGAGACTGATTACTGGAATTCTCTTGTTGTTTTTTAGTCTTCTGGAGGTCTTTTACTCCATTCAGGAATAGACCAAATTGGCCACATATGCCTCCAATCATCCTGCATCAGGTTCTGGAATCTGCGCTGTCTGTGATTCTGAAGAGCCGCTGATTACAGTGACAGTTCTGCTCTCTCATAATGTAAATGGAGAAAGCTGTGTGTTGCATGTCGTTGTATGCATTGCATCTTTGATCCACTACTGCGGCAAAAAATACAGTATAACTCATCACTGTAAATCTAATACATTGTCTAATTCTTGGGTCAGAATTTGGGGCTTTAGCCCAGACCTCTGTGAATGCATCCGAGGACATCAATTGATCCCTTGCTAAGCCCCACCCTAAATGTTACCTTAGCAACTGTTGCTGTCCACCATATTCTCAGAAAACTTGTTTCACGTTTTTATGTAAATCAAATGAGGATCTGATATTATCTGTAAAAGTCTGTAGTCAAAAGTCTGGCTTGTGAGACATCTTAGGTTTAAGGTGTAATAATTTGGTTTAATGCAGTCCTAAATTATTTTAATTGTGGCAAAATAGTTTAATTTAGTTCTAAATTAAAAAGCCCATCTCTAGTGTAGTCAATGGATAACGTTCATCAAAGAAAGTAGGTTTATAGATCAATAATTTGTATGTATTAATTATGTAATCGTGGACATAATTAATATCTGCTCCAAAATGATCATGACCCATTTATACATATTTATAAACAGATCGTCATTCACATATACATATAGAGAGAGAGAGAGAGAGAGAGAGAGAGAGAGAGAGAGAGAGTGTGTGTAAGACAGGGAGAGACAGATATTATAAAGTTCTGAGCTAATATTAGAAGGTTGATTGCTGTAAAAGTGCAGAGCATGTGGCATGATGTTCTTCAAAGTTTTAGCTTTGGATATTTTTCATATTGATAGCTTGCCCCAATACAGTGGATTTCAAGGAACTGTGGATTTCTTTTCTCTAACAGCATGAACAATACATTGTAATGGACAAATCGCTTTCATATCTCCTTACTTTTGTGGAACAACTGTCAAGTGATGAACAAAAAGTGTCCTTTTCAAAGTATTAAAAAAGTGAGGCAGCAGTTGAATAAGTGGATTTGGAGCAGCGTTCCTTGTTCAGGCGCCAGAATGCTGATCAGGGTGAGTATGTGAAGTCTGTCTCAGTCTAGTCCCATTCCTCAGTGCCTGTCACAGGCAGCCAATACTTAGTTCCATCTCCATGATAGATTGCTGTATTATCATGGTGTGACACCCCACTACCATCCCCACCATGCTGAAAAGAGCACCCACAAAACGCTTGAGTCAGCTTGATTGATCCTCTGATTTTTGTAGCTGGATGCCTCAGAGATTTGATAAAGTTTTTGACAGCTTTCCTTTGTAAGGTCAGCATGTATGAATCATCGGGCACTTTGTTGAGGGGAAGCAGCCAGCTCATTGTCATAATGACACAGCATAACCCTCAAATGATACTACGATACTTAAAGGTCAGGTTCATCTGAGGTGATTAAAGACTGCAGTCAATTGACCCACTATAAGCTCTGTGTAGGCTTTATTAGATGAGGAATAGCAGAAGATTGATTTGTCCTGGGTACTTTATGATATGCAGATCACTCTAGAGAGTGCAGCACAGACTGTTATATAGAAAAACTTTAAATGGAACACAATGAAATTAGCCTGACGTCGTCATACTCAATTCTAGTCAGAATATGAGTCTGATACTGCTCCATTGGGCTGTGATTATGGGGCATGTTTCAACCGAACCAGGAAATACCTCAACTGGATAGACCTACACTCTATCAACTGGATAGAGTGTAAACAATCTTTGAAAGAGTTTTAGAAGAATTTAAGGATACACGGACTACTTACCAACAAGATCATAATTTTTGAGAGAAATAGTAAAGGTGAATGCATATACGAACAAGTTCTCCGTTTAGGATTAGAACCAATTCAACCCAAGCGCCCTTTGGTGACGTGAATGCTTACGTTACTGTTCATTGTATAAAGCCCGTATGACAGCTGTTCGGGCATAGTTGCTCCACAATGGATCAAGTCCAGACCAAATGTAGTGGGTGGGGCTAAATCCGGCTGGCATCCAGGCTACAATGAAATGTCTGGAAAATGCAATTATAAAAAACTTGAATTGAATACCAAATTAACTTTATATATATAAACTAAAACTTTGTTAAAAAAAAAAAAAAAAAAAAAACTTTTAATGTTAACACTAAATTTGTATATGCATATTTCTATGTATTAGTGATACTCAAGTAGAAGTGAAATCAATGACAGTGTGACAGTTCAAAGCTTGGTGGCCACTATACACAAAATTGTTTATTATTATTATTATTATTATTGTTATTGTTATTAATATTATTATATTTTGTGATTTTAGCAGTAACTTGCAGTTCATACGATTTTATTCGAGAGATTTTATCATTTCTTTGATTCATTTAGCTTTTACACTAGTTTGAGTTCAGTACATTTTCTTTGTTACTTTTTTTGAAAGAAATTAATGCTTTTATTCAGCAAGAATGCATAAAATTGATCAAATTGGACAATAAAGACAGTTACAGTAACAGTAAATTCAATTTCAAACAAATGCTGTATTTATTTATTTATTTATTTTTTATTCATCAAATAATCCTGAAAATAAATAAATAAATGTTTTCCATAAAAATATAACCAGCACAACTTTAACTTTTTATTTTTTTTTATCAATATGAAATTAGCATATTATATTGATTTCTGAAGGAGTAATTATGTCCTATAGTAATGAATATGTGTGTAACACACACACACACACACACACACACACACACACACACACACACACACATACACGCACATGTTGTGGTTTCATGTATTATGGGGACTTTCCACAGACATAATGATTTTTATACTACAAACTGCATATTCTATCCCCTAATCTGAAATCTAAACCTACCCATCACAGAACACTTTTTTGCATTTTTACATTTTCAAAAAAACATCATTTAGTCAGATTTATAAGCTGTTTTCCTCATGGGGACCAAAAAATGTCCCCACACGGACAAGTTCTTTGGATATTACCATCTTTGTGGGGACATTTTGTCCTCATACCATTGGGTTTACCTGGACCACACACACATAATGAAGCGAGAAGCTTATATAACTTTTCAGTAGTTACATATAGCCTGTATGTGACTCGTGCTGGCAAAATAATACAATAATTTTACACGATTTTGATGATCCCGCATTGTGAATTATCAAAGATGCATTCTGAGAGAATCACAGATGAGTCACTGACGCCCATGAGATATTTGGCATGCTAAATATCTGGACCTGTCACGATTCAAAATCCTGCTGTTCTGCCTGAAAATGATATCTGTGATGACCTACAGCCAATGAGAGCGCCAGATAAAGGGGCAGCGGGAAGTTCAGGGAGGGGTTATAGACCAGAATATCAGTATTTTAATGGATATACTTACAATCACATCAAACATAAACAAAGCACAAACATTTGTTTAAAGGCACAATATGTAGGATTTTTGGATTAAGATATCCAAAAAACACTAGAATAATGTTATATTTTGTTGACTTATATTCTGCCCAGATAGCAAGCATGTTTGGGCCACATATGGGTTCTATCTGGCACACATGGCCCAGATATGGCATGGCTGAACAGATATGGGCCAAAATGTGACCGTATTTGTTTTGCCATAACTTTAAAATCGGCAGGAAATGTTCTCTTGGTTCACAACTCATTTTGAGATATATGGCCCAGATAACAACGTACACACGAGGACCACAAGTGTTTGAGATAAGGCACAAAGTGAGAAATGCTGCCTTGTGGTAAACCTTTGGATTTTACACTCACCTAAAGGATTATTAGGAACACCATACTAATACTGTGTTTGACCCCCTTTCGCCTTCAGAACTGCCTTAATTCTACGTGGCATTGATTCAACAAGGTGCTGAAAGCATTCTTTAGAAATGTTGGCCCATATTGATAGGATAGCATCTTGCAGTTGATGGAGATTTGTGGGATGCACATCCAGGGCACGAAGCTCCCGTTCCACCGCATCCCAAAGATGCTCTATTGGGTTGAGATCTGGGCCATTTTAGTACAGTGAACTCATTGTCATGTTCAAGAAACCAATTTGAAATGATTCGAGCTTTGTAACATGGTGCATTATCCTGCTGGAAGTAGCCATCAGAGAATGGGTACATAGTGGTCATAAAGGGATGGACATGGTCAGAAACAATGCTCAGGTAGGCCGTGGCATTTAAACGATGCCCAATTGGCACTAAGGGGCCTAAAGTGTGCCAAGAAAACATCCCCCACACCATTACACCAGCAGCCTGCACAGTGGTAACAAGGCATGATGGATCCATGTTCTCATTCTGTTTACGCCAAATTCTGACTCTACCATCTGAATGTCTCAACAGAAATCGACACTCATCAGACCAGGCAACATTTTTCCAGTCTTCAACTGTCCAATTTTGGTGAGCTTGTGCAAATTGTAGCCTCTTTTTCCTATTTGTAGTGGAGATGAGTGGTACCCGGTGGGGTCTTCTGCTGTTGTAGCCCATCCGCCTCAAGGTTGTGCGTGTTGTGGCTTCACACATGCTTTGCTGCATACCTCGGTTGTAATGAGTGGTTATTTCAGTCAAAGTTGCTCTTCTATTAGCTTGAATCAGTCGGCCCATTCTCCTCTGACCGCTAGCATCAACAAGGTATTTTCACCCACAGGACTGCCGCATACTGGATGTTTTTCCCTTTTCACACCATTCTTTGTAAACCCTAGAAATGGTTGTGCGTGAAAATCGCAGTAACTGAGCAGATTGTGAAATATTCAGACCGGCCCGTCTGGCACCAACAACCATGCCACGCTCAAAATTGCTTAAATCACTTTTCTTTCCCATTCTGACATTCAGTTTGGAGTTCAGGAGATTGTCTTGACCAGGACCACACCCCTAAGTGCATTTAAGCAACTGCCATGTGACTGGTTGATTAGATAATTGCATTAATGAGAAATTGAACAGGTGTTCCTAATAATCCTTTAGGTGAGTGTATATGGAAAAACACAGGAAACCTGAACTCAAGTGTGGCTGACATCCGAGGTTCCACAGGTGAGGCAGTGCGCTTGCTGTCATACACATATCGAATATCATGTGTAAAATCTGTTTATGAATTCAGGTGACATGTCCCTGTGTTATTTTTCGTCAAAAAACGGTAATTTGGCTTGGTATTTTTACACCGATGGTGGGAGAAAAACACTGATATTTTATTAGGGTGGCAATAAAATCAAACTAACCTCAGTAAATGCTGATTATAGATAAAACGAACACTATCGTAATCCATACAACCCCAGTTATGAGTATAAAGATTTTAGCTGTATAAGAAAAGTAATATTTATTAAACTTTTTAAACTATAGCAATCATTTACTGATGTTGGATTCATCAACTGGTGTCGTATTACAGTTCGTTTTAAATGGAGACACCTAAAATGTTAGGTACAGGAAGGGACATGTTTTGTCCTCTTTATGTTGTGGCCGCTACATAGTAACGTTAACTTTAGAGAACGTGAGTGTGTTGTGGCCATGAGATCTTTTGAGGGGAATGGCATATTTTTGTTTGCATCTACGAGCTTAAAGTGATGGTTCACCCACAAATGAATTCTGTTATTTACTGCCCTCATGTTGTTCCAAACCGTAAGACATTTGTTCATCTTCAGAACAACGGTTTAAACTCAATTTAATGGAAACCTGGCTAGTGATGTTAAACTGATAAAAGTGACAATAAAAAAATACTTGTATCGCTAGAAAATTGTTCTATTTTGACTAAATGCTGTTCTTTTTATTATTATACCTTTTTATTCATCAATGAATCCTGAAAAAAAAAAAATAATTCTCAGGTTTCCAACACTGATAATAAATCAGTATATTAGAATTTCTGAAGGAGCATCCCAGCTAACAGAATTTTGTTATAAGAATGTTCTCTAAATATTCAGTGTTGAGAGTGTAAAAAATAAAATAAAAATAAAAGTCCAGCTTTTTTATTAGATAAGATATACTTGAAATAACAACCTTTAAATAACATCTTACTAACATGAATGAAACTGGACATTTTTATGTGTTCTTGGGATGTTGAATTTTAAATCAAGACTAGATAAAGTTTGTTGAGACAAACTTGAGAGAGCAGCCAGAAAGTTTTAAGTAGACATTATAGCTTTATGTCAGACGTTTTTAAGTTTGAAGTAGATGGAAGTTATAGAAGCCGAGTTTGGTGGTTGTAGCTTTAAAGCTCTAGGAGGAGTAGCAGTCAGCGTTTTTTGTAAGAAGAATAATAATATTAAGTTTATATAGTATTTCAGTAAGTTGGTTGTCCCAAGCCAACTTAATTAAGTTGAAAGAATGTTTGAAAAATGTCATACCTTATTAAAAAAAAAAAAAAAAAAAAATGTTCCTCAAATGTCAAGAAAACTAGACCTAGACTTTTTTTTTTTTTTTTTTTTTTTTTTTTTTTTTTTTTTTTTTTTTTTATTTTAGATGAACCCACACTGAATATTTAGAGAAAATTCTTGTAACAAAATTCTGGGATGGGATATGACACTGAAGACTGGAGTAATGGTTGATGAAAATTTCAGCTTTTTTTTTTTTTGCATCACAGAAATAAATTGTTTTCTGAAGTTTAACGTGTTTTAACAAATTTAATCTACATTTCATCTCACCCATGCTTCTTTTTAGATTTGCCTCAACACTCACTTATTCTTGACGTAAAAACCCGCTGGAATTCCCTCTACTTGATGACAGAACGGTTTCTTGAACAGTACCCTGCTCTTCAGGCAGCCAGCTTGGATCAGTGTTTGAGAAAGCCGATAGAGAGGGACCAGTAAGCAAGAAGAGTTCTTTGCTATGAGTGATATGACTATCAAGGTGAAAACTTGCCTGAGCTCCTTTGCCTTCTTTTTTATTCAGACTTGCTTGGTTGACAGAAAGGGAGAAGAGTTTGTCCATCTGATGAGAATTTTATACACATCTACACTCTGCGTTTCTTCTGAAAACATGTGGTCTGATCCTACCAATTCTTCAGAAGCTTGAAAAACACTTCACAGATGTAGAGGAAGACACAGTGTTTTGGTCCAGCATTAAGCAGGCTGTCTGGGAAAACCTGTCCAAGCGATACCAGGTAAATAAGATTTTTAAAGGAAAGAAAAAAAAATAATAATAATATGCTTGCTTGATGTCTTTGTTGTTTTTAATAAATATTGTCTTACAAAGGGATGACATCAGAAAATTTTTGAGGAGGCCACTGCACTGGACCCACGCTTTAAACACAAAGCTGAAGACAAAAGCACTGTCTGGGTCCGCATTAAAGAAAAGATAATGGTGGCACATCTACCAGAATCTACACCGGTGAAAACTGATGTTTCCACACATAATGCGTTGTTCTAATATCCTCAGTTATGACAAAATACATACCTGTCTAAACCTTAATTACACTGTCTCTAGTCAAGAGTGGATTGTGAAGAAGTGATTACAATGCAGTCAAATGAGGAGAGAAGAAAACAAAGAGAGAATGACATCACAGACAAGGGGGAGAGTGAGGAAGAGGATGATAATGTAAGTATATAGTAAAAAATAGCTAAAATTATATTTAACTAAAATCTTACAATAATTTAACTGTGTATTTATGATATTTGTTTTTATTGTTATAAGTAATACTACTGTTTTCTCTCTGTAGCCACCTCCCTGCAAAAGAGCCATAATATCCCCACTGGAGGAGCTTTTTGCAGCAGATGACAAACTAAAAATGAAATCCACAGAGAGCACAACATTGTCCATTGACGACAAAGTGGATGCAGAGCTGAATTCATGCCACCTACAATGAGAACCTTGCTGCCTGGTGGTGGAAAAAACGCATATCCTTTCCTGTCAGATCTTGCTTCGTCATATTTATGTGTTCAGGCTTCTTCAACCCCAAGTGAAAGGGTTTTTTCCACTGCTGGAGATACTATTTGTCCTGGAAGATCTCGTATACTCACAGAAAAGGCTGATATGTTGATTTTTCTAAATAAAAGCACTGGTGATAACTGAAGCAAAGACCTTGTACTCTTAAAAGCAAGTCCTATGCACTTTTAGTTGCAACCAACAAGTGTATTTTAATTTAACTTTAATTTAAAGCAGCTCAGTTCTTATGTAGCCTAGTGCTGGTTTTTTGTTTGTTATTTGAGCTGAAACTAATGGCACAGAAAATAAACATGTTTGATATATTAATGTTTGACTTTTGTTGTTTTTTACTACATTGGAATTGGAAATGATACCCAACCCTACTCATTGGAGACTTTCTCTTTCTTGTTATGTTGTTGTTGGTTATCTTTAGCAAGTTACTATGATTTTTCGTCTTCTTTAACTCTCATTAGCAGTTGCACAAAATACACACTTAAATGTGAATTTTGGTGTAAAATAAATTAAAGTCTATAGATTCTTTGAATTATATTTATATTAACATAAATGGTTTCTGAGTAACTGTAATTATTTAAACATTTGTCAAAAGTAAATTATTGAATACATTTTTGTTGTTGAGTGTTTTATTTACCATGGAGTTAATAAGACTTTTAAACAATACTGCATGTGGGCCACATAAGGGCCATTAGATTTTAACAAAACTCAGCCATACTAAAACTGCATATATGGCCCACATAAGGGCCACATAAAATTGTATTATTTGGCTCATGTTTGACAGAGTTATGGCACTGCTTTGGCGGAGCTGTGGTAAAGGAGAAGTGGGCCAGGTCTGGGCCGGCCACATCTCAGCTGTTTATCTGGGCCAGATCTATGCCAAAGGAAATTTGCTGACTGGGTGTTACATTATCCCAGATGTTTCCAAGAATGTTTAAATCCAGAGAAATAAGCTCTTTTTAACAGGACATAGACTGTGTCTGTGTGTCGCCTATCAATGACATCAGTCTTATTGTTTAAATATGGTTTTCTTGATTTACCGCGAGTACCATGTTTTACCAAGCCTAATACTGATCTAGCTTACTGCAGTGTGCAACAAGTGTCTCATAGTAGCCGCAGAGTGAATGCACAGAGTAACGTTAGTACATAATTTTCAACATGTTCAAATGTATCTAAAATGATCAACAGTTACCCCACATACGCTTGAGCGGAAGCAGCAACTGTGTCATAATAAAAGTTCCCATTCAGTCGGTCACTCTCGACGCCACGTCGGAGTACCGACGAATAGGAATCTCGCTCGCGAGAGCCAATCTACTTCGAGTGTAACTAAAACGAGCCAATGCACATTGGCATGCAATGATTGCACCAGGTGCTCATGCCACGCTGTGCGGGTATAAATGAGACACAGGTGATTGCATCAAATTAGCATTTTGCTTCGGAGCCGAGTGGTAGATGGTTACTACAGATATCACTCCTTACTTCGCAGTCCTGACTGAAGACGGAAGCCGCCTTTGAAGCGATCTCTTCATTCGGTGTTGGTGTGACGGCACAGCAGCGGTCGTGTGGTTTTCCGATCATCTCTCTTTGTTGTTTGAACAGAACGATCACAAAGGCTGTTCTCACAGCCGGTTCGGTGCGCTAGGTGGAGAGCGCTAAAAAGCCGTTCCCACAGCTGGTAAGAGAGCGCCGTGTGAGAGAGCGCGCACGTCAGGCTGCACTATCCCTGACGGTGTCGCCGCGACCCCTCCCCCTGCGTGCTTCAGCACCAAGGAGAGCGTCCTTCTGAAAGAGCTTACACAGATAGAGCTTGCGTCTTTTTAAAGATGACATTCTATCTGTGTGTTTCTGGATGCGGTGGTTTCCTGTCACCGAGGGATGGTCATCAGCGCTGTATCTCGTGTTTGGGCGTTCAGCACGCTGAGGCAGCGCTGGTGGATGAATCATGTTCTCACTGCGGGAACATGACCATCTCGGAGTTGCGATCGCGGCTCCGTCTCGCAAGGGGCGGAGCCTCTGTGCCTCTGCCGCGATCTAACTCTACTCAGAGAGTTACTTCAGGCAGTAGCCCGGCTGATTTGAGGGTTACGGTGAGCGCGTTTCCCCCAGGGAACCAACCCCCGGGGAACCCTCATCCCTCTCGCAGTCCGCAGCCAGTAGAGCTGCCATTGGAACCCGTGTCTTCCCTCCGGGGCCTGTAGGTACTCATCCGATCTGATCGGGAAGGCCTACCTGGCTTGTGGAGAGGCAGGCTCCGCTTTACACGCTACGGCGTTGTTGCAGGTCCATCAGGCCCCGGCTCTGAAGACCTTGCACGAGGGTGGTCACGATCCCGCAGTTCTCCAGGAACTGAGAACCGCAACGGACCTCGCGCGCGGCGTGCGACGAAGGTTACGGCGCGGGCCGTGGGTCGTGCGATGTCCACTATGGTGGTCCAGGAACGCCACCTCTGGCTGTGTCTGGCGGACATGAGGGAGACCGACAAAGTCAGGTTCCTTAACTCCCCCGTCTCCCAGACTGGCCTCTTCGGCGACGCGGCCCAGAACTTCGCCCATCAGTTCTCGGCCGCACAGAAGCAGACTGAGGCGGTCAGCTGCTGTCTCCACCCCGCCGCCGGCAGCGCCTCAGCCTGCTCGTCGCCGAGGGCGGCCGCCTGCGTCTGCCTCCGCTCCCGCGCCGCAGCAGCAGCCTCCACCAAGCGGCGCGTGGGCCGGGCGCAAGCAGGCCGCCCTACCCATCCAGACGCCTGCCAAGAGGGGAGGCAAGGCCAAGGGCAGGCTGCCACGAGACGGCGACCCGGAGGTGAGGAGGACTGCTCTTCTGGAGATGGTGACCACACCGCTCCATCCCCCGGTGGAGGGCCGGGAGGAGAATCTTGTGTTCCATTTTGTCTCTGTTCCGCCGCTGGGCTCAGCCCCAGCGGTACCCAAATTCTCAACACAAGAGCAGTTCCTTCCATCTCCGGGTCCGCAGGGGGCTCGGAGAGTTGTGGCCGGTCAAACGCCGGACCATACTCATCCTCCCTCTTCGCCAGCGGGCAGCAGTGGACAACCCCCTCATGTTCCTGCTGCCCACCTGTGGAATCAGGTAAGTGTTGCACGGCACACTCTCACCTCGCTGCGGGGCCGCCTCCACGAGACAGCCGCCCCAGTCCGGTACCTGCATTCCACCTCGCTGCCCCACGGTGGGTACGCCGGTGGTCCCTATGGTCCTGCTTGTACGCCCTGGGAGCCTGGCTAGTGCTCCTCGGTCCGTCTCGCTGGCTCATTCGGACCATCAGGCTCGGCCACGCGATTCAGTTCGCCTGGCGCTCCCCAGGATCAGGGGCATCCGCTTCACTTCGGTGAATGCTGCAGATGCCCATGTCCTGTGTGTGGAGATCGCTGTCCTGCTGGCGAAGGACGCGATAGAGCCGTCCCTCCAGCCGATATGAAGACCGGCCTCTACAGCCCGTGACTTCATTGTACCCAAG
This sequence comes from Paracanthobrama guichenoti, assembly GCA_018749465.1. Lineage (NCBI taxonomy): Eukaryota > Metazoa > Chordata > Actinopteri > Cypriniformes > Gobionidae > Paracanthobrama > Paracanthobrama guichenoti. Next base: position 32,984,613 of record CM031949.1, read on the forward strand.
AAAGCCGGTGGGTTACGGCCAATCTTGGACCTGCGAGTCCTGAATCAGAGCCTCCACAAGCTACCGTTCAAGACGCTCACGCAGAAGCGCATTTTCGAATGCATCCGTCCCCAAGATTGGTTTGCAGCGGTCGACCTGTAGGACGCGCGTGACTTTCATGTCTCGATCCTTCCTCGACACAGGCCATTTCTGCGCTTTGCGTTCGAGGGTCGAGCATATCAGTACAAAGTCCTGCCCTTCGGGCTGGCCCTGTCCCCCCATGTCTTTACGAAAGTCTCGGAGGGGGCCCTCGTGCCCATGAGAGAACGGGGCGTTCGCATCCTCAACTATCTCGGCGACTGGCTCTTTCTAGCACAGTCCTGGGATCAGTTGTGCGAACACAGGGACCTGGTGCTCAGACACCTCAGCCAGTTGGGTCTTCGGGTCAACTGGGAAAGGAGCAAACTCGCCCCCGGGCAGAGGATCTCTTCTCGGTATGGAGTTGGATTCGGTCGAGCAGGCAGCGCGCCTCACAGAGGAGCATGTCCAGTCGATGCTGAACTGCCTGAACACGTTTCAGGGCAGGATGGCGGTTCCACTGAAACGGTTTCAGAGGCTCCTGGGGCATATGGCAGCCGCGGCGGCAGTAACGCCGCTCGGCCTGCTTCATATGAGACCGCTTCAGCATTGGCTACACGGCCGAGTCCCGAGATGGGCGTGGCAACGCGGCACTCACCGGGTGAGCATCACACCGCCTGTCGCCAGTCCTTCAGTCCGTGGTCAGACCCTTCGCTCCTTCGGGGGGCTGGAGTGCCCCTGGAACAGGTGTCCAGGCATACTGTGGTTTTCACGGATGCCTCCGCCATGGGCTGGGGAGCCACGTACAACGGGCATCAATTGCCTCGAGTTGCTAGCAGTACATCTTGCTCTGAGCCGCCTCAAAGGGCGGTTACGGGGCAAAGATGTACTGGTCCACACGGACAACACTGCGCTGCTGTTGCGTATATCAACCGACAAGGTGGTCTGCGCTCCCGTCGCATGTCGCAACTCGCCCGCCATCTCCTCCTCTGGAGTCAGAAGTGTCTGAGGTCGCTTCAGGCCATTCATGTCCCTGGTGTGCGCAACCGTGTGGCCGACGAGCTTTCACGAGCTGCGCTCCCAGGGAGTGGCGACTCCACCCCAGGTGGTTCAGCTGATCGGGAGACAGTTCGGGGTGGCACAGGTCGACCTGTTTGCTTCCCCAGAAACGTCCCACTGCCAGTGGTTCTATTCGCTGACCGAGGGTACACTCGGCACGGATGCCCTTGCGCACAGCTGGCCCCAGGGGCTGCGCAAATATGCGTTTCCCCCAGTGAGCCTACTTGCACAGACACTGTGCAAGGTCAGGAGGACGAGGAGCAGCTCCTGTTGGTGGCGCCCGCACTGGCCCAACCGGACCTGGTTCCCAGAACTTATGCTCCTCGCGACAGCCCCTCCTTGGCTGATTCCTCTGAGGAAGGACCTTCTGACTCAGAGACGGGCACCTTGGCACCCGCGTCCAGACCTGTGGAAGCTTCATGTCTGGCCCCGGGACGGGATGCGGAGGTTCTAGGTGACTTACCCCAAGAGGTAGTTAACACCATCACTTCGGCACGTGCACCGTCTACAAGACAGGCTTACGCCTCGAAGTGGAACCTGTTCGTCGAGTGGTGTTCTTCTCGCCGAGAGGACCCCCGAAGATGTTCGATCGCGTCTGTGCTTTCCTTCCTGCAACAAGGGTTGGAGCGTAGGCTGTCACCCTCCACCCTCAAGGTCTATGTTGCTGCTATATCCGCCTATCACGACCACGTAGAAGGTAAGTCGGTTGGGAAGCACGACCTGGTCGTCAGGTTCCTTAGGGGGGCGAGACGGTTAAATCCTCCTCGACCCCCCTCCATACCCTCTTGGGATCTTGCTCTGGTGCTCCGAGCACTCCAGAATGCCCCATTCGAGCCTTTGCAGTCAGCAGAGCTAAAGATTCTGTCTATGAAGACTTTGCTGTTGGCTGCATTGGCCTCCATCAAGAGGGTAGGGGACCTGCAGGCATTTTCGGTCGACGAATCGTGCCTAGAGTTCGGGCCGGGTAATACCCACGTGGTACTAAGGCCCCGGCCTGGCTATGTGCCCAAGGTTCCTACCACTCCCTTCAGGGACCAGGTGGTGAACCTGCAAGCGCTGCCCCGGAGGAGGCAGACCCAGCCCTAGCTTTGCTCTGTCCCGTCCGCGCTCTGCGGATCTACGTGGATAGAACTCAAAGCTTCAGAACCTCAGATCAGCTCTTTGTCTGTCACGGAAGCCAGCAGAAGGGAAAGGCTGTCTCCAAGCAGAGGATGGCCCACTGGATAGTGGATGTCATCACCTTGGCTTACCAAGCACAAGGTGTGCCCTGTCCGCTCGGGGTGCGAGCACACTCTACTAGAAGTGTTGCATCCTCCTGGGCGCTGGCACGTGGCGCCTCGCTGTCAGACATCTGTAGAGCTGCGGGCTGGGCGACACCCAACACGTTCGCTAGATTCTATAGCCTACATGTAGAGCCGGTCTCCTCCTGTGTTCTCACCTCAAACGGGTAGAAGTCCTCCATCTCCCTCGGTTACGGACGTCGCGGAACGTCGGGCATCAGGCCCCTTGCCGCTGAATCCTTGAGAACCGGTAATGGGCTGGGCTTATATGAGTGACCCTGCGGGGATCCCATATTTCTTCCACGGTCGCTCCTACGGGAAGCCCGTGTCTTTCCCTTGGGAGAGCCTTCCCGTCACCGGGACTGAGCCCCCTCCTCCCTTGCGGGCTACGGCTCAGCTTTGTACTCCACATAACTCCTCCGGGGTACGATGTGGGCTCCGCAGCGGCCCCTTTTCTAGGGCACGCTTTCCCAGTGTCATCCAATAATCACTGAACAGGGTCATGCGGAACAGCAGTGATGGACTTCCTGGTGTGAGCTCAGGTGGCTCACACTGGGCACTGGAAGGGGGCAGAGGCCATGGCACTTTGGTAGGGATTCCTATTCGTCGGTACTCCGACGTGGCGTCGAGAGTGACCGACTGAATGGGAACGTCTCGGTTACGTATGTAACCCTCGTTCCCTGAAGGAGGGAACGGAGACGCCACGTCCCGTCGCCATGTCCTCTGTACCCTGCTGGGGTGCCTGCCTACCTACTCGGCTCCTCAGCAAAAGGCTAATTTGATGCAATCACCTGTGTCTCATTTATACCCGCACAGCGTGGCATGAGCACCTGGTGCAATCATTGCATGCCAATGTGCATTGGCTCGTTTTAGTTACACTCGGTAGATTGGCTCTCGCGAGCGAGATTCCTATTCGTCGGTACTCCGACGTGGCGTCTCCGTTCCCTCCTTCAGGGAACGAGGGTTACATACGTAACCGAGACGTTCCGCTGCTTGCGAGATGTGTGTTGCACTTGTCTCTAATTAGCAATTGCTCCAGTGGCCACGTTGCACTCCTACTACACTCGGCCCTGCTCTGCTTCATACTACAGTAACGTAAATAAAGCCATCCATTAACATGCCCGAGTCCCATTCAGATTCTTTTCCACCGGCAGCTACACCTTTGTTTGTAATAGGCAATCTTCTTGAGCCAAAAACATACATAGTGTGGCTTTAACCAGCCGCAAAAGCAACACATTGCTAAATAATTTATTTACCTCTAACTTTCTTTGCAGAACACACAATCCGGTTTTCTCTGTTTCAGCACACAGACAATTTGGATCACAAGCTTCTTGTGGGCTATCATTTTTAATAACAATTCCAGTCTTGCGTTAGAACTCCGGTCTCATGTAGGCGTGATCGTGCGTTATTTCTTTATCACTTCTCATGTGAGTTGTCTGCGATTCGATCTTCCTCTTGTAAAGTCATGCAATGTGAAACCCCCTGTTGCCAATCCATTGTGCAGTATGAACACATCAGTGACTGAATGCTACCCTAGATAGTCATGCAGTCTGAATGAACAGTGATCCGACGAGTTCTTGGCATCTTGCAGAAAATCTTGTGAACTCGGCATAAGGCATAAGTTGCAATGAGCAAATGTTCAAAAAATTATTTAGCCTCTTGTTATTATATTATAAATATTCAAAATGATGTATGATTTATTGTAATCAGACAAAAAAAAAAATGCTACACCTGTTTATGATCAATGATCAGTCAGATTATTTTGTTTTCATCAGCATAAGTTTGAAAAACACATTTCATTCGTTCAGACTCATGCCATTCAGAAGTCGCTATGAATATTTACACAGATGGAATGCTGAACTTACGATACCAAACTTTTGCTGAAGGGAAGCACCAGTCATTGTGAAGCGTGCAGAGAAAAATAGCATTTTTCCATGGACAAAGGAAAGGTACTCATTTCAGAAAATGTACAAATAAAGATACTTTTAGATATGTAATGGCTATTTGGACCATTAGGATTGCTAGACGAGGGCTTAACTATTTCCTCGCCCACGTTTTTTTTTTTTTAAGTTGCCAGTCACCACCAGGGTTTTAGTCATTTCACCAAAAAATGTTATGGCCCCCTGAATATTTTGTTGTATGAATATCTGACCATGCAATATGTAGGAATTGTGGACGCACCAGACACAAATTAATCTTCCGGATGATTCGTTCATGCATAATCATGCAAACCATCAGCTAAGTACTTTACAGCCTAACAAACTTTGAGCCACCCCAAAGATAACGGCATAGGTTGTTTGATCACAAGACAAAGAAACAAACCAGATCTCTGTTTTCTCAATGACCTTTAAATGAACTCTAAGTGACACGGTTAGAATCCACAGGAAAAACCCACAGAAACTGTGTTACATATAAACTGTATCAGATCATTACAAAAGATGATTGTCGGACTTGCATTCAAACAGCCTTCTACTGCATAATTCCATATCATGTCTACAACCAATACACGTGACCATTATGCTTAAACTCACTCACAATTCATGTAATTGTTAGAACTATTGAATGGTTAATTGAAAGTATGCCTTATCTGGTGTGAGTCTAAATATTTGTTCATAATTTAGAAGATGGCTTCAGTGAAATCTGTGTAGAATGTATCGTGTTCTTATAATAAGAAATCACGTGTAAATGCACTCCCTGCTTAGAGCGGGAAGTTAGGAGACAAGATATAACAGATCATTTATAGTGAGGGTGGGGACCTCGGAACCAAAGATATATCTGATTGGTCAGAATCCATCCAGGAGGATGGGCCAATATTTGAGTATTAATCTCAGAACACATTCAAGAAACAGTTGAAAACAGTCAGTTCTTAGAGAGTCCAAACTGGTCAGATGACAGAGACCAAGACCGGTTGGAGGCAGATCAAGATCAGAGAAAATGGGTTAACGATTTCATTTCAAACCATCTGAATACTCAACTCTCACTTACTTAAGTTACTTAAGTTTATTTTCTTTCCATTGAGTCTTGTCTTCTAAGTTAAGTTTCGCTGCAAAATTTCTCTCGCCGAATCTACAGCTAGCATACTTAAATAGAACCTGGGAACCCCTGCAGCCAGGACCAAGGAAAAGGGAATTCCCTATTCAAAGACGACACGCGACACAAAAGCAAGTAACCTCCAGATTCTAAATTGAACTGGTGCATTGATATAAAATTTAATAACCCCGCATAAGAAACCATAGGAGGGTTAAATTAATGATTGGTGGTTCATTCAGGTCATGTGTTATAAATGCATATATTGCTAGAAACTTGGGATTTCATAATTTCTCTCTCTTAAAACTCATTCTTTCCTCACTTTCTTCCTTTCTGCAATGCGTGTGAATGTGTTTGTGTGCGAGTGTTTGTGTTAGATATTAGTTTTACGCGTTAGAGTAATCAATACAGTATTGTTTGTATTTAAAGATAAGTGTTATGTGCTTACGAATTTAATGTCTTAAACTGCTGATCTAAGTTACCTGGCTAAAGTGTTTCACTAATGTGTGGATATTAATATTCGCTGCAGAGTTGATAGTTACGGCCCGTTCAAATGAACGCTGGACGAGTCATTTGCTCGGTCGTAAAATAGACTCTTTCAAAATTCCCTATATAGTTTCCCTTATATAGAGTTCTTACAAATATATCAATTGAAAGAACAGAGAGGAAAAAAAAAATCATTTTTATTCTAATTTCATGCATTCTTTTTTATCAACACTTGAATGAGGGCAAGTTCAGTACGACGATCAAAACAGATGGAGTAGATTGAGTCCATCAACCCCCTAATGCTTGTACAGTCCTGTAGCACTTCCTAGACATTTTATTCACATATGTGCTTACATATGAGATTGCTTGTTTCTGCTGCTTCTTTTGATATGGAGATACTGTACTCGTTCAGGAGATGCCCCCTACCTTATTCAAGATTCAAGATTCAAGAGTTTTATTTGTCACATACACAGTTATATACAGAATATACAACCGGCAGTGAAATGTAAACAGGTCCGCTCCATGGACAGTGCAAATTCACAGTTAAAAACACAAGGAAGAAATTATAATAGAAATAGGATATAAAAAAAGTACTATCTATATATATATATATATATGTCTATATCTGTAGAATTATAAATAATCAAGTCAAGAGAAAAAAAAGGTAACAAATAAGGATAAAGTGGAATGAAATAATTGAAGTAGACTGTGCAGTGAGTAAACTGTAGACTTATAAATATGTGGTTAACAAATGTATAAAGAGTATAATGTGCAAACAGGTTTATGACAGGTTGTTACACAGTAACAACGAGAACAGAAAGTGCAGTGCAATGTCAGTGTATCGATGTTTATCCTGGCGTGAAGTCACGTGATGTTAAGTGACTGAGTTCAGGAGTCTGATGGCCTGGGGAAGAAGCTCCTCCTGAGTCTCTCAGTTTTGGCCATCAGGCTTGGAAGCGCTACCAGATGGTAGCAGCGTGAAATGAGGGTTTGCAGGGTGATTAGAGTCCTTGATGATCTTGGTAGCTCTACCTTTGCAGCGTTTGGTGTAGACGTCCTGCAGAGACGGGAGAGCTGACCCTGAGATACGCCGGATAAGCGCACTACTCTTTGCAGGGCTTTGCGGTCATGACTGGTGCTGTTCCCATACCACGCTGTGATGCACTGAGTTAAAACACTTTCTATCACCCCTAAATAGAAAGTTTTCAGGATAGCTGGTGAAACCCTGAATTTCCTCAGCTGGCACAGGTGGTACAGTCTTTGCCTGGCTTTTTCACCTGTGTCTGAATGTGAGCAGTCCAGGTCAGGTCCTCGGAGATGTTTACTCCCAGGTACTTTGAAGCTGCTCACTCTCTCTACTGGTGACCCGCTGATCATGAGGGGAGTATGTCCGTTGCTGTCTCTTCCTGAAGTCCACAATCATTTCTTTGGTCTTGCCAACATTCAGAGAGAGACAGTTGTCCTGGCACCATGATGTTAGATGCTCCACCTCGTCCAAGTATGCCGTCTCATTGTTGTTGGAAATGAGGCCCAGGACAACAGTATCATCAGCAAATTTGATGATAGAGGTGGAGCTGTGTGTGGACAAACAGTCATGCGTGTAGAGAGAGTAGAGCAGGGGGCTCAGGACACAGCCCTGTGGAGCTCCCACACTCAGGGTGATGGAGGTGGAGGTGGACTGGCCTATTCTCACCACCTGAGGCCTGCCAGTGAGGAAGTCCTCAATCCAGTGGCAGAGAGAAGGATTCAGGCCGAGATCCAGGAGTTTGGAGGTTAGCTTGGTGGGAACTATGGTGTTAAAGGCTGAGCTATAGTCAATAAATAGCAGTCTTACGTAGTTCCCACTTTTGCTGTCGATGTGAGTGAGGGAGGAGTGGAGGACATGAGAGATGGCATCTTCAGTCGATCTATTGGGACGATAGGCAAACTGAAGAGGGTCCAAAGTGTCAGGAATGAAGGCGCAAATGGTGTTTTTAATGAGTCTCTCAAAGACCTTCATGACTATAGACGTGAGAGCCACTGGACGATAGTCATTTAGGCAAGAGGGTTTACTGTTCTTAGGGACAGGGATGATGGTGGATTTTTTGAAGGAGGTGGGGACCACAGATGTAGCGAGGACTCATTAAAGATAGATGTAAACAACCCGGCGAGCTGATCAGCACAGGACCGCAGAACACGACCTGAGATACCATCCGCCCGGCAGCTTTCTAACGCCCACACGCTTGGTGCTCTCCGAACTTCATCCTCTGAGACAGAGATCACGTGGTTGTTGCTGCTCTGAGTAATTTCCTCTAACGCGCCACTTGGCGGAGTCGCGTTGCCGCGGTTACAGTCAAAGCGAGCATAGAAAGAGTTTAACTCGTTCACGAGCAACGGATCAACGCTTGCCTCTGCAGAGGATTTAGATCCAAAAGAGCAGATGGACCTCAGACCTTGCCACATGCGCCGCGAGTCGTTGAGTTGGAAATGAGACTCCACTCGGTCTTTATAACGGAATTTTGCGGCTTTAACTGCTCGTCTGAGAGCATAGCAGGACGATCTGTATTCAGTCATATTCCCTGAATGGAGACCGGCGTTGTAAGCAGCAGTGCGTGCGTTCACTGCCGCGCGGATTGAATTGTCCACCCACGGTTTCTGATTTGAGAAGGACGTTATTGTTATTGTTTGCGTGGCTTGCTCTGTAAGCGTGTTGATGAAGCAAAGCGCCACGTCTGTGAACTCACTGACCCAGTCAACGTCATCAAGAGCTGCCTGTAGCGCGGTCTCTGAGTGGGGTGACCAACGCTTAACTTCCCGCCTCACCGGGGGTTCCTGGAGGAGCTTTTGTTTGTATTCGGGAGTGAGGAAAATGGCGGCATGATCCGATTTGCCAAACGCTGGAAGTGACCGCGCTTTATAGGCGTTCTTAAACGGAGAGTAGCAGTGATCCAGTGTGTTTGCTCCTCGTGTGGGGCAGGAGACGTGCTGGTGAAAGTTTGGCAGGACTTTCTTTAGGTTTGCTTTGTTAAAATCGCCCGCGACAATGAATGCCGCGTCGGGATGTTGGTTTATGACGCCGCTGGCAACATCATGAAGGCCAGATAAAGCCAGCGCTGTGTCTGCCTGCGGTGGGATGTAAACGGCGGTCGCGACAACCGCAGAAAACTCCCTCGGCAGATAGAATGGGCGGCAGATGATTGTTAAATGTTCCAGATGAGGCGAGCAGGACCGCGAGAGAATGGTGATGTTCCTGGGATCGCACCATTTCTTGTTGATCATGAAACACACTCCACCGCCTTTGGATTTACCGGCCTCGGCTGTTCTGTCCATCCGAAAAACAGAGAAGTTCTCCGACGGCGCGCCACAGCTGTGTCCGGGACCGCGGGCGTGAGCCATGTTTCGACAAACAATAGATATTACAGTCTCTCATGTCCCGTTGAAAACTTATCCTGGCTCTAAGATCGTCCATCTTATTATCCAAGGATTGAACATTTGCTAGAAGAATGCTCGGGAGAGGAGGTCTGAATGCCCTTTTCCTCAGTCTGTTACGGATACCAGCGCGTTTCCCACGGTGTTTCTTTGTTCTACGCCGCTGGCTCTGGCCATTGTTCAACTCGGCGTTGCGAAGAATCTCAGATGGCCACAGAGGATCGGCGAAAGTGTCCTGAAACAGTCCAGTGTAGAGGTAACCAATGTCCAAAAGAGTTTTGCTGTCGTAGTAGATCAATGCAGATGATAAGTTTGTAAAAACTGAGAGTAAAAGAAAGTAAAATAGTAAATAAAAGCACAGTCTTCGCGGAGCGACCTGAACGGCGACCAAACACAGCGGCGCCATTTGAGTATACAGCGGCGCCATTTGAGTATAACAGTAACAACAGTATAACAGTAATAACACAGAACGCCGTAAAAACTCATCACTGGCAGGGAAGCATCTTATCATAAATGACGAGTTAACTCGTCACTGGCAGGGAATGAGTTAATTTGTGGTAATTTGTGCAAACCTCAAATTCGACCAAAATTGACATATTTCACTTGTTTTGCCTGTAGCTCGTAATTAGCTAATTTAAAACGTTCCGACTAATTTTGCCAGCACGGGTCACATATGTATATGTAACTTTACATATTTTTTAAATCATTTTTACCTTGATTTTTCTTACAATTATGTACTATATTTATTTTTCTTCTTTTCTTGAACTTTTACGATATATCAGTATTACTCTGACAGTTATGCTTGTGTTAACAGGTGAACACTTTTCACCGGTCCCCAGTAACGCGGCACAAATACATATGCGCTGGAGATGACACTTTGTTATGTAAATGATGAAGCAAGTATTCAATTCCACAAATTGACATAATCATTCCATTCTTGAAATCCTGCTGCGTTTAACCTGGGTCTCAGCTGTGCCTCACCTTGTCTGTTCGGTGAGGACAGGCACTCCATCTTGGTGAGAAATGGAGGCGTTTTAACGTGCCACTCGTGCTTTGCATGTCTGCTGCAACCCTCCTGCTCCCTTCACATCTGCCTTGCTCATCGCCATTGATTGCCTGATGCAACCAATAGGCGAGTTTTGCCTCTCTGATCGTTAATCCTGCACCAGCAACACACTTAAAAAACAGGGGTGTTCTCTCTCCCCTTTAACACATTACCTCTTTCTGGCATCAATTCAGAGCTGGAAAAAAACAAGAAAAAAAAAACATGCCGTAAACACAGGTTAGGGAATGAGAGTACTGGCCTTGTCAACCAGAGGTCTTTGATCGCGTCTGAGCTAATGCCCACCTGCAGGAAAAGGGAAGACCCTTGTTCCCCCTAGAGCCCAAACCAAAGAACAGAGAAATACCTACCTGGCAGACACTGTACACTGACATATCATCCATCCAAACCAGCTTAACCAACGTCACCCAGCCAGCTCACCCCTCCTTTTTTTCATTTTCGTTATTTCTCAGACTGCATAATTATCAACCGTTTTTCAACCCATTCTAAATGGAGGGGTGGGTGTTCCTCCTACCCTTGAGCTGGAGGGTGAAAATTGCATGCCTCTCAGAAGACCAGACATGCACCAGAGCTAATCAAGCAAGAGGAGAACACATTTGCGTTTCTCTCAATGTCATTCTGTATAAATAGATTGGACATCAATGCGCAGGTCACATCACTGTGCACAAGGTGCTTTGGTGCTAAATATCTGCTGAGATCAACTCTGTGACAAAGGTTCATCTTGTCTGAAATTCTTCATACACTCAATATAATATACTGTATACATAGTATTTGTAAGTCATTGAAAGTGATTCAATTATGGGCAGTGGTTCCATACAATGGAAACATACTTTATCTTTACTCAAAGTTCATGTAGGATGAACTAAACTGAATTGAGTAAACACAAATTAGCATAAACTAAAATATAGATTTAGATTTAGCTTTCTACTGCTAGTATGGAAACATATCCAAATGAATCCAATAAGTACAGATAACTTGCCATGACTTATTTAGAAAGCTAAATATTAGTGATGTGCGCTTTCAAAGCACGCTGTGAAACCTTTGCGAATCATTTGCTTCGAACCAGTGATTCGGAGCACGCATCAAACTGCCAAAGTCAGTTGATTTCAGTAAACGAGGCTTTGTTAGGTCATTACGGTTTCAAAAGGTTTCAAAATTTCAAAGGTTTGCCGATAGGGCCAATGATCTCTGTGAACCCATGAACCAGTGTCTATATGATTTTTACTTTATCTCAGATCAGTTTTATAAGTTTGCAGATCTTTAATGATACATGTGTATAATAAAAAGAAGTTGAAATGTCTTTTGGTTTGATTAACCAAGATGTACATACAAAATATGTAAGAACATATGCACATACTGTACATAAAAGCACGTAAGCACATACATAAAACAAGATACAACATACATACCCTACAATTTTATAAAATAACTCATAAAGACACTTCATATTTAATGGTATAAGATGATTTGTTTATTGCATTTAATAGATGAATAAAACATTTGCAATTGTTTTGTAAAATATGTTTTTTTTTAAAATGTTTGAGACGAGCCCCATCCAACCCAAACCCCAAAAAAACAAACAAACAAACAAACAAAAAAAAACACAGTATAACAGAAAGTCTTTTAAATACCAATATCATATAACAATATCAGTTCTAAATATGTTCCTCTTTCAAAACAGTCTAACGCATGTGTAGCATCTGTCAGCGTAAATGATACAATTCAACAATAAACAACAAGAACTCAAGTAGAACTCAAGTAGGTCTACGTGCATCACAGATTAGGTGGAGATTATTAAATGTCAGGCCTTAAGTCCAATACTTTTCTCTGCCTTGAAGTAAATCAATACTACTTATCTTTGATAAAAGAGGCCACTGAGGCACAGTAGATCTCCCTGTAATAGAGCAATGACTCTCTTTCTTGCTGTCTCTTTCTTTTTTGAGAAAAAAATAAACAACACATCTCCATCTTTTGTTATATTTCAGACAGTTCTCTAACAAAAAGCAGTGTCACATTTCAAGATTACATTAGCAAGTCAATGTTAATACATGAGAAGAAAACTTGTGGATAAACAACATAGAGCATTGGCTGTTTGGACTAAGTCAGTGTGAGTCTGCTTATAATTCAAGAGTTGTTTATTTTTTCCTCGTGCTCTTAGATGAACTGGGACACAAAGTAATATGCCTCGACAGGCTCATATGACTTCAAATGATGAGCAGAAAGAACCTATGTGCTCCTTGGTTCCCACTTCGAAATAATCTTTGCGATTACTGCCTGCACCAAGTGTGTATTTGCCAGTTCTCTGTGATTGAGTCGGCTTGATAATTACTACGTAATCTTATGCACTGAGCACCATCCCTGCTGATGTTTCTCTCCCTTCCCTCTTTTTCTTCTCCATGAATATCAAATGCCTCCATGCTGGGGTATGAAAGCAGTAAATTTCTTCTGTAGACACACAGACATGAAAAGAGAGAAAGTACACCACACACTGACAAGAGAAAGCAGCAGGCTTCAGACATGAGGCAGCCACTCGTGTCTGGCCTACTGCTTTCATTCAGGTACTTACTCTCTCGTTCTTTCTTTTTTTCCTGTCATGTTTCGGAATCAGGGCATTTTCCATTCTGCTTCTTGAACTCACGCTGTATTCCAGCAAATAGCCAAGAAACCACTCTGTGAACTGTAGCCATCTGCTATAGGATGCCACATGTAGACGTGTATATATGAATCTCCATGCAAATATTAGCCTACCATTTTGTGGTAATACTTTATCAGCTTTCAGTGATGAATATGTGAATGGCACAGTAGATGGTCACTAGTTGTACATTCAAAGACCGAGGCCTATGTAATCAAAAGCAAGAAAAAAAAGAAACAAAAAGTACTATTTTATTAACTGTAGGTTAAGTAAAAGAGGTCTTTTTTACCCAAGCTTGCAAGAACACATTTGCCAGCTGCAAATTAATCTGTGACAATTCCATTGAGTTTTCACAGCCTCATGTCCAGTTTGATGAATAACCCCATGGAAAATTCAGATTTTCAGCAGTAAAAACAGTTAGCTCCTCACACGTGGCTAATTAGTCCACTTTTCTGTTGTGACAGGCTCCCTTGAATCTCTTTTCTCTTTCCTGCTTTAAGAGCCAAAGGTTTCTCCTCTCATTACCAACAGCATGCTTTGCATATATTCTTATGTCCTGGTTAGAAGAGCACCATCACCTAATACACTTAGCATACATTACTTTATTACTGTGTGTCCATTTGCTATTTACTATTTTGAATAATTCAAGACTATAAATTCTCATTACCAAAATAAAGTCATTGATACATGCAGGCCAGATTATATATATATATATATATATATATATATATATATATATATATATATATATATATATATATATATATTATATATATATATTATTATTATTATTATTATTATTTTATTTTATTATTATTTAACAATAAAGAAACTCAGTAGTCAGCAATTTAAGGTGCTTTTTATGTGGGTGATCTTGTTGTACACAGAAAAGATGATAGACAAAATTATATATTACCATTCAATACCCAGCCTAATAACCAACTTTTTGACTTTCAAACTAAAACCAATTGAAATATTTTAGGGCCTGTTTACACCTGGTCATTGCATGTGTTTTTACTGATCAGATAGCTGATTTATTTACACTTGGTCACATAAATGTGTCTCCACAAAACGGATATAAATCTGAGTTCATGTCACCGAAAACAACAGATATGAGCTGCATTTTATTAATCATCAGCTAATTTCACAGTCAAAGACCGCAATAGAGAGAGCGTGGCAACAGCACTGATAAGATCATTTAATTTCTTTACTTTTAATGATGATGATTGTGTGTTGAGCATCTGTGACTTACTTTCAGTTTTATTTGCAGTAATTTTTGTGTTGGTTTGATCTTATCTGCTGCAATGCAGCACTGTAGCACTGTCATAACTGGCTAAAACATGTCATATAGCCTATAACACGTGCTCACACATTTATATTTTAGCATTGTTGGAAGGAGTACAATTTACATGAGTGGTTTCAACAACCAGATGCATTTAGACTTGTTCAGTTTCATCTGGAATGTGGCCCAGACCACCTCCTGAAAGACCGTATATAGTTTTAAAACAATAATATCCATGAGACTTTGCCTAGTATTATAACAATGTTTCTCACTTACCCATTTCACTAACGTCGAGTTCACACTGCACAATTTTCAAAGTAGTCAGATCGCATTTCTGTTCACACTGCACAAACGTCTGGGGTAGCAGACAGTTGCTGCTGTGTTCACACTGCACGATGGTTTGGTGACAGGTTTCACACTGCATGACTTTTCAAGAGGAAGAATCGCTGACAGCTCTGTCTCGTCTGCAACCTACATTTTCACAACCAAACACATGCGAGATGTGATAAGGAAACAACAAGAGATCATGGAGCGCCAGACCGGAGTTTTCGCGCGAGACTGGAATTGTTATTAAAAATGATAATAGCAATGAAGCTTGCAATCCAAATTGTCTGTGTGCTGATATATATACTGATATTCGGGTCTAGAACTCCTCCCTGAACTTCCTGCTGCCCTGTATCTTGCTCTCTTATTGGCTGTAGGTCATCACCGGTGTCATTTTCAGTTAAAACACATTTCACACACCATGATTTTGAATCGCAGACAGGTCCAGATATTTAGCATGCCAAATATCTTGCGGGCGTTGGAGACTCGTCGGCAATTCTTTCAGACTGCGTCTTTGATCATTCACACTGCATGATTTTCACTCATGTGAACGAGCACCGATTTGCCTATGATTTCGGGTATTTGTCTGGTTTCATTATGTATAAAATCACGCAGTGTGAACTCGGCATAAGTCTGCATTTCTTGAAAACAGTTGCTGCTTAATATTTTTTGTGGAAAGCAGGATATTTGTAGCCTGACAAGCCAGACCCACATCACTTGAGATGTTGGGTCTGAGAACACACCGTTGGCAGGGCTCAATACGAGGGGCGGGATAAACGGTTGTCTTTCAGATTCCCTCTACACGTGATAGGATAGCCCTACAACCAACCAGAGCAACGAAGAAGGTGAAGCGGAGCTAGTTGATAGATTAAACTTTTACATGTCAGGTCTGAAAAACTCTGAACATATCTTACTTGTTTGACATTCTTTGATCTTTTCTCAAAGAAAAGCTTAACTCCAAGTCTTCTAGAGTTGCGGCCAAAGCTGATTCAAAACACCACTGTTTGCCACCTTCTTTGTTTACATGCAGCACGCGGAACTGTCACAACTCTGCCGTCATTATGTTAAGCCCACCCACCAACTCTATACACGATGTGATTGGCCTGACCAGAGTTTGGTTTTTCAAGCTCATAAGCCAACAGAGAATTGCTAGACGCCCTGGCTGCAAATTATATTTGCTGCTGCTAGTGTGCGTCTAGATTTCTAGGCTATGATATTTGTATATTTCCAGGATTCTTTGAATAGAAAGCTAAAAAACAGCATTTATTTGAAAAAGAAATCCTTTGTAACATTACAAATGTCTTTACTGTTTTTTTTTTTAATGTTTATTTATCTTTTTATCAATTTAATATGTCCTCGCTGAATAAATGTGAGTTTTGTGAATCTTAATAGACTGTGTGGTGTGTTTTGAATTGGCCAGAAACAGGATCTGTATCTGTTGTTTACATTTCAAAATATACCGTTCATTTTTCCACACCATTAACAGGAAATTATGTGCTTTATATTTGCATCTAATGCACAAAACCATTTGCCGTAAAGACACCGACTATGAGGATGTCAAAACACTGAGGACACAAATAACAGTTGCTTGGCTCACTGTCAATACAACTGTAAACAGTAGCTTCGTCCTAGTAGTGTCGAGACTGCGGTGGAGTGCTATTCACTCTAAATGTAAATGAGAGGGGTTCCGAGTGTGGTCAGGTAATGTGTGAGCTGAATGCACTGGCTCATTCTCGTCCTAAAAATAATATTTGGAGGAGGAAGAGAAAAAAAATAAGACACAGATGTGCATGTATTCAAGTTATTAAAAAAGTAAGTAAATAAATAAATAAATAAATAAAAAATATTTCACACATAAAGATCACTTGTAGAAAACCAATCTACAAAAGACAAAAATTAAAAATAAAATCTCAGTAGCTGCAGGTGGCATGTGCTCTTTTGTGTAGAGGACAGAGCTTGGCAACATGTTCACTGGTGGACTATGTGCAAAGACAGAGAGAGAGAGAGAGAGAGAGAGAGAGAGAGAGAGAGAGAGAGAGAGAGAGAGAGAGAGAGAGAGAGAGAGAGAGAGAGAGAGAGAGAGAGAGAGAGAGAGAGAGAGAGAGAGAGAGAGAGAGAGAGCTGGAGTCTCCCTCAGAGCAACACCTGCAGTCTAACCCCATGACACAGCCTCCCTAGGAGACTTCCACCCTGCCATCCAACTTTGCATAACTACTGTCTGATTGTCTTTGTTGTAGGCATGTGATGGTATCAAATTTTCATGTTGGGACAATTGCTTTTATCATGGAAAAGTGTTGTCAGGTTTAATAACTTTTTTTGCATAACAAAAATAACTGAACATTTAAATACAATAGCACAACACACACACACACACACACACACACACACACACACAAAAAAATAATAATAATTATAGAGTAAACAAATGTTTTAAACAGAATAAAGTGCAAAAAGTAATAATAGGTAACCCTTTACAATAAAGTCTCATTAGTTAATGTTAGTTAATGCATCAACTATGAGCAATTATTCTTTAATGACATTAGTTAAAGCTTTAGTCTGTAAGTTTTGCCTCTTTGTCGCCATCTCTGTTTGAAACCTGCAATTGCAGTTATTTGTGGAATTAACATCTTTGACGTGGGTTGTGCATCGGCACAGTCACCGCACCGGTGTGGATACTGTACTTCAGAATCACAGATTCTACGTCTGGGAAGTATGAGCAAAATAAGAATTTTCACTGGAAAATGTAATCTGAACAAGTAACTAACATGTACAATAAACCAACACCATCTTAAATCTTAAACCAACACCAGCTTAAACCAGACACCAACAGTGATTAAATCTAATGATCGTTTAGCTCATATCACATCAAACCATCTAAATTATTATTATTGTTATACTTTGTTCTCAAATTGTTGATGTTAACAATATCAGCATTGCGTGACTACATGCATTTAGTGAAGAAGCGACTGGTCAGTGAAGACAGCGAGAACGCATAAGTGTTTTGCCAGTTCTGTTGTGTTGCTTAGTTTATTATTTTCTACTAGGAGGATTAATTTTGATTCTCTGCTTATTTGTAATTTATAATTTCATAGTAATTTATATTTTAATTATGTATGAATTTCCATGAATACAAATATGTACATATTTGGGGGTGGCTGTAGAAAATTCTACTACTATCATGTGATTTGATTGGCTGACCAAATCTTAATAAGAACACCTGTGGCTTCTTACTAATTAAATGTGGGGTAAGTGCTTTCTGGTAACCGATGTTGATATTTCAAATCACCAAAAAAAAAAAAAAAAAAAAACATGCTGTGCCAGCCGGCCTAGGGTATGTCATCAATAAGTGAAAGCAATGTGTGTTACTATGGTAATCCAGGTCGAATGTTCAATGAAAAAGTCATCCCTTCCATCCCAAAAACACAAACACAGTTCTCATGAATAACTCGATAGCACAAGCATAACAGTAAACCAACAAATATATTGCAATTATGACAAGATTGGAGGGTTATATCAATCACGAAAAGAGGACCCAAAAGAAAACAAACATATGACACACTTTGGGAGCTGACGCTTAAAAAAGAGAGTGGAAGAGGTTTAGACGCTCCAGGCTTATAGGGTGTGGAAATGAATGGGTTTTATCATAGCTGAAGTGAACGACAATATGATTGCAAATGGACAAACAAGTGAACATGACACATGAGCATATTCAAGCAAAAGCCAGCATATATTAGTTTTGTGAAATAAAACAAAATCAATATTACTCGCCTATAAAGAAGAATTAAAGCAACCTCAGCATCCGATTGCAGGCCTTCCCGCTCCTTGAGTTCTCTCCAGCGCTGGAAAAATGATCCAATATTTATATGGGTCGTCCCTCTTGCCTGATCGTAAGCCTTCTTTTGTTCCACAGACATTTTCCACTTTTTTTTTTCTTTTTTTTCTGCCATCTCTCTTTCTGTCATTGCTCATCTAATGTCTGTCCTTTATGTTGTGTCTTTTGAATAATGATGTGCACTGAGTGTTCTCTTCTCCCCAGCATTAGTAGACATGCCCCTTACTGCTGATTGGCTACAAGTTTGTTTTGGTACTTGGCCCAAGACACTTTTCTAAAGCATTTTTGAAATATCACTTACCCACCTTTAAGCCCTAGTCTCTGTGTGTTTGGATGTAAGAAGCCACCTCTCCTTGATTCAGACATGGCCTGTGTGGAATTGTTGTAGCAACTGAGACAAATCAGACACAATTATTTGTCCAATTTAACAAATAATCTTTAAAACTCACTCTGGGGTCTATGTAGATACAAATCCCCCAAAGGACCCATACGAGCAAGAAGAGGCCTCTGGTTACAGGACACATGGGAACTGATAAGGTTTATGACTAGAAGGAATTTGCAGAGAGCTGTGACTCCCACTTAATTCTTTTTGAAAAGGGCAAATAAATCATCTTAAACCCATATAGCCTATATATATATATATATATATATATATATATATATATATATATATATATATATATATATATATATATATATATATATATATAAAACCAGAAAATATATAAAAATTTAAATCATATACACTCACCTAAAGGATTATTAGGAACACCTGTTCAATTTCTCATTAATGCAATTATCTAATCAACCAATCACATGGCAGTTGCTTCAATGCATTTAGGGGTGTGGTCCTGGTCAAGACAATCTCCTGAACTCCAAACTGAATGTCAGAATGGGAAAGAAAGGTGATTTAAGCAATTTTGAGCATGGCATGGTTGTTGGTGCCAGACGGGCTGGTCTGAGTATTTCACAATCTGCTCAGTTACTGGGATTTTCACGCACAACCATTTATAGGGTTTACAAAGAGTGGTGTGAAGAGGGAAAAACATCCAGTATGTGGCAGTCCTGTGGGCGAAAATGCCTTGTTGATGCTAGAGGTCAGAGGAGAATGGGCCGACTGATTCAAGCTGATAGAAGAGCAACTTTGACTGAAATAACCACTCGTTACAACCGAGGTATGCAGCAAAGCATTTGTGAAGCCACAACACGCACAACCTTTAGGCGGATGGGCTACAACAGCAGAAGACCCCGCTGGGTACCACTCATCTCCACTACAAATAGGAAAAAGCTCACCAAAATTGGACAGTTGTTGCCTGGTCAGATGAGTCTCGATTTCTGTTGAGACATTCAGATGGTAGAGTCAGAATTTGGCGTAAACAGAATGAGAACATGGATCCATCATGCCTTGTTACCACTGTGCAGGCTGGTGGTGGTGGTGTAATGGTGTGGGGGATGTTTTCTTGCCACACCTTAGTGCCAATTGGGCATCGTTTAAATGCCACGGCCTACCTGAGCATTGTTTCTGACCATGTACCCATTCTCTGATGGCTACTTCCAGCAGGATAATGCACCATGTCACAAAGCTCGAATCATTTCAAATTGATTTCTTGAACATGAAAATGAGTTCACTGTACTAAAATGGCCCCCACAGTCACCAGATCTCAACCCAATAGAGCATCTTTGGGGTGTGGTGGAACGGGAGCTTCATGCCCTGGATGTGTATCCCACAAATCTCCATCAACTGCAAGATGCTATCCTATCAATATGGGCCAACATTTCTAAAGAATGCTTTCAGCACCTTGTTGAATCAATGCCACGTAGAATTAAGGCAGTTCTGAAGGTGAAAGGGGGTCAAACACAGTATTAGTATGGTGTTCCTAATAATCCTTTAGGTGAGTGTATAAACATATATCCATCTCTGATTTGAATTGCATACTATGGTTAATGCAAATCATGTGTACGGCATGTTTGGTGTCTACAAAGATCTGAATAATTGTGTATATGATATGTCGATACCTGTGCAAAATATTAGTATTACAAGAATCTTTAATAGTTCCTTTATCAGCAACCAATCCAGTTACATATGAAGAGTTTAGATGCAAAAGCCTCTAAAAGCCACTTCGGTCAAAAATGAGATAACGATACTGAGTGAATGCTCTCCGCTTATAGTATATGTTCATAAAATACTTTCACATCAAACCCACCAAATCCCAGCCTCAGCCCATTCAGAAGTACCGGGATTTAGGTAGAGATGGAAGCCTGACAAAAATGCTTATTTTAAAGAAAAACATCAGACGGATTTAGAGGCTTTTGCATCTGAAGTCTTCATATACAAACAATCTGCTTGAGACAAAGGATCATAACACTTTCCCTCCGAAAGCCTAAGTACGATTGGCTCACTGACCACTTGAAGGAGAGGTTAAAAGGCCCCTGCACAGAGCCGCCCTCTCTCTCTCTTTCTGGACCAACAAACGACAAGTCACCTCGGTTGTCTCTCAGCCTGACCAGCCTGTCCCAGCACATGGCCGGCAAGCCCAACACCTCAAGCCATGTGTAACTTCCTCAACCTCGACGGAGTCGAAATAGCTGTAAGTTCATCATATCTTCTTCAGTCAACGCAGAAGAAATTTTTTTGTTTTTTGAAAAGATTGTAACTTCAACACTATTGGACCGAACTATCAAGACTTTCTCCTGTGATTTTACAAAGGACGCTCTTCAACAGCAAATCGTTGTGTAGTTAGTAAAAACTGTAAACCCCTTCGCTCAGACAAAGGAGCTTGTAGTCAATGATGGTTCTCCCAGGTGTTTCCATAGTTTCATTCCTTTCTTACGATCCGGTTTTTCATTCTATCACTTCCCATCTTACCATGTATGTGTGATTTGTATGTATGCTTTTATGTTAGTTTAGTCGTGTTCATGATTTAGTTAATACAATGTGTGCACAATAGATATTTGGTTCTGACTCCCTGCCTGCAAACAGATTTAAGCGCTGCATGCTAAGGAAGAATAATTTTTCTGTGGCCATTTAAAATACCCTTTCCTTAGAATTAATTAATAATCAATACTGAATGTTCACAGGATGAACTGATTGATTGAATGATTGTAATGTTAATGTAGCTACATCAAGTTAATCTCATTAATTGACCAAAATATTCATAATTAATCATAATGAATAATCATGAGTTATGAATAATTATTAATATTTCCCCTCTGAGCTAATTCGCTACACCTGTGTGGAATTGTTAAGTTGGTGAGTGTAAGTTTCTTTTGCTTGTATATTTGATTTTAAGTATGATGCGTTTGATATTTTGCATATATTGAATTCTAGTTTTTTTTAGTTTTATTTTATCCTACATATTTTGGTAACACTTTAGATCAGGCATTCTCAGCCCTAGTCCTTGAAGG
Source organism: Paracanthobrama guichenoti (assembly GCA_018749465.1). Lineage (NCBI taxonomy): Eukaryota > Metazoa > Chordata > Actinopteri > Cypriniformes > Gobionidae > Paracanthobrama > Paracanthobrama guichenoti. The sequence continues at coordinate 33,006,468 of CM031949.1, forward strand.
CCACTGTCCTGCAGAGTTTATCTCCAACCCTAATCAAACACACCTGAACCAGCTAGTTAAGCCTTTCAGGATTACTAGAAAGCTACAGGCAGGTGAGTTTGATCAAGGTTGGACCTAAACTCTGCAGGACAGTGGCCCTCAAGGACCAGGGTTGAAAAGCCCTGCTTTAGAATGTTCCATCATTAATGAATAACTATACAGGAACAAGAGAGTAATGCAGTATTAACAATATAGTAACTACTATTAATTAACAAGAAACTAATAAGTTAGTTTCTTAACTAATAAATTAGATTAATAAATTAGTAAGAACAGTGCTTAGTCGAATGTGGTAGGTCACTATTAGCTAATCAGTAACTTTGTTTTTGTTTTGTTTTCTCCCAGAGGACTACCATGAACTACTAGATACAGGTTCATAATTAATGTGAATAATGCATAATGTATAATTAATTCTAAAGTGAAGACCATGGTAACCCACTAGTAATGACTTAAGTGTTGCTAGATCCTTAAAAAGGAACTACTGATTATTTGGATCAGTATTCTAAAGTGAAAAACATAATAACTTTGTAATAATTACTGACTTCATTGTAAACTTTGACATTTTGTAAGGTTTTGGATAGTAGTGACTCAAGTGTTACTACATACTTTTATAGGATTACTAGGTATTTGGATCAGTATTCTAAAGTGAAGATCATGATAACCCACTAGTAATTACTTAAGTGTTACTATCCAAAACCTTATAAAACCTACAAACGTATGTGCTGTTATTGATACAGTTCCCGGATGTGCACCTCAATAAATTAGAAACACACATACCTCCTGACAGAGCCGAAGATCTTTTATGGTAATGGCCGTTTGTTTCTGCGCTTTACATGGTAGACCAATCACAAAAGACTGGGCCATCTGACCAATCAGAGCAGAGTGGGCTCGTGGGAAAGGAGGGATTCAGAGAGACTGATTCATCCGTTGAGTCGTTTGAGAATCATTGAACATTGTGGTGATGTAAAATGTATATTATGAGAAAATGAAACAGTTTTTTTGACCTCTGATGCATATAAACCTGTTGTTGGAGACCTCCAAAACTAAATTAGGAAACTTTAAAATAGCATAACAGGGGCACTACAGGGGCTTTAAATAAACTGAGAAAAAGATACAGATGACTGAAGGAGTTTTAATGGACCCACCATTCTGGTAGCAACAGCCAAATCGGCTATATAATAATAATGATATAAGTAATATAGTTGTCACAGTCAACCTTAACACTACACTTCCCAGAATCCCACCACCTGCACCCGTTCATCAACCTTCCGCACCTGCAAGTCATCATCCTCGTTGTCACTCATCAGCACTCTTATATCGGCAGTCACCATCCTCACCACAGTGTTGTTTAGTGTGTGTTGTGTCTGCCTGTTTGCCTGACAAAGGAATCTTATTATTAAAACCTGTTGTTAGTCTTTTTCTGTCTGCCTGCAACCACCAGTGACAATACTATTAAATGATTATATGATTTAATGGAATAATTAAATTATTATTATGATTAAATGATTATAAATGAATAAATTCATAGAAAAAATATAAATAAAATAAAACACAATACAGTTGGATGGTCACTCTCTAAAACACACAGAGGTTGCAACTGAGAATCCTTAGATCCTTCATATCCCTTTAATACTAAAAATGGTTGCCACTGAAGCAATTAAGCAATGTTTGACAGTTAAACATGAGCAATCTTGTGTAAGCTTATATAATGTGTTTTATATTTGTAACTCATGACTTCAACTTTCAACTCAAAAGAAAAGAGATAAGATGCTTATGAACATTGTCACAACTGACCTTGCACATCACTTAAAGAAGACAGTCTTTAGGCTTTGATATATAAAGCCAGCTTAGAGAAAAAGTTTCTACCTCTCTATTGTGCTGCAGGTGCAGTTGTTGGCTCTGTGGCTCTCCTCTATATGTCGATGGGTTTTGACAGAGGTGAAAATATATGACTGTAGAGGGTAACCACAGTCACGGAACAGCCACCACCCATAAAACTGGCCCCACAAAACCATCATACGCATTACTGAGCCATCTGGCAACAATGTTTAGTTTCAAACCCTCGTTTCACATGACTTGTGTGTTGATATGGGGAAAACTTTCCCTTCAGATGACCAACAGACTACTCCAGAGTGAACAGCAAGTTCCTATATGTAATAAATAAATAACTTACTGTAGTAACGCTGTAGTAAGACATTAACATCTCAGTTTGGAGGATTCTGTTAAATCATTCTTCGAATATTGTCGTGTTTAAATTACGAGAAACACTGTGATTTCAAATTAAATATGTTTTATTATACAATAGTTATTTCAGACAGGACCACTTTGGCAAATAATTTCAGTTTATTGAAACACAGATTATCTTTGGCGGTATAGTTCCTTTATGGGGTTCTTGCTCCATGATTAATAGAACATACAAGAGCTTTGCATTAACCCCATGGAACCATCAGCTTGAGTGATATACAGATAATTCAAGACACTTAGTAATTTCTTTAGTGGAACAGTGGTAACGTCAGTCGTGCAGTGAATCCTGGGATGTCTACTGTAGCTTGGCTATGAGGATGAGTGTCTCTCAGCAGTGAGATCCATAACAGCTAGGACTTCAAGAAGAAGAAAACAGCAGCTAGAAGATGGACAGTAATATGCTGATACTTACAGTGGGGAAGGAGGGAGGGTTGCGAGCAGTTTAAGCATAATTTTATAGGCTATTAAAAGATGTCATTCAAATGTGATTTATTTCATGACCAGCTCCCATTATACTATTATTTTCTCTTGAACAGGAATGTATCTGTTCATAGCTTTGCTGAGATTCAAGATTCAAGATTCAAGAGTTTTATTTGTCACATACACAGTTATATACAGAATATACAACCGGCAGTGAAATGTAAACTGTTTGTAAAAACTGAGAGTAAAAGAAAGTAAAATAGTAAATAAAAGCACAGTCTTCGCGGAGCGACCTGAACGGCGACCAAACACAGCGGCGCCATTTTGTGTTCTCCAAATGTGATGTGGTGAGATGTGGTGTACGATCTGTTTTGCTGGAATACATGCTGTTCATGTAGACCTCAGGTCTAGGACAAAGGGGCCTTGAGATGATGCCTGTGCACACATACCTGACAATCACCCGGTTGATCACTGAAGGGTAGGTCAAAGAGCTGAAACATCTGAGTCAGCAGGTAAACAGGAAAACCGCCAGCTTTGCACTGCTAATGCTACGACCTACAGACAAGGCCATTCGAAACTCTAAATGCAGGAATAAGAATGGTAACAAACCATTACTTTTGAGTTGTTTACCCTCAAGAGTTTCACTGTCATTGAGTTTCAGTTTTAGCTTTATCCATTTTGCTGAACAATCTATGAATTAGTGTTTGAAGATGAGAAATTCTTTATATAGGCTACTGTATCAAAGACAATACATGTTCCTTATTGAAATTATCAGATCAAATAAGAGACAAAGAAAAAAAGGGTTTAAAGGGTTGTGCTTAAAGGGTTAGTTCACCCAAAAATGAATGTCATGTCGTTCCAAACCTGTAAGACCCACAAAAAGAAAACTACTCACAGTTCTTGAATTAATAACTTTAATAAGCTTTAATCTATTTTTTTTTTACATTGAAAACTATGCACTGTTGTTTTACATTTCATTACTTTATTAGATTTCTTTTGTAGGCCATATTAGCCTATTATTGTTAGTAGACCTTCCTGAAATTAAAGCACTGTTTATTTCATTTGTATCTTTGTTTTATTGTGTATTTATTTGACCATTTGTTTGCACTTTGTTTCTTTGTACTTGTTGTACCTTATCTTATGCATATAAAACACAAACAATGTCTGCACACCGGTGCATTTACAAATAGATGTTTATATTCGTTTTTGTTCAGACACTGCTGTTTCTTTTGCTATAGATATTTTACTTTTCAGATTATAAAGTAGTGTTAATTATGTTCTTAATTATGTTTAAAAAAAAAAAAAAAAAAAAATGGACTTCAAAAGTGGTCACCCTAGGGCATTACACTGTGTTAATCCGGGCCTGTCTGAGACGCTTACCAAATAAAACAGGACAAGTGTAAATGCATTTGATTGTTGTAGCCACATATGAAAATGTTACTCCACCCAAAATGGTATTTAAAAAAATAAATAAAAAAAAATAAATAATAGGATTTCTGTCACCAGATATGACTGATGAAACATGCATCACTCCAGCATATATGTCATATATATCATGTGACTGATCAGATGCCTTCCAAATTAGTGCCTTCTATGCTGCTATTCTATTCCTGAGTCAGGAAGCAGTGAATCAGTATCCATCTGCATTCATCCTTGGCCTTTGGTAGCTTCATTGGTATGTTTTATTGTTATTGTTCATATTACATTCAATTGTATTTGATTATTTTGAGGTATTTGTAATGTGTATTATTTGAGTGCATTTCAGATGTATCATATGGGAGCTATTGATATACTTGTTAATTTCATTTGTCTGACAATTTATTTTCATGTTGTTTGATAAGCAGAAAGGTTAAATCTAGATTACAAGGGTATTTGTAAGTATTTATTTATATACACATTGTGGATGTAAATTCATATTGTTTACTGTGTTCTTATTTCATAGTTTTACTGTCATCATGGACGACTCAAACACAGACGTTAGATGGAACAGGATTTATTTTGGCAGAACACAAAGACAGTAGCGGACGCAGGGCAGTGAAGGTAAGGGCAGTGGCAAACTTAACTGAAGGCGGTGTGGTGAAAACTGGCTGTCGAAGACTCGGTGAGGGTTTGGAGAATACCGGGAATGCTCGGAAGAGAAGGGCAGGAAATACTCAGCGTGAGAGTTCTTTAGGTCGCTAGGTAGCGCAGGTAGAGTCCGGGTAGCGGAGACGAGACCAGACACAGTGAGCGGGGTAAGTGGTGTTTAAGTAGTGGGGGTGAGATTGGTTACAGGTGTTCAGAATTCGGGTGATGAGGAACGAGTAGGCGGAATGAAGGAGTCTGGTGCGCGGGGTGTGGCCATTACAGTACCCATACAGTACATGAAAGGATGGTGAAATACGATACTGTGGGGGGAGCTGGAGACGATAGGTGACTTCATTTATCTGCCTCAAGATCTTAAAAGGGCCTATGTAGCGGGGACTCAGCTTTCGGCAGGGCAGCCGTAGACGCATGTCCCGGGTGGAGAGCCAGACCAGTTGACCCGGATGATACTGTGGAGTGGGTCCTCTCCGCCGGTCCGCCTGAAGTTTCTGTCTACGGACTGCCCGCTGAAGGTGGACGTGAGCTGAGTCCCAGACCCTCTCGCTCTCCTGGAACCAGTGGTGAACGGCTGGAACCTCCGTGGGCTCACCTGTCCAAGGGAAGAGAGGAGGTTGGTAGCCAAGATAGCACTGGAAGGGTGTGAGGTGAGTGGACTCTTGCCTTAGTGAGTTTTGGGCGTATTCGGCCCACGGAAGGTACCGGCTCCAGCTGTCCTGATGGCGCCCGCAGTAGGCTCGGAGGTATCTCCCGATTTCCTGAATTTTCCACTCAGTCTGGCCGTTGCTTTGTGGATGGTACCCGGAGGTCAGACTGACGGAAACACAGAGGAGTTCAAAGAAGGCCTTCCAGACCCGGGAAATGAATTGAGGCCCACGGTCTGATACGATGTCCTCGGGGAGGCCAAAATGTCTGAAGACATGCTGGAACAGTGCCTCCGCCGCTTCCAGAGCCGTGGGCAGTCCTTTCAAAGGGATAAGCTTGCATGCCTTGGAGAACCGATCCACCACCACAAGGACACAGGTGTTGCCGTCCGAAGGTGGTAGATCGGTCATGAAGTCCACACCCAGATGGGACCAAGGTCGGCGTGGGATGGGGAGCGGAAGGAGTTTACCTTCGGGCAGCCTTCGAGGGGTTCGAGTAGTGGCGCAGACTGAGCATCCTCCACACATAGCGGGAGATGTCCTGAGCCATACCGGGCCACCAGTAGCGATCTTGTAGGAGCGAGAGGGTGCGCTGACTGCCTGGGTGTCCAGAGCCCGGAGAAGTGTGAGCTTGGTCCAAGAGGGTCAGGCGGAGACTGGATGGAACATAGATCCGACCTCTGGACCCCTCGCGAGCTGGTTCCCCGTGAGTTGCATCAGCTATGAGTTGGTCAATAGTCCACTGGATGGGACTGACCACAATGGCTGGAGGGAGGATCGGTTCAGGTTCTTGGGAGGAGTTCTCGGAGTGGAACTGGCGGGACAGAGCGTCGGCCTTGAGGTTCTTGGTTCCAGGGCGGTATGTTACGGAGAAGTTGAATCGGGTGAAGAATAGTGCCCAGCGGGCTTGGCGAGGGTTGAGACGTTTGGCTGAGCGCAAATACTCGAGGTTTTTGTGATCGGTGATGACTTGGAAGGGGTGCAGGGCTCCCTCCAGCCAGTGTCTCCACTCCTCCAGTGCTAGCTTAATGGCGAGCAACTCACGGTTTCCGATGTCATAGTTTTGCTCGGCCGGGGATAGCTTCTTGGAGAAATAGGCGCATGGATGGAGACATGGAGGCTCACCCTGCCGCTGCGAGAGCACGGCCCCTACCCCAATGCAGGATGCATCGACCTCTACCACGAAGGGGAGTGTGGGGTCCGGGTGAGCGAGGGTAGGGGCCGAGCAGAATGCCGATTTGAGTGTGGAGAAGGCTGTGACGGCCTCCGACGTCCAGGACAGACACTTGGGACCCTTCCGAAGCAGAGCAGACAACGGGGCAGCGATGGAACTGAAGTTACGGATAAATCTCCGATAGAAATTGGTGAAGCCAAGGAACCGCTGTAACTCCTTGATGGTCGTGGGTGTAGGCCAGGTCTGCACTGCTCTCACCTTCCCCTGGTCCATCTTGACGCCGCTCTGGTCGATGATATATCCTAGGAACTGGATTTGGCTGCGGTGGAACTCGCATTTCTCCAACTTCAGGAAGAGATGGTGTTCTCTGAGTTTTTGGAGGACCTGTGCAACGTGGGACTGATGTTCGTCTTCGGAGGATGAGTACACCAGGATGTCATCGATATAGACGATAACAAAACGCGTCAGGAATTCCCGGAGGATTTCGTTCATGAACCCCTGGAACACAGCTGGGGCATTGGACAGTCCAAAGGGCATTACCTGATATTCATAATGCCCCGCTGGGGTGATGAAAGCCGTTTTCCACTCATCCCCTTTTCGAATGCGGATGAGGTTGTAGGCGCTGCGCAGGTCCAACTTTGTGAAGATGCGAGCCCCCCGCAACTGTTCCAGAGCGGCTGGAACCAGGGGAAGTGGATAGCGGAACTTGATCGTGTGAGCATTGAGATGGCGATAGTCAATACAGGGCCTCAAGCCTCCATCCTTTTTGGCCACGAAGAAGAAGCTGGCAGCGGCAGGGGAAGTCGAAGGTCGGATATATTCCTGTTTGAGAGCCTCCTGGATGTACTCCTCCATGGCCTGCTGTTCTGGGATGGACAGAGGGTAGATACGACCTCGGGGAAAGGCGGTCCCAGGCAGCAGGTCAATCGCACAGTCCCATGGCCGGTGAGGTGGGAGCTTTGTGGCCAATTGCGGGCTGAAGACGTCCTGGAATGCCCGGTACCGTACAGGAAGGGTGGTGGCTACGGTGGAGGGAGGACTCTCAACCGAGGTGGAAGCTAGGGGGACTCGGGATGGAGACTGAAACGTGCTTTTCCGTGGAGGGACCTTCTGGATAGAGACAGTTAGTGAGACATCTCGGGCTCCACTTCAATACCTCCCCGGACTTCCAACAGATGCTCGGAGAATGAGTGGTTAGCCACGGGCGTCCCAGGACGACGTCGACTGTAGAACCCTCCAGCACCAGAAAGGAGATGAACTCCTGATGTAAACATCCGATTTTGAGGGTGAGTTCTGCAGAGGTGTAGCGTATGCACCCGCGGCCCAGCGGTTTTCCCAGGATGGAGTGAGCTCGGTATGGAGGGTCGAGTAAGGTTCTCTTGGCGTGGAGTTTTTAGAGTAGGGAGGATGAAATGAAGTTCCCGGCGGCTCTGGAATCAATCAGGACTTTGGCTGGGATAGGAGAGACATCGGAAATTACCAGTACGTCAGTGTATGACAGGGCGGAGACAGGGGGCTTGGTGTGTAAGGTACTCACCGCTGGGCGTGGGGGTCGGACCGGGCAGGTGTCACGGTAGTGGCCTTGACCTCCACAGTATAGGCAGAGGTGCATACGCATGCGTCGCGCCCTTTCCGAGGGTGTTAAATGGAATTGGTCGACTTGCATGGGTTCTGGTGCTGGGTTCTGATGTTCTTGTGGTGGAGGTGGAGAGTGCAACGGCACAGAAGGAGATGTGCAGGCAGAGAGGTTCTGGGACATGAGAATGGAGTACTGAATCAGCTTCTCCAGACCGATGGACTCGTCAAAGGTGACTAAATGAGCGCGGATCTGCGGGTTTAAACCTTGGCGGAATGCGGACATCAGGGCGATTTCATTCCAGCCGCTAGAGGCGGCCAATGTGCGGAATTGCAGGGTGTAGTCGTGAATGGGTTGGTTACCTTGCTGAATCCGCATCAACTGGTCCTGGGCAGAAATCGGACCCGCAGACCGGCTGAACACCTCTCGAAAATTTTTGACGAAAGCCTCCAAAGACTGAGTAACGGGTCCATTGGCCGCCCAGATCGCTTGGGCCCATTGGAGAGCACGTCCTGTCAGAAGCGAGATCATAAAGGCAATTTTTGCACGCTCCGACTGAAATCGACTCGCCTGTAGCTCAAAATACAAAGAGCACTGTAATAGGAATCTGTTGCACTTCTCCGCCTCGCCAGCATAGGGCGCTGGTCGGGCCATGGGACTGGTGGAGGCAGATGGCGAAGAAGACGCTAGCTGAAGCGCGTGGGTTAACTCGGAGAGGGTGCTGGAATCGGACTGGAGTTCAGCCGCACCTGCTTCGGCCTGCCGGTTGGTCTGGTCTTCTGTCATCATGGACGACTCAAACACAGACGTTAGATGGAACAGGATTTATTTTGGCAGAACACAAAGACAGTAGCGGACGCAGGGCAGTGAAGGTAAGGGCAGTGGCAAACTTAACTGAAGGCGGTGTGGTGAAAACTGGCTGTCGAAGACTCGGTGAGGGTTTGGAGAATACCGGGAATGCTCGGAAGAGAAGGCCAGGAAATACTCAGCGTGAGAGTTCTTTAGGTCGCTAGGTAGCGCAGGTAGAGTCCGGGTAGCGGAGACGAGACCAGACACAGTGAGCGGGGTAAGTGGTGTTTAAGTAGTGGGGGTGAGATTGGTTACAGGTGTTCAGAATTCGGGTGATGAGGAACGAGTAGGCGGAGTGAAGGAGTCTGGTGCGCGGGGTGTGGCCATTACATTTACTCTATCCTTATTAAAATATGGAAAATGACATTCCCTGTCTGTGAAGTTGATGAGGGGGGAGTTTAGTTTGCTGTTGACGTATACTGTAATGACTGGACCGATCAAACACACAATTCTTACAATTGAATCTCCTTAAGGACCCAGACAGGCTCCGTGATGTTGAGTTTCCCCACTGGGAATTAGCACCCAGGTGCTAATCCATAGACTTCAAAGACATTTGGGCCAACTGTTCTCAAATGGGTGAACAGCACAGACAACCCCCTATAGAAATGGAATTCTATCTATTAATTCATTGACAGTCTGTTTTAATGAATGAACATGCATTTCCCCAGTACATTGTGTGTATCGTTACTGTTTGTATATTGTCTTTTATATTGTATAGCGTTTTGCATGCTTGGTGATAGAATTACAAGTTCATGTTAGCCTGTGTCTAGCTGGTGTCTCCTATCAAAATATTCCTCATTTAATGACTCACACTTTGGTGAACATCACTTTCTCAAAGAATGCAGTGTGTGTTTATTATATTTATCAAAATATAAATGATCACACACTTTCCAGCATAGTCCTATCATGCAAATGAGTCCACCTTTCAAACAAAGGACTCTCCTGCCTGAGAATTGCACAGTTCCCATTGGTCAAGCCAAAACTAAAAGGCGTGGCCTCTGTGGAACTTAAAAAGCCAACACAAAGTTCCCTCCGTTGTTAGACGTTAACCAATTCGGTTAACTAAGCCAAATATTCATAATTAATTATAACAAGGTATGATTAATTATTAATATTTCCCCTTTGAGCTAATTTGCAGTACAGAGGACTTATATCATGCTCAATTCCTGTTTAGCCTGTTTAAGTTCTCGAGTTAGTTTCCATGCAGGCTATTCATTATATTATGAATTAAATCACACCAAACAGCATTAAATTTGTTATATTGTGTATTTATACTAAATTCCTGCCTCACACATTTATTTGCATATATGTGATATTATATTGCTACAATGTTTTTAAAAAAATCCAATTCGATGTTTCTTTCAGTTCAACCTATGCTAATGGCCTAATTAACATATTATACCATGCTAACATTACAAAACCTGTTTTTTGATATCTTGAATGCAAAGCAAAACTCAAATAAGAATAGAGAAAACACCAATAATAAACATTTCTGTACTTTAACTATCACCTAAACATCATCTTGCTGTAAACAGGACAATGCAAAGAAAAAACAGAAGAAATAATTGCGTTAGTGACTTTACTTTGCATCTTCAATTGCATAAGGTAAAATAATAAGTTCCCTCACTCTTAAGGAGGCCTGTTAAGGCCAGCTATCTGATAGTAAGTCTTTACTAGCTGCCAAGTACCCAAACTGCTACGGACTCAAGGAAGGGCCTGCTGCTCCAAAAGATCATGGGCGTGAGCTCGTAACAGTGCACGGGGTCTAAGGGAGCGTACTCAAGAACCCGACCTGAGTGGGAGGGAATAACTGTTCCGCTTGACCTGAACCACGATGGTGCAGGGCAGATTAAAGTCAGAGCTATAGCAAAGTATTCTAACAGTGACCCTGATTTAAGCAATTGCTGAATTGCTGTCTTCTGCTAAGCCCTTTGGGAATGGAGGGCTCACTTAAGAGGCCTAACCACACTCAACCAATTTTACTTTTAATGGTAATTCAAAGACCTTAGAGGAGAGCCTACGCTAGAGGCCTAGCTGACTAGCTAGCTTCTGGAGAGCAGGGGCCACAGCACACTGCTTCCTATTCACAAAGTGAAAGAGGCCTGACACTGCCCAGGAGACAACTGCACCGGGGAGGCCTGGGGGATAGCCTCCGACCCTAGGTGCTATCTACTCTGCACCTACACCAGAGTGCATTTAACCTCATGCAGAAAGGTGGGCCTTGGCTGGACTAGAGGAGGCCAGAACCAGGGATAATAGAAGCCAGCTGGTTGATTAAACCTAAGGATCTAGCTAGGAAGCCTCTCAGTAAAATGAAAGCCTGGGGCGAGAAGGCATATCAGACCGCCTCTAATATCCCTATTCCAAATGGCTCAGCCCAGGCAAACAATGTCCCAGAGACCGACACCAGACATCTGATATCTAAAGTGCTAGTCTCAATACACTGACTCTCTGAATGAGAGGAGACATATTACTCTACCATGAGGTGGCTAACAAGGTGGCCTCAAACAATGACTCCCAATCTCAGAGGAAGCTAACTCACTCAACACAGAACTAATACTGTTTGAAGCTCAAACAGGCCTCACCAGTGAATTTACAAAAAGGGAAGCCAACATACTCACTAAGGGGACCAACAAAGGCACTATCCCTTATATATCATTCTAGCCAACACACAATGGGAACTTCAGGGCCCTATTATTAAATTCTTACACCTACCTAAGATCCCCCTACAGCTTTCCTACAAGGAACTGAGGTCTACTATAAATTAAGACCTACCAAACTGATCCCTGCGGCTCACAGAATGGAGGCCTACCACCATTGATAACATGGGGCCTACCACCCTTTCAAGCATGAAAGGGCACACTCACTACCAAGCCTGAAGGCAGGTCATCAGAAGGGTTCCAATTTTTGGGAACAGCTCATCATAGGCCCAGCCTCAGGCCTGATGTATGATGCGCATAGGGGAAATCGCAGGAGGAGGAATAAGAGTGGAGAGTGTAGCCTTGGAGGGAGGGGATTCCTTACTGATGCTGGGTGCATCTATGCTGAATTACCTCCCTCAGATCCCTCTTCTTCCTGGAGTCCCACCTTCTCTGCGACTTGCTCCTAGGTGGAGGTGCATGAGAGGTGACACTGGACTTCTAGCCCTGTCACCGATACTTGAACCTGGACAGGCCTGGGCCTCCTGCCTGTCTGGTCATGGATTCTGACCTCAGAATATGCAGAATCTAAAAGCTGCCAAGCAAGCCTTCGCCTCCCTGAACTTTCCAACCACCGCCTCAACAGAGGTGCCAAACCAGCGCATTGAGAAGAAAGCCCTTCTCATTCTCCCCGATTGTCAGCCAGGTTCAGCTACAGATGCCTCTCCATGGCCACCATCGCCGCCATCGACCTACTGATCACGGCAACAGTTTGTTTAGTGGCCTGGAAAGCGAGATCAGTGGTGTGGCACAGCTCTTCTACCGCATCAGTGGAAGACCTTGACCATGGTCCAAATCCTTCAGCAGATCAGCCTGATATGCTTGCAACACAGCCATCATGTGCAATGCAGCACCAGCCTGAACCGCTGCTGTGTATGCCCTGCCATTCAAGCAAGATGTCATTTTGAGGGGCTTAGAAGGGAGGGTCGGAGCTTTCAGTGTTGGTGCCTCCCCAGCAGTGAGATAGTTCACAAATGTCTCATCAATTGGATGCATCGACCCATATTTGCCCACTCCCTCAACATCGGCAAAGTTATCCCGCCGATGCCAAAGGATGTAGGCTGAATATGGGTTCTTCCATGCCTTCTCGGTCTCAGTATAAAGATCTGAAAGGAATGGAAGACTCACAGGAGATGGTGGGTTATGGTCGGAAAGGAACCACTCATTGAGCCGCCAGCGAGCGGTCTCTTCCCTAACATGCTTCCAAGGCAGCTGAACCCTGCTGGAAGTGCGTTCCAAGCTCACAGTTAGCACAAACAGATCCCTCAAGAACTGCCCGTGTGTAGCCTGATGTTATCATACTCAGATTCTAGTCAGAATATGAGTCTGATACTGCTCCATTGGGCTGTGATTATGCACAGTGCTTCAACCGAACCAGGAAAGAAAATGCCTCTGCACTCAATTGGATAGACCTACAACCAATCAGACCAATGGAGTAAGTGACATATGTTGAGCAACGCATAGTTGTCAACAGAACTCAGCTGCACGCACGCTGGAAGAAGTAGAAGAAGATGTGTGTAAACGACCTTTGCCGGTGTTGTAAAAAGAATTTCAGGATACACGGAGTACTTACCAACACGATCATCATTTTTGAGAGAAATAGTAAAGGAGAATGCATATACAAACAAGTTCTCCATTTAGGATTAAAACAAATTCAACCCAAATTCATCATCTGTCAATCATCGTATAAAGCCCGTCCTGACAATTTGATTGGTCCGGACAGCTCTGGTCCGAGCATAGTTGCTCCACAATGGATCAAGACCAGACCGAACTTCCTGACCTCAAATGTAGTGGGCGGGGCTAAATCCCATGCGTGCTCTTCATCCAAACAATAAACGCACAAGTTGCGTGTGTCATCCGGTGTCAAAAATCTGGGACACGGATCCACACACTTCCTGAAATGTTTATCAGTTGCCATAATTACCTTTTTATCCAGTAATTCAGTGATCGTGTTACAAACAAACAGTACCTGAAGACAAAAAGAAGATGACATGTTCTCTAGGTGCCCCTTATATGATGATGTCATAGGCTGTCGCCAGCCAATATGATTGCTGTTATTCAATTGTGTTTCAGAGACCGTCACACCGGAGGCCCATAACGTCATCAACGCAGAGATTGAGATCAGCCACGTTCACTCTGGAGTAGCTGAAGTTCTTTATAACCGAAGAATTAGGCCAGTTGAGTTCCAACCATCCAACTGCGTGCAGAATATCCCACATAAGCCCTTCAGTTCTTTCTCGGATTCAGATGTATTCTTTATTGTCCTCAGTAGAGGAAATTTGTTTCCACAGACTGTACCAGGAGTAACATTCAGCACACATAATATACACATACTGCACAGAATACACATATTATTGTACACATAAATAGACATACTGCACAAAAATGGCATCAGCAACAAAAACTGTTACACCTTTGGAAATTATGCATTATGTAAATTCAACGCTCTTATAGCTGAGAGTACAAAACTTTTCCCTAGGCGTGATTTTTTTTTATTTATTTTTTTATGGGGCAGCTGTCTGTATCTACAGCCTGAGGGAGGAAGGGTGAAACATGAGTTGAGAGGGTGGCTAGGATTTTGTATTATAATGCTTACTCTACGAATGATATCAGTGTCAATAAGAGACGACAAATTGGGATTTGGAAGACCAATTATTTTTGAAGAGGCGTTGGTGATTTTAAGGAGCTTGTTTCTATTAGTGAGAGAGAGCATGGTGAAGTAGCAGGTGGCACAGTACAGGAGGATGGGTTCAATGATACTTCGGTAAAGGAGAAGCAAGAGGTGTGGTTTGACTGACAGAGTTATGAGTTCACATATGACAAATAGTCTTTGTTGGCAGCGTCTATGAATGTCTGTGATGTGACGGTCAAACTCAATTTTTTGTCCATTATAATGTCAAGGTACTTGAAACTGTCAACAATTTCTACTGACTGGCCATTGATGGAGATAGGGCAGTGAGAGGTGGAGAGTTTTTGACGTGTGTCAATAATGAGTTCCTTTGTTTTTGTAACATTGAAGAAGAAATGAATGTCTGTACACCATTGGGTTAAATGCACAACAGATTGGTGATATGCTATAACTGATTCCTTGCTGGTGAGGAGGGTGAGTATGGCTGTGTCATCCGATTATTTGAAGTATTTTCTGATGGGGGAGAGGCTACGACAGTCGTTAGTATACAGTGTATAGAGAAAGGGACTGAGGACACAACCTTGAGGGGCTCCCATGTTGACAGTAATGGTGGTGGATGTTGTGCTACCCACCCTTACCACCTGTGGTCTGTCACTGAGGAAATGATCAGTCCATCAAATGAAGAGAGGGGGCACATGAAGATGGTGGAGTTTGGTTATCATGGTGTGGTGTTGAATCATACTGAAGGCGGAGCTGAAGTCTATTAAAAGAATCCTGACATAATGGCCAGGTGAGTCCAGAAGTTGGAGGAGAGTATGAAGGAGGGATCCAACAGCATCCTCTGTTCCTTATTTGACCTTGTAGGCAAACTTGTAGGATCCAGCTGTGGGCAGATGACCGGAAGGATGGTGTTCAGTAACAGTTTCTCAAGGCTTTTTGCTATTATGGAAGTGAATGTTACTGGTCTGTAATGATTCAATTCAGAGGGACGAGGTTTCTTCTTTCTGTTTGTTATCTGGTAATGTTTGCGTTTTGAACACTGTTACGCTGATACTGATTGGAATGCTGCCTTTGTTTTGTTTTATTAAAGTCAGGAAAGTGGGTCTGGCTGAGGAGCGGGAGACTGGTTCTTCCCTTTTTCTCGTTCTCTGACCAGATCAGGAAGTCCTTGTGCCTGCTTCTGAAGCACGCCTGGCGCTTCTTCGGATCGGGAAACGGATGCAGTATTTGCAGTACGAGGTACATTGTTCATGGGGAAAACTGTAATCGTCATGTCTTTGTGCCCTCAACGTCCACATATTCGACTATTGTGGGTGCAAGGACACGTGTTTATACGATGATGCACCAGATGGAAGAAACGCTCGTGGGCTATCTCTACACTGGGAGCTAATGGTCACTTTAAAAAAACAGCGCTCCCCACCAAGCCAGAACAACATCCATGCTGGTGGGGAAAGATTTTCAGTCAGTGGGTCAGGCTGATGCTGCTCTGCACACTATGGTAGTGTTACAGGCATACCAGGCTGACCTGCTGAAAGATGTGGGAGCACATGTGGGAGCATAGATGAGGAGGCCTTCACAGAAATTTGCCGGGCCGCAGATTTGTCTCTTCGGGCAACTAAGCAGACGGCCCATGCCATTGGCCGTTCTATGTCGGCTATGGTCACCATGGAGAGGCATCTGTGACTAAACCTCATGGGCATTAAGGACAGGGACAAAGTGTTCCTGCTTGAAGCCCCCGTCAGTTAAATTCCGTCTAGGAAATGGTCCAGGATTTCCGACTTGCAAAATGTGCACAGAGTGAGCCGGGTACAGCTGGTTCCTGAAAATGAGAAGCTTATTAGTATGAGAATTGATATTAGAAACAAGAGTGAGGATGGGTAATTCGAATCTATGTACTAGGCCTAGAAGGATTTAAGTAAATAAGATGTTCTCTTGAGAGTATGATGCTTGGCCAGGATTATCGAACCATGACTCCTTGGGTTATGGTTTGATTTGCTAGCCCAGAGTAAATTCAGATTGAAGATTTCATACTCCTGGGCAGGGATAAGAGTTGTGAAGGTTGCTGCTAGTAGTAGAGGTGGGTGGAGAATGGGCCTAAGAGGGATAAGGAATAATAAGGAACGATGGTACGATGCTTGGCCAGGATTATCAAGCAATGACTCCTTGGATGTGGTTTGGTTTGCTGGTCAGGAGTAAATTCAGTCAAGGATTTTGTACTCAAGGGGAGGGGCAGGTGGGATTATGATTTAAGGGGGCTTCAAGTGGGTTAAATTAGAATTAATATGTTCTGATAGGATGTAATCAAGTAAGAGAGATAAGGTTACTAAAAGAGCTTTCTTTTATAGATTGTAAAAATAGAGGTTAACGATTGTTTCAGGAGCATGGTTAGAGCAATGCATAAGTATATTAAAGTAACCCACCACCTGTACAATCTATGGGAAATGGAAGAAGAACCAGGGTCCCTATAGAAGGTGGCTAATTGGTTGGGGGCAGTGGTAATGCCAGCAGCCCCAACACCTACAAATGGCTGGAAATTGTATGGGAGTGTGAGGAGGTGGCTCTGTGAAAGCCTGGAGATTTTGAGGGGACACTATGCCTTGATTCGGGTAGATCTGGAGGAGGGGGGGAAAGAGCCCTGGAGGTAGCAGTAAGAAGGTAGCAGTAAGATGGGCACGTAAAAATATGTTTTCTACCGGGGGAGGCCTTACAAGAGCAGGCCCAAGAGGAACAGGTCTCTGGGGCATCTGAGGTCTTGACACAGGAGGGGGATGGAGGGAGTCCCGTCATCAGGGAGGTACAAAGTGGAGAGAAGACATGTGGAGAGGGTGAATGAGGGACACTGAGGCCGGAGGGGGAGGGGGAGGGTCGGAGGAGGATATCATTTGGGTTACCATGGATGAGGTGGCCGGGAGTAGCCAGTCACAGGAAATGTTGAGGAAAATGCTGGTGGGAAAAGGAAGAGGATGATGGAAGTGGACAGGGAAGAATGACAGAGGGAAGACGAGGTATACCAAGGTACTGATATTGGGGGATTCCAATATGGGTAGGCTGTCGGCCATATTTGTCAGTAGGGTCTAAGTAGAATGCTACCCAGGGGCTCATTGGTCCCATGCATATGAAATTATAAGAAATAAGACTCCCACAACAAACAGAGTCACTAAGGTGGTCTTATCATTCGGGATTAATGATAGGTTCTAACTACGGTTCCGTGGAGTCAGTAGGGAAACTGGTTAAGAAGGCCCTGTGAGTTGGCTGGACACACTTTCCCCAATGCCCAGATACATATCCCAAGAATCAGTTTTCATAGAGCTTTTCCAAAGAAACAGTGCGTAATCCTCAATCAAATAAACACATACATTAACAGCACTGGCAGGGAAATTGACATTCTCCCATATGAACATTTTAAAAAGAATTGGACCTCACTCACTGGACCTGGGCCATGGGTAGGGCGATGTGGAACCAGTGGGCGATGCGTTTAAACGAACAGGAGAGAGGCACCTGGCTAACCATAAGGTAGGGTCCGTGGTGAACCTCTCCCAAACAAGAAATTTAAATAAAGCAGAGATGTCTATCCTCCAGAGGGGTTTGTCATTTATTCCTAGGGGCACAGGCATGGGAGGGAGCAGCTGGAATAGGTTGGAGGTAGAAGCGGGTCTTACTGGTTACCATAGGCGGCTGAAATTAGCAGCCAAGGGAGAAGGAGAAGAGGGAGAGAGACAGAGATTCCCCTTAACGGATACCTCAGGGTGGGAGCCTAGGGCGAGTCAAGTAAAAGAGCTGGTTTGGAGAAATATGGAGGAAGACTGGAGGATGATGAAGGGGATTAGAGAGGTTCTGGAGAATTGGAACCTTACCATGGTAGAGTGGGAGGCCCTCAATAGATTCAGAAGGGATAATTCCTTGGTAATTAAACCTGCGGACAAAGGTAGCATGGTGGTGGTGATGGATCGGGAGCAGTATGTGAGAGAGGCCATGAGGCAATTGCAAGACTGGGAGTTTTACTGGGAGCTAGAGAAGCCCTTTTATCCAGAATCAATATAGTTAATTAGGACAGAGATGGAACTGTTACAGGAAAGGGGAATTCTTAATAAACGGCAGGTCCACTGTATTAGGGGGCAATATATGCAGAGGGTAAAATGATTTTATCTACTTCTGAAGGTTCACAAGGAGAGGGCAACCTGGCCATTCCCAGACATCCCTCCTGATAGGCCGATTGTGTCAGATTGTGGGAGTGAGAGCTACGGGGTGGCTGAGTTCATCACCTGGTACATCAGTCCACTCTTCTTTAGGTACGCCAGTCACATTAGGGACACATATCACTTCCTGGAAAAGGTGGGAGGGATGAGGATGGGTCCGGATGCCAGTCTCTTCTCCATGGATGTAGAAAGCCTCTATACAAATATAGAAATGAAGAGGGGACTGGCACCAGTTAGGAGCTGTCTGCAGAAATATCTGGAGGAAGGGAGACCGGATGAAAGACTATTAAAACTCCTAGAGCTAAGCCTGACCAGAAATTTCGAGTTCAATGGTACTGATTCTGTAGTCCTGCCCACTGACTCGTGTCTGACATGTTAAATAAATAACATAGAGGCCTACCTGGTTCTAAACCGGATCGAATTTCTAAGCAATAAACATGCCACATAAGCATTTGCATAATAATAACGTTTGCAGCTACATTTGAAAGAAAGAGTGAAAAATCTTCACAAGTGCTCATGGTCATAACCGCTACTGAACATCTGAACACAAACAATGATTAAATGCAAATTGACAGAAGTTCTGTTGTCTGTTCTCCAAAATGTAATCACGTGTGTATTTCTGCTGGCCCGTGTAAACTAGTTAACTGTGTCTAAACAATGACATTTGTTTCCAAGACGAACGGGTCGCCTGCGCCGCCACTGCGCAATAACGTTGCCCAAAAATTACCACGGGACGGGAGGTGTTCATTTCATACTCTGTGAACAATGGTAGCTTATTTAATGTATAAATTAACTGTTTTTTTTTTTGGACATATATCTTAAAGAAATGCTACGTACTTTGTAGTGGTGTTATTGTGGCGTAATACTCTGGTTGTAAAAGTTGAAGTTGAAGTTGAAGTTTATTCGTCATTACACATGTACAAGTACAGTATAACGAAATGAAGTTTGGAGCAAGCCTCCGGGCCGCAGCCGATTATTCAGGCGCCGCCCTACGCTCTCCAGAAATACAAGAATGCAATTTAGCAAGCATTACATAGCAAACACAACAAAACATAAACATAAACATGACACAGTACACGTGGTCACGTGATGGGATTTTTTGTATGGAGTGGGAGAGGAGATAGATAAACAGGCAGACGGTTGGAGGGGTGGGATCGGGTAGGTTGTGTATGGTGCGAGTGAGTCTGAGATTGTGTTGTGTGAGAATGTTAGCCATAACTTCAGATGTTTTCGAGTTCAGTTCTATGGTTTGTCCTTGAAGGGAGATAAGGCAGTGCACAGGGGAAGCAGACAAAGCTGTCAGGCTGAAATCCCAACCGAGAGATAGGGACCAAATGAGGTTCGTTGGGCTAGTTGATTAGGTCAGGCAAATACAATTTATTATTTTTTAATCCATTTGATGATCTTCGGTAATTTGTCCGGATCATAATCAATCAATCAGATCTGGTCCTCAGCATTCGCGTCCGGTCTGTGCAGTTTCCCTAGACATTACGTCCAGCCTCATGGCCAGACCGGTTACAGTCCGTAAAAGTTCACCGATCTGACCCCCGATAGAGCCCACTCTACCCTGCGTATCCGCAGTCCGGACTGCGTTATTACGGTTCAGTTCCTCAATTCCTATCACTTTCTGATCTAATTCCTTCAGACGGTCACACACAACCCCAAGCATTCTTTAATTTCCACAGACAGCGGCTGGGTGAATTTGCTTGCAGCTGTCTTACCAATCTTCCGATAGGTCAGGGCAATCCCAAAGCCAAAGAATAGGAACCCCGCCATCAATAATCCAATCATGTATAAATCTTCCGCATCCTCCACGGACAGAGCCTCCAGGCACAGGACTTGCCAGTTGTTCCATGCGTCCCTCACGTACCCTGCGGCAAAGGTCCCGTCCGGGCAGGTGGGTTCTCCCGGGGCACCCTTCCTTAGTGAGAAAATATTGTCGATTGCGCTGATTGACCAGTTAATCAATTCCATTTCAGTATTTTCAAGAGTCCAGCAAAGCAGCAGTCAAAGAAGAGAAGAGACGAAACACTAGACAAAACAAAACAGCGCGAGAGCCAGCAGGGAACAGAGAGAAAACACGTCTGCACGGATAGAAGGACAGAAAGGAAAGACTCGCTTTAAAATGTATTAGCTGTATGAATTGGAATCGAATCTATAGGCCTACCTGTGGAATTATTCA
Source organism: Paracanthobrama guichenoti (assembly GCA_018749465.1). Lineage (NCBI taxonomy): Eukaryota > Metazoa > Chordata > Actinopteri > Cypriniformes > Gobionidae > Paracanthobrama > Paracanthobrama guichenoti. Next base: position 33,027,199 of record CM031949.1, read on the forward strand.
CAGACAGCTCACGCAGTTCAACTAATAAATATCTTCATCACTGGCAAACAATAGGATGCATTTGCAGATTTGCTTTTAATTGACTGTAGGTTCACTGCCACTTCGTCCAATGCTCGAGTGAGAAACTGCTTCAGAATATTGAACTGAACTGAACAAATCATTCAGACTGATTCGCGAACCAATTCAGACAGTTTTGCCAACTTGTTTGATCAAGTCTTTGAACAGAATCGACTCAAAAGAGTGATTAATTTGTGAATAGGGCATCGCTCATGTTCCAAAAAAGAGAGAGTGCATGCTTGGACTAAACTGCGCATTTCTTAACATGTTTTGCATTAAACTAAAGTAACGAATGTAACGTCGCCCAACATAACGAAGTAAAAATACAGTTTTTTTTTTTTATTAGAAATTTACAAACCCGAATCAAAAAAAGCTGGGACACTGTACAAATTGTGAATAAAAACAGAATGCATTGATGTGGAAGTTTCAAATTTCAATATTTTATTCAGAATACAACATAGATGACATATCAAATGTTTGACATATCAAATCAACTGATAAAATGTATCATTTTAAGGGAAAAATAAGTTGATTTTAAATTCCATGGCATCAACACATCTCAAAAAAGTTGGGACAAGGCCATGTGTACCACTGTGTGGCATTCCCTCTTCTTTTTATAACAGTCTGCAATTGTCTGGGGACTGAGGAGACAAGTTGCTCAAGTTTAGGAATAGGAATGTTGTCCCATTCTTGTCTAATACAGGCTTCTAGTTCTAGGCAACTGTCTTAGGTCTTCTTTGTCACATCTTCCTCTTTATGATGTGCCAAATGTTTTCTATGGGTGAAAGATCTGGACTGCAGGCTGGCCATTTCAGTACCCGAATCCTTCTTCTACGCAGCCATGATGTTGTAATTGATGCAGTATGTGGTCTGGTATTGTCATGTTGGAAAATGCATGGTCTTCCCTGAAAGAGACGACATCTGGATGGGAGCATATGTTGTTCTAGAACTTGGATATACTTTTCAGCATTGATGGTGCCTTTCCAGATGTGTAAGCTGCCCATGCCACACGCACTCATGCAACCCCATACCATCAGAGATGCAGGCTTCTGAACTGAGCGCTGATAACAACTTGGGTTGTCCTTGTCCTCTTTAGTCCGGATGACATGGCATCCCAGTTTTCCAAAAAGAACTTCAAATTCTGATTCATCTGACCACAGAACAGTTTTCCACGTTGCCACGGTCCATTTTAAATGAGCCTTGGCCCAGAGAAAATGCCTGCGCTTCTGTATCATGTTTAGATATGGCTTCTTTTTTGACCTATAGAGTTTTAGCCGGCAACGGCGAATGGTACGTTGGATTGTGTTCACCGACAATGTTTTCTGGAAGCATTCCTGAGCCCATGTTGTGATTTCCATTACAGTAGCATTCCTGTATGTGATGAAGTGCCGTCTAAGGGCCCGAAGATCACAGGCGTCCAGTATGGTTTTCCGGCCTTGACCCTTACGCACAGAGATTGTTCCAGATTCTTTGGATGATATTATGCACTGTAGATGATGATGATAACTTCAAACTCTTTGCAGTTTTTTCTCTGAGAAACTCCTTTCTGATATTTCTCCTCTATTTTTGGCCGCAGCATTGGGGGAATTGGTGATCCTCTGCCCATCTTGACTTCTGAGAGATACTGAGAGAGAAGCTGTTTTTATACCCAATCATGTTGCCAATTGACCTAATAAGTTGCAAATTGGCCCTCCAACTGTTCCTTATATGTACATTTAACTTTTCTGGCCTCTTATTGCTACCTGTCCCAACTTTTTTGGAATGTGTAGCTCTCATGAAATCCAAAATGAGCCAATATTTGGCATGACATTTCAAAATGTCTCACTTTCAACATTTGATATGTTATCCATATTCTATTGTGAATAAAATATAAGTTTATGAGATTTGTAAATTATTGCCTTTCTTTTTTATTCACAATTTGTACAGTGTCCCAACTTTTTTGGAATCGGGTTTGTAAGAAGAGGAGGCCTTTGATAAGTTCTTCCCCGATGTGCTCAAGGGAAGGTTATTAACCACTGAAGCAGAGTGTGGTGAGGCACTCTCCCTGCCACCTTCAATGTTTCGGGGGGCAGCGGTTTCCAGCGAAATGTTGAATGTTCAGTTCCTTCCTGACATTGGGATATCGTCCTCGCTCATCTTGTATCTCTGGGGTTGAGACTTTAAGCCAATAAAAGTGTTCTCTCTCCTGGTCTGGAGAGACAACCTGAACAATATCAGGCTAGGTCAGGAAATTACTTTCCATTACTTTCAAAGAGTTCTAGGTCTTATGGCAGCTGCGTCCACTGTGATACATTTGGGCCTCCTGCACATGAGACCATTTCAGTTGTGGCTCAGAGCCAGGGGATTTCATCCAAAGGTCAATCCTCAGAGGCAAATAAGGGTTATGTGCTGCAGGCTTCGTACCCTTTCTATGTGGCTCAGACCTGGTTCCTCACCTTGGGTCCCACTCTAGGCTTGTGTTATCATTGGAAACTCCACCCCAAGGTAGTCAAACAGATATGGGAATGATTTTACGAAGCAGAGGTGAACCACTTTGCTTCACAGGAAATGTGAATCACTCTCTGAATCAACCAGCCCCCCTGGGTCTGGACGGCAAGGTCCATGCGTGGCCCACACTGCGTCTTTATGCATTTCCACCAATTAATCTGGTCCCGAAAGTCCTGGCCAAGGTCTGTCAACAAGGCTATTGCCTCTTATTGATAGCGCCTCGTTGGCTGACCAGAGTTTGGTTCTCTGAGATAATATCCCTCCTCGACAGCTCGCCTTAAGCGTTTCCGATCAGAAGGGACCTTCTGTCTCAGGCGCAGAGGACAATATTTCATCCCCAGCCCAAGCTTTGGAATTTTCACGATTGGCCCCTGAGAGGGACCAACTAAGAGATGTGAGGCTTCCAGCTGATGTAGTACAAACTATTTTGAGTGCCAGTGCCCCCTCCACTAGAAGAATGTATGCCCTTAAAGGGCATAGTAAGGCAAACAGTGAAAAGCATATTATATACCAGATAATTATTTTAATGTGCACAAAACATTATTTCACATATTATTGTTCAATAATAGCATAGCAAGCATAGCAAGATGTGGAATGTAAAATAAAAAGGCCTATATTTATTGAACCTAAATCTAAACCCTGACCTGAACCATAACTCTGTCAGGAAAAAGCCTGTTCACTAGCTTAAATGGGTATCCAGTCATTAGAAAAAGAGAACAATGAGAAGGCAAACCCAGAAGAACAAAACATATATTTATAATCATCTCCTGTAGATGGAAAACAAAGGAATGATTAGTGTTACATATTGAAGACATTATTCTAAATCTGTAATATCTCAGAAAAATGCAATAAAATGCAATTTTATATAAATATTTAATAATCATATAAAGAAAAAGACCAACCTTTTTTTATTTTTATTATTATTTATTTATTTATTTATTTATTTATTTATTTATTTATTTATTTATTTATTTTTTATTTTTATTTTTTATTTTTTTATTTTATTTTGCTACAACATCATGCCTTTGGACATTTATGATTTTGTAAAACTTTTCAGACTCATTAAGGATTGTAGAATTTAAGATTGTAGATTGTAAGAATTTAAGGAGTTTGCAATAAGCATTTCTCCTACCACATACTGATTTTGCACTGTGGATTACTTTCATGTCTCACGCACATCTAAAATATACAAGAGAGAAAAATACCCATTGCACTAGACTGCTGTAATAATTTAGCGACAGTATCATGATTGCCCCAAGGCCTGTGAAGGAGAAACACTGCACACTAATAAGTCAGCGTGTTTAGTATGAGAAGTTGAGCCTAAGAGTTTTGGGTCAGCCAAGACTCACTGGAGCACTCACAAAAGCACTATACTGTACATACACAATGTCCTGGAACGTGGCTAACAATAATTCATCATCTCCTACATGCACATCTCACAGCTCTGTCTTTTTACCCTCACAATTGCTGGTGAAGTACAAAGTTTGTTTATGCAATTGTACAAACTAATAAAATCTAATTAAAATAAATAAGTGTTTTAGAGTGAAGCATTGAACTCACTCCATGCCCTGTGGTCCAGATTATTTTCCTACTCATTAATGCGCTTGCAAATGATTATGTTTTATGTTTTTTTTATTTTTATTTATTTTTTTTTTTATGTAGCAACTACTTTGCCACATTCACTCAAAGGGCCCTATTATACGCAAGCGTTTTTTGCTAGTTTTAGCCCAGTGCAGTTATAATTTTCACATCCAGCACCACATTGTTTAAATAGCAAATGCACTCGTGCCCATCTGTTCGCCCATGGGCTTAAAAAACGAGGTGTGTTCAAGCATGTTGTTGCCGCATTGCTATCTTGAGGCAACTGAAAATGAATACATCATTTATGTTATTTAACCCCTAAATGCATACCATGGGTCTTTAGCGACCGGGGACATCATTCACTACCCTCCTCCTCATTCATTTTTTTAAAGTCAACCTCAACCTTCTTAGTATTCATCAATCAATTCATTATAAACAATATAATATAAAATTATAAAATAATGTATGTTTTTCCATTATTGTTTTGTAATTATTCATTACAGCGAGGTGGTCTTTCTGCTGGGCATTGGGCCTGTCGCACTTCCAACGGTGCCTTTGGTGGACTATGCATGGCAGGGTCGTCCACTTCCCTGAGGCAGGCCTAAACCTGACCACATACTGCATGAATTTGCTGCACGGTTTTGCAACCTCTTCAGCTGGGGACCACCAATCATTGACGTTTTGCCCCTTAACCCAGAACATCTCCTGGTGGTGGGGCAGTGAACAGGGACATCTCCCTGACACCCCCTGCAGCAAAACCTAATTGGATGTTACTCCCCAAGACTTATCTCGTCACTTCAGCCAAAGCCAGTGGCTTGCTTTCTCAGCTTCCTCAGAGAGCTATTTGGTGGATCTGCTCAGTGTGGCTCTCCACAGTCCCAGATCCTTGAGCAGGCGTGATGTTGATCTGCCCACAAAGCATCTGGCTCCCACCTCCACCGGGTACAGCCTCACACTTCATCCACTTTCTCTGCACTCCGTGACCAGGTCTGCATTCTTTGCCGCCTTTCTCTCGTAGGCAGCTTCCAGTCCCTCCTCCCATGGTACTGATCGAGCTGACAGTATCGCTGACTTCGCAGCTGCAGACCACAGCACCACATCTGGTCTTAAGGTTGTGCTGCATATCTCCCGTGAGAACTGGAGCTGCCTTTCCAGGTCTACTTCCATCTTCCACACTGCCCCTGGTGTTAACAGCTTGGTGGGTGGTCTCTTGCTGGTATGCATTGCGGGTTCTCCCTGCCTGAGGAAGCGGATCCAGCATCGGCTCTCTGATGGACTCTGGTTGTTTGCCTCCTGCCAACTTTTCTCCAGCCCCTTTGCCAGCTTCCTGAGCACTTGGTTGTGCCACCATCTGAGTCGATCCTGTGTCAGTGCTGTTTTACAGCCCGACAGAACATGCTGGAGTGAGGCATTGATGGTCCTGCATAGGTCACAGGACTGCTCTATTCCAGGCTATTGGTGGAGTTTTTGAGGGCTCGGGAGGGTGTCGTATGTTGCCCTAATGAGGAAACTGAGCCAAGTCTGCGGCAGTTTCCAGAACTCTGACCAGTTGATTGCTCACCTTGCAACGCTCTCCCAAGTTGTCCACCGCCCTTGCTGCCCCTGCAAGGTCCTTCCTCTCCTTCCTGCTTGCCTTGGACCATAGAATGGGTGGCTCCCTCCATCCGAGATCTGCCCGCCCTGTCTGGACCATGCCCACAACTTGCTGATGTTTCGGTCTTCCTATCACCTTCTGCACCTCCTCCTTGGCCCTCCATTTCCTTCCAGTCTCTATTCTGGCATCCACATCAGCCACTGTCCTGTCAGAAGAGTCTCTTAATTCCATCACCACCCTTGCCTTCTCCTGCCTGTAAGCCCAGGGTTATGTATTTTTCAGGGGTAGCTGGAGTGAGTTCCATCCATACAGGCCAGCAGCTGAGAAGCACCGTGGTAGGCCGAGCCATTTGTGGATGAAGGAGTTGGCTTTTGCCTCCATCCTGCTAATGGCTGATGAGGTGACTTCGCACAGCTTCAGAGGCCACATCACTCTTGGGTACAGGGTGAAGTGATAACACCACACCTTGTACTTTCCAGGTAGCTGGCTTGCAATGATCTTGGACAGGCCTTGTCTGAGAGATCAAATGTATAAAGTCTTCCCAGGCTTCAGATGGGCTGATCCACGATAAGGGGGATGTCTTCCCTGCTGATGGTGAAGGTGACTCTATCATTTCTCTCCCCCTTTTGCAATGAGAGGCTCCTTGACTTCTGTGGCTTGAACTTCATCCTGGCCCAAGTGATCAGCTCATCAAGCCTCTTAAGCAGCCTGGATGTGTATGTGACAGTTCGTAAAAGGCAGGTGATGTCGTCCTGGCACATGTGTATATCCTGGAAGTAGTTATTGATCATGGTCCTGATGTTGTCTGGGATGTAGAAGAATTCCAGAGCGTAGGCTATGAGCAGGTGTGGCACTGACCCATAGGCATTGGCTAGGTCTAGCCATATGACGTGCAGATCTTTCTTCTCCCTCTTAGTGGTCTGGGTCTGGATCTGTTCCCAAATCATGGAAGCATGCTCTACACAACCAGGGAAACCTGGAACCTTCTGGCAGCTGGTATTGATATAGTTGTTCTCCGTGAGGTAGGTGGTAATTTTTCTTGCCATCACACAGAAGAAGATTTTCCCCTCCACATTCAGTAGAGCTATGCTCCTGAACTGCTCCTGAACTGTTCTTATACAGCTTGAATGGTATTCCGTTCGGGCCTGGTGCAGAAGCAGATTTTGCCCGCTGGATCACCTGCCTGATCTCGCTGAGCTTGGGTGGTGATGCGTTAAACAGGGCTGATGGTTCTAGGGTCTAGGCACATACTCTGGCGAGCCTAGGGGTTTGTTCCTTGCTGGGTCACTGTAGTGAGTGCGGATGTGCTTCTGCAGTTCTTTTTTGTGTCCTAATAGATGTCGTAATAGATTCCTGAAGAAACTTGATCTTTGTGGTGAGGTTGACGAGCGAGAGATGTGGGAGGAGTGAGCAAGATTGAGTGAGATTGAATGCGTGATTGAGAATGAGCATCACCTGCGAGGCACACCGGTCTCGAGTCCTTTCATGAGGGAGCTTGGAGCCATATAAGGACGAGTGGCACCAGTGAAGGATGAGAGAGGACCAGGCCTGGACTTGATGTTGTGTTTTGTTTATGCTTTATTATGTGTGCGTGGCAGTCGTCCGTGAGGGGCTGCCCGCTTTTGTTTTGTTTGTTTTATTTAGTTGTTTGTTTTATTTATTTTATCTTTTAAATGTTTGCCAGTTCCTGCCTCTTTCTTCCTTATTGCGAACTTTCATTCTCCTTCCTTTTTCTCTGTCTTCTGATGCATTATGCCCTCCGGAAGTTAGCAAGGTTCATCAACATCCCTTTCTTCCTCCTCCCTTTCCTCCTACTCTACCTCTGCACACTGCACACTGCACAGTTGGCACTGTGGTTGTCAACCCGGCCCTTACCGGGGCAGTGCAAGGTTGCATCAGGCTACCACCACCACACTTCTTCTTTCCCATGCGGATGTGAAGTCCCCTTAAAATTGTTGTTTTTTTCCCAGTCACACCCACACTTCCTTGGAATCTTCTCTTTTGCCGATATACTTGCATTTTTTACCGTGTGGTCCGTCCTTGTTGGCCCTTCCTTCATCCCGCCTCTCAGAGGGCCTTCGGGTTGTTTTCTTGGGTGTCTTCCTCTTGGAAAACTAGAGGGTAGGGTTACTAGCCTACCTCTCCCGATGCAGTCTATCTTGCTGCCACCAGTCTCTCCTGGTTGTCCTCCAGTCTTCCCTGGACTCCAACTGCTCTATTCACAGTAGCCACTGTCTCCGGAAATGCATTATTCATTACAGCGAGGTGGTCTTTCTGCTGGGCCTTGGGCCTGTCACACCTCCAACGGTGCCTTTGGTGGACTATGCATGGCAGGAGCGTCCACTTCCCTGAGGTAGTATAGGGTATAAAATTGTATAGGGTCGCTAATGACCTGAGGTGTGTAAGATTGTATGTATATTTTTTTCTGCACAATAATTGAATCTTTAATGATGGCATAGGTGCAATTCACCTTTATTCCACAAGGTGGCAATGTCTTATACACAATGATGAAGTGAAGTTTCACTCATAGTTACAACATATAAGCATAATCTGCAAACCTGAAATGGCTCAGCGATTTACTGCAGAGCAAGAACTGAATGCAATCAAATATTAGAGTCACTGTCACTTGATGGTGGATCTGGTGAAGAAGCTATCAGTGATCAAAATATTGATTTTGAAGATGTTAAAAAAATTATCGTTTTGAGAATATGTTTGAGATTGCGAATATGAGCCAGATGCTGAATGTACTGGGAAATGAGCTCTGATGAGGAGAGTGATGATGGTATAAAACATCTGCTCAAACTGAAGCCCTCCAAGCTCCAAAAGGTAACAAAATATTCTTTATTTTATTCTTCTGTAATTGATACACTAATATCAGGACAGTTTTATATTATCATGGCAGGTAGGAGCCAGCCATTTTACATATATGTCTGGGTCGTTAAAGACCCGAATATGTAAGAATGATTGGCGAAACAGTCATGAATTTAAAGGTTAAAGGACATTTTAGTAATATGCGCCTATAGGTGGGTGCACAACACACGTACACTCTGCTTATTATACACACTGGGATGCATAGCAGCACACAAATATTTTTAAATATTAAAAATAAAAGTATTCCTGGAGAAGCGTTCAGTTTTTCCGCCTCCAAATTCAGCCATGTAAATAGTGAATCCGCCATAGTGCAAGTGCAACTGGCTTTTTGGGAGATGAGTCTCTGATTAGTTTATTGCACGTTATGCCCAAAACACACCCATGACTCATTAGGAGACTAGGTACAACACTTTTGGACCATGTGTCTGGCGTGAAGACCTTTTTTTCCCCATTGTTATACTAGCAAAAGTGTATTCGGGCCCTAAGTGCACCTGTGCCATGCGCTTCAGACCATGCACTCAGATTGTTAAAAAAGGGCCCAATGTTTTAACAGTATCTTAAGAACATAATTTAATCAACTTAATCAGTAAATTATCTTTCTTTAAGTGTTCAAAAATTGTTTTGCTTATTGCCTTTATGACATAAATATAATATGAATGAATTCAGAGCCCTAAGGTAAATTTTGTCCTTGGTCAAAATTAAAAAGATTTCATTTGAAATGCTGTAGTGCTTGTTTAACCTTGTAATGCATGTCATTGACTGAACATGATAAAACAGTACTGCCCTACAAAGGTAAAGTGTGTGTATATATATATATATATATATATATATATATATATATATATATATATATATATATATATATATATATATATATATATATATATATATATATATATATATATACACACACATACACACATACACACACACACACACACACACACACACACACACACACACACACACACACACACACACACACACACACTTAAACCAAAAATTATGCAGACACCAGATATAATTTTTTAGTAGGTGCAGGACACTATAGTTAATTTACTTAAGTGAGGATAGGACAATAAAGTAAACCCTAAATAAAGTAACCCCACACACACACACACACCTAAATAGGTATTATCTAATTGTGTACTTACATTTAACAGCTGACAGCTGATTGTAATCCATTACATACATCTCTATCAAAGTTGTCTGACATTATCAAGATGAATTTGTTCTGACACAGTTTAACTCTGTGTTCTTGTCATATTTTATTACCATTTTCTAAACTATAGCGAATAAACTGTGATAATGTGAGGTGTCTGAATACATTTTGGTTTGACTGTATATAAACAAATAAACTAACTACAATCTAACACTGAAGATACAGGACAAATAACTAGGAACAAGTGCAAACTCAATTAATTACCATGGAAACAAACTAGCAAAGGGATCACAGGCAAAACAGGAACAGAACACAGAGAAGACCAAACCAAAACAGAACTACATGTGACATAAGCGAGTAAAATGGCTTCATTTTTTATTTGACATGATTTCCACGCTCCGTTTTCTCTGATTCTGAGTTGAGCCAAACCCATCTCACAGGACAAATCATAACCTTAGAGATCTGATTTTAGCCATAACTCAGTGTTGACAAAATATATAGTGCTTGTATGTGTGCTTTTAAATGTTTTTTTATTTTTTTTATTATTATTTTATTAAGTTAAATGTGATAATTAAATGTTAAACAGAATTTACAGTGTAAATGCAATTATTTATTTATTTTCATTAAGCATCAAATGTGAAATTTACATTTTCGCATACACATATTGGCATGTAGGCATTTACGTTCTTCTCTCTTTTTCTGGCTCTAAAAAAAAATCCTTATAGTTCAATTTGGCAGTGGCTTGATTAAATTTTGCTGGAGGCATTTTCTCGCCAACAGACAGAATCCTGGAGACATTTCACTCCAGAGTTGGTAATGAAGACAGCATGAGGATTTGCAGATGTAGATTAAAAGGTTAAGATCCCATCTGTTGTCAATAAGATGAGGATAAGACAGACAGAGAAGCATGTTCTGAAGCCACGGATGCTCTTGAAGAGCAAGCTGCTGTTGATTTCAAAGCATGCAACTGATTTTCAAAAAACATTATGCTTTACCCTTGTTGATCTGATCATACTTTACAAAATGGGTTTTGGCTAAGTATAAAGACAAGAAAAAAATACTGTGAAACTTTAACTTTAAACTTTAACTGTGTAGCTCTTCCACTTAAAACTTTCATTTACAAACTTGATCTCAGATTAGTCCCTTAGCCTTATTACCAAACCAAGCAGATGATTTACAAACACCTTGTCTTCAATCTCCTGCATAGCATGGGACTCTGTGCCCCAACAGAACCCACAACACATGTATTTCAACCTTGAACACAGAGAGTGCTTGGAGTGTGTTCATTTAAATATGACCGGAGGGAGAAGTTACTAGAAAACCAAAAAAGATGAATTCATGATTGGGGTTAACAAGTTTACGCTATACATGCACTAACTGAAAAGAAAAATGCAGTTTAAGCCATGTGACCACTAGACTAAAGAGGAGAGAGTTGATTCTATGTGGTCTGATGGACACTGTGTGTTATGAGTCCAACAGTTGCAGTATATGCCATAAATAAAAAGCATTAAACTTGATTTCATGTTATCAAACCTTTTGTTTCATTTGATTTCCCCAGATAGTAATTCCCTGAATGTGTTCCATAATCTAAAGTGTTTATTGTATTTTCTATACTTAAATAGTGTGTTTCCTGAGATGCGTTAACAATGCGCGTTAACAAGAATGTTAAATAATCATTATTTTGAGCCGGTTCATAGATGCCTACTTGGCATCTGTCAATAGCGGCCTTATTTCTGTTTTATTTTATTTTTATGGAATCCGCAAATAATGATGTTGTAAAACTGAAAACCATTAAATGTTTAAAAATCAGATTTAATAATAAATATATTTAAATGTAAGCAGTGGTTTTGATGATCTGGTTTATTTATGATATTTCTGTTGTGGCTTGTAGAAGTTCTGAATATGGACCATATGTGAAAGGATTCACTTGTTATGAATGAAAAGAAGACAAAGGAAATTATTTTTAGTCTTCCAGAGTATCAAACACAAGTGACTGTACATAATGTACAGATTGAAGAAATGTCCTCTTATAAATACTTGGGTGTCTATGTGGCTGTTGCTTTTGCATGGCGTGCACATATAAATTATGTTTGCTGTAATACAACAACATATTTATTTTCTTTAAGGTCCTTACTTGAGCAAACTAACAGATCTTGCTCTTGTTTTTGTTTTTGTTTTTTTTTAATCTGTAATACAGTGTTGTACAATTTGTGCATCTCTGTTCAACTCAAAGCTGGACTGGCTATCTGTTATCTATTTGTTCTAAGATTGTGGGCCAAATGCTTGAGCCAAGGTTTCATGAGTTGAATTTTGTTTGTTTTTATTTATTTATTTTTTTTTTTGTAAAATTATGTCTGACCCTTCTCATATTGTATGCGGAATATCAACCTTTGCCATCAAACAGAAAACTTGTTGCTAGAATAAACAGATTACGGAAATCTTTTGTTCATCAGTCGTATTTTAATACAGTCGTAAAATTAATAAATCAAAATTGGTATTATTTCATTATGGTATTATGAAAAATAGGAAGTGTATTAACACATATATGTTTTTTTTTTTATTTTATTATATCAAGTGGTGTCTCAATTAAATTGAATTTTACCTCTGTCCCAACTTTTTGGCAACAGAAAAGTATAATATTTATTTTTGTGTATATTTAAAAATACTATTAAGTGAAAACATTGGAAATATTTTCTTTGTACTTTTGTCAGTTAAATAATTAATTTAACAGAGAATTAACAAATCACAAATTATTTTATTGCATTTTACATGTCACAACATTTCTGGAAATGGGGTTGTACTTGCATTAAAAAAAGAACTTTTGTACTCAAGTAAAATATAATAGTTCTAAAAGTACTATTCCATTTAGGTATCTGCTTTAACTCATATGATTTGTTTACCACTGCTGTCTGCAAGTGTGTTCATAAAACGTGTTTGAAACCAGTCATTATTTTTGCAATTCCATCTTGTGCCGCTAGTATTGCGAACATTTCATACTTCACCTTTAATGCAGTGATACGTTTATGGAGGAAAAAGAAAATGAAGCCTATCTCCTCTATGCAGAAGACTCCAGAGAATTTGATTCCTTTTCATGTGTCAGAATGAAGGTGTTATTCTCCTCCTCAAGGTTTTTATCACCTCACAGGCCCTGACAGCTTCAAGCCGCTTTCTCAAGAACATTCATAAACAGTATTATGGGACACATTGAGGAGAGAGAAAAAGGGAAGCGAAATAGAAAGAAGAAAACATCAATTGTTTAAATATTCTGACTCATGTTTTTTTTTATTTTTTTTTATTAAATCCATTTTCATTATCCATGCAAACACAATGTTATGTTAACATGCATTGAGGATTAGTGTAAAGAAATGTGTTGACATAGTTGTTTTTGTGTGTATGTATATGTGAGTTAGAGATGAATGATTTCCTTTCCCCTTTGCCCTTCTTCTCTTTTTCAATTTACCCTGACAATGATTTCAAATGGGTTGTGTGCCGTTAAGTCCTGAACAAAACTAATCCGACATTTTTGACACCTGTTTATTCTCCTGTATCCATCACCAATTCTTCGGACTATAAATGCAGCTTGAAAGGTGTTTTTTTTTTTTTTATGACATTGTGTATATCGTCATTCATAACCAGAAGTTCAATATAATAGCCAGATAAGTCCAAAGCAATTGGATTGCAGAACTTCCACAAAATCTTAGCACATTGAAGAGGTTTCGTTTTTTTTTTTTTTTTAAATAACTTTCATGGGCCAAGAAGACAGGTTTGATGTGCTTCTCAGTACAGAAGTCTCTGTGAAACACACCGTAGCCTGCTTTCCCTCATCACCATTAAAGCCTGTCAGAAGCAGAGCTTAAGCAATAACATGGCAGACATACACAGAGTAATTCCTCACATCAGACACATGACCTGCACCCCAGAATGTAAGGAGATTAGTCAGGCACATGTATTTGCATTTGTGTGTTTATTAGGAATGTTTCTGTCTGCCTTATCTGCAATGTTAGCTGACACTGAGCTGGATGGCAAAGATCGACCTGTGCTGGAATTACAGAGTTTCATAGGTGTGTTACATGAACATGCAGAACGATAGCAGATGGCGGAGCATTAGAAACTTATTTTGGAATTGCAATAGAGGCACAGAAATTGCACACTTCACTTTTAAAACAAGATGATAAAACATGATCTTCATCCATTTACAGGCAATGTGAAAGCATTACAGGGATTTACAAGAAGTATCTTCTTTTTCAAAAAGAAAATACCAATTACTTACATCATTCAACAATAGTAATTTTATAATTTTAACCTTATTATACCCAACTCTTTCTACACTACCGTTCAAGATTTTTTTTAAAGTCTCCTGTGCTCACCAAGGCTGCATTTATGTGATCAAAAATATAGAAAACATATATAAAATATGTAAAAACATATATTGTGAAATATTATTATTACAATTTAAAATAGCAATTTTCTATTTCTTTCTATTTCTAATATATATATATATATATATATATATATATATATATATATATATATATATATATATATATATATATATATATATATATATATATATATATATATATATATATAATTGAATTGAATTGAATTGAATATTTTATTTGTCATTACACATGTACAAGTACAGTGTAACGAAATGAGTTTGGAGCAAGCCTCCGGGCCGCAGCCGACTAGTCAGGCGCCGCCACACGCTCTCCAGAAATACAAGAATGCAGTTTAGCAAGCATTACATAGCAAAACACAACAAAACATAAACATAAACATGACACAGTACACGTGGTCACGTGATGGGATTTTTGTATGGACTGGGGAGAGATAGATAACAGGCAGACGGTAGTAGTGAGGTATTGTGTATGGTGCGAGTGAGTCTGTGAGAATGTTAGCCATAACTTCAGATGTTTTCAAGTTCAGTTCTATGGTTTGTCCTTGAAGGGAGATAAGACAGCTGCCCGGCTGCCCTGCTGGACTCCCAACCGGGAGAAAGGGACCAAGTGGGGATTAGGTCAGGCAAATACAATTTATTATTTTTAATCCATTTGATGATCTTGGTAATTTGTCCGGATCATAATCAATCAATCAGATCTGGTCCTCAGCGTTTTGCGTCCGGTCTGTGCAGTTTCCCTAGACATTACGTCCAGCCTCATGGCCAGACCGGTTACAGTCCGTAAAAGTTCACCGATCTGACCCCCGATAGAGCCCACTCTACCCTGCGTATCCGCAGTCCGGACTGCGTTGTTACGGTTCAGTTCCTCAATTCCTATCACTTTCTGATCTAATTCCTTCAAACGGTCACACACAACCCCGAAGCATTCTTTAATTTCCACAGACAGCGGCTGGGTGAATTTGCTTGCAGCTGTCTTACCAATCTTCCGATAGGTCAGGGCAATCCCAAAGCCAAAGAATAGGAACCCCGCCATCAATAATCCAATCATGTATAAATCTTCCGCATCCTCCACGGACAGAGCCTCCAGGCACAGGACTTGCCAGTTGTTCCATGCGTCCCTCACGTACCCTGCGGCAAAGGTCCCGTCCAGGCAGGAGGGTTCTCCCGGGGCACCTTTCCTTAGTGAGAAAATCTTGTCGATCGCGCTGATTGACCAGTTAATCAATTCCATTTCAGTATTTTCAGGAGTCCAGCAAAGCAGCGGGTCAGAGAGAAAGAGAAGAGACGAAACTCTAGACAAAACAAAACAGCGCTAGAGCACAGCGGGAGCAGAGAGAAAACACGTCTGCACGGATAGAAGGACAGATCAGGATGTATGTATATATATACATATTATTATATATATATATATATATATATATATATATATATATATATATATATATATATATATATATATATATATATATATATATATATATATAAATAAAAATGGGATTTATAACTGTTAGAGCAGCATTTAATTGTCAGCATCATTAGTCTTCAGTGGCACGTGATCTTTCAGAAATCAGAAAAAAATATTTCTTATTATTGATTGTGAAAACATCTGTATTGCATTATTTTTTAAAAGCCATGATACTTTTTTTTTTATTATTTGATGAATAGAATGTTTAAAAGAACAGTATTTATCTGAAATATGAATGTTTTGTTACATTATAAATTTATTTAGTGTCACCTTTGATCAATTTAATACATTGTTGCTGATTAAAAGTATTTTTTTTTTTTTTTTTTTTCAAAACACTATACTGGACCCAAATGTGTGTTTTACATAAATAGTGTATATAGTCATTCAAACAAAAGCGGAGATCACAGTTGTGGTATTACAGTTCAGTATAGAAACTTCACTATGAATTTGAGTGGATATTCGATTAATGCTTAAATCACCTTTCTTTCCCATTCTGACATTCAGTTTGGAGTTCAGGAGATTGTCTTGACCAGGACCACACCCCTAAATGCATTGAAGCAACTGCCATGTGATTGGTTGATTAGATAATTGCATTAATGAGGAATTGAACAGGTGTTCCTAATAATCCTTTAGGTGAGTGTATTTACTGTGTTTTTGATCCAATATAAGGCATCTTTGTGAATAAAAGTATTAATTTCTTTCAAAAAAAAAAAAAAAAAAAACAGCAACAAAAAAACTAAACTCTCATCCCAAACTTTTGAATGGTAGTGTATAATGTTACAATAGATTTCTATTTCATATCAATTCTGTTGTTTTGAACTTTCTATTTATCAAAGAATCCTGAAATAAATTGCACACAAATGTTTTCAAAATTCATAATAATTTCTTGAGCAGCAAGTCAGCATATTACAATGATTTCTGAAGGATCATGTGAAACTGAAGAATAATTTGCATTTAAAAATATATCCAAATAGAAAATTATTTTAAATTATAAAAATACTTTGCAATATTACAGTTTTTGCTGTATTTTGGATCAAATAAATGCAGCCTTGAGCAGAAGAAATCTTTTTGAAAACATTCGAAAATCGAAAACTTTTGAACGGTAGTGTATACTTGGATTTACACATGAAAACAACACAGAGCAGTGGTTAAAAAAAAATAATTTGAAAAAAAAAAATATATAATTGAAAAAAAACCTTCCAGTGCAAAAGAGACATTCAGGCCAAAAAAAAATATCCCCATGAAACACAATTTTTTTTTTTTTTTTTTTTTTTTTTTACAAATTACTTCATTTAAAAGTAGACATTCCAAGCTTTATAAAGCTTTATATCTGTCGTGTGTGTGTGTGGCAAGTATTCTCTGAGTCCTGAGTTCATTTTCAGATGCATTTCAGAGTGGACATCACAGGGAGACAGATGGGAGAATGCGCATCCTGTTTGTTTTCTTTATTTAGCAAAAAGCACAACATTTAGTTTTTATTTTAAGTGTACATAAATAAAAGTAGATACTGTAAGCTTTGTAAAGACATATTGTTCATGTCTGTGAGGCCAAAAATGAATGTATTTTTAAATTGTCATGAGGAAAAAATCCAGCAAAATGCGCGGGCGCGTTCATCGGGTTAAGATGAAGAAAGCAGCCCATCCATCTCTAGACTCAGTATGGTTATTCAAAGGTAATCCAAACTGTAGGTACTATCAGCAGAATAAGAGCTTTGTGGCCTTATTGAGCTTGGCAGTTATGCATTAACCTCCAGTGTGCACAGTGTTTATAATGGGGTCAAAAGCACAATAATGTGTTGCCTAATATCTGTGAGCTTTTCTTAAGCTAATTGTAGGGAACGAGGCAGAGTCAGATCTGAGCTGTGGTGACAGAAGTGCAGAGGGAGGAAAGGGTTTTGCGCGAGGTAGCCGTACCATAGAATGACACTCTAGCAGACACCCGTGCTAATAGGTTTCATGTGGCTGCCCCTCCACCAGCTCTGAGGGGGGATGTGTCACACATGAACTCCTTTAGCTGCTCACGCTGTCTCTCTCCCTTGCCACTCTACTCCATCACAGTCCCCTGTGCAATTCTCTATGGGTTTGTATGTGTGTGTGTGTGTGTGCGCACGCGTGTGTGTGTGTGTGTGTGTGTATGTGGGTTTGTGCATGATTTTCAGTAAAAGGCTTTTACAAAGGTGGGGCGGAAGTGTACCACAGGTACAAACTGGAATTTTCATCATACAATTTTCATGTTGTACTTATACATCTATGTGTCGGCATTAGTATCATTCACTACGTTTACATGTGCACCAAAAATTTGACTCTTTTATAATAAATCAGAGTAAGGTCTGAATCGCAGTAAGATGTTTACATGACATGAGCAGAACTCTTCACTCCAGTTTACATGCAATTTTCATTATTCTGATTATTCGCTAATAAGTATGGTTATACCATACTCAGATAGGCATACAGTATGCATGTTACTGGTCATTGTTTTAATCTACAAACCCGATTCCAAAAAAGTTGGGACACTGTACAAATTGTGAATAAAAAACGAATGCAATAATTTACAAATCTCATAAACTTATATTTTATTCACAATATAATATAGATAACATATCAAATGTTGAAAGTCAGACATTTTGAAATGTCATGCCAAATATTGGCTCATTTTGGATTTCATGAGAGCTACACATTCCAAAAAAGTTGGGACAGGTAGCAATAAGAGGCCGGAAAAGTTAAATGTACATATAAGGAACAGCTGGAGGACCAATTTGCAACTTATTAGGTCAATTGGCAACATGATTGGGTATAAAAAGAGCCTCTCAGAGTGGCAGTGTCTCTCAGAAGTCAAGATGGGCAGAGGATCACCAATTCCCCCAATGCTGCGGCCAAAAATAGTGGAGCAATATCAGAAAGGAGTTTCTCAGAGAAAAATTGCAAAAAGTTTGACGTTATCATCATCTACAGTGCATAATATCATCCAAACATTCAGAGAATCTTGAACAATCTCTGTGCGTAAGGGTCAAGGCCGGAAAACCATACTGGACGCCTGTGATCTTCGGGCCCTTAGACGGCACTGCATCACATACAGGAATGCTACTGTAATGGAAATCACAACATGGGCTCAGGAATACTTCCAGAAATCAGTGAACACAATCCACCGTGTCATTCACCGTTGCCGGCTAAAATTCTATAGGTCAAAAAAGAAGCCATATCTAAACATGATCCAGAAGCGCAGGCGTTTTCTCTGGGCCAAGGCTCATTTAAAATGGACTGTGGCAAAGTGGAAAACTGTTCTGTGGTCAGACCAATCAAAATTTGAAGTTTGTTTTGGAAAACTGGGACTAAAGAGGACAAGGACTACCCAAGTTGTTATCAGCGCTCAGTTCAGAAGCCTGCATCTCTGATGGTTTGGGGTTGCATGAGTGCGTGTGGCATGGGCAGCTTACACATCTGGAAAGGCACCATCAATGCTGAAAGGTATATCCAAGTTCTAGAACAACATATGCTCCCATCCAGACGTCGTCTCTTTCAGGGAAGACCTTGCATTTTCCACCATGACAATACCAGACCACATACTGCATCAATTACAACATCATGGCTGCGTAGAAGAAGGATCCGGGTACTGAAATGGCCAGCCTGCAGACATTTGGCGCATCATAAAGAGGAAGATGCGACAAAGAAGACCTAAGACAGTTGAGCAACTAGAAGCCTGTATTAGACAAGAATGGGACAACATTCCTATTCCTAAACCTGAGCAACTTGTCTCCTCAGTCCCCAGACGTTTGCAGACTGTTATAAAAAGAAGAGGGGATGCCACACAGTGGGAAACACGGCCTTGTCCCAACTTTTTTGAGATGTGTTGATGCCATGAAATTTAAAATCAACTTATTTTTTCCTTAAAATGATACATTTTCTCAGTTTAAATATTTGATATGTCATCTATGAGACATTTGAAACTTCCACATCATTGCATTCTGTTTTTATTCACAATTTGTACAGTGTTCTAACTTTTTTGGAATCGGGTTTGTACTCGCATCAAATTCATATTCGGCGCCGTGATGAACATCGCAATGCCAGGTTTGCCTGCTGCTGTCGTGTTATTCGCGCCATAGATGAAGATGGAGAGCAGAAACTGCGCAACGAGTTGTAGAGTTTAGTGATTTGGAGAAGAGACGACTTCAGAATAACGTCACAAAGTTCATTCATGAAGTTGTGTGAACAACACATGGTATCTGTGTACGTTCGCGCACATGCACACTTTGGTCAGAATAATGCAATTAATGCGATTAAAATCGGCGCACGCCACCTAGTTTAATGCAACTATGACTACTAAGATTATGAGCTTAATCGCATTAGTTTGAGGTACATGAGGTAAAGTTTAATCGCAATATTGTCAAAATCCTATTATAATCGCATTATGAGGGATCATGTAAACGTAGTCATTGTCTAACTAGTAATATAATATAGACCTTGGTCAGTAGATACCATATTTAATTTGACAGAAATGAAACGAGTCTGTGAAGGACGTACAGGGCACCTGGATGTCAACTTATCATGAAACATAACATATAGTAGATGGAAATTAGACATGATTTAGGATCCTAACCCTAGAACACATGAAGGGGCTCATAGAGGCCTCATAGAAGTGACCTGTGTGCACTTCTAGAATTTTGACTCACTATTATATTTTCTTTTCAAGTTTTCATATTATTACCTTTGTTTTTGATAATCCATTACTGAAAATTTTGGTTTGTGACTGTTACTCATGATTCAAAGTCCACACTGTGTCGGTGTCCAACTTTTGATTGGTACTGTTCTCATTTCCTTTAAAGGTGCTGTATTTAAGTTTTTAACTTTACTAAAGCATACAAATACCATCTAAAATGTCTATAAATGGAAGCACATTAAAATGCGGATAAATCATCTAATCAACTTGCAGTGTGTAAGTCTCCTCACGTTCCATTGTCAATTGCGCTTGTTCCTGTTGAGTGTCCTTAAACTGGCATAAGCATCAAGTCTGAGGAGGAGGGGGCGGGGCAAACTATATTTTTAATTTTGACTGCAGTACCCATTTCAACCACTAGCTGTAATTCCTACAACCAGCACCTTTAATACGCAGCAGTAAAATCTGCCCAAAAGCCATGAAAAGAAAAATTAAAACATTTTGTGAGATCCGCTGTTCCTGTCCATAGCGAAATAATCAGCAAAACTGCCAGCAAATGTCACACATAAATGTAAGAATTTTATTTTTTATTAAATATTACATTTAAAAATGTATTCATATTTTTTGATTAAATAACCAAACAAAAACAATTTGAGGGTCAAGCATTATACAATTAAGATTGTGTCAAATTAAACATAGTGCTAGTCCCACTGAAATGCTGCCACCAGTAAATCTCTGGAATGCTGTTATTCTACAAATAGCTATTCTACAGATAGATGCACATATGCATTGGAATGAAAACAGCTGTTGTAATTGACTTAATGGAGCACGTGCATGTTTCATTAAAGGTCAAAAAGGGAGGAATAATATGCTATAGGTTCAGTATCATGTGTCTGATTGCTTTGAAGTGTGTAAGGATGAGGGAAAGATGGGATTGGGGTTGAAAGGAGAGAATGAGTACTGCTAGAAACATGAATGGATTTGACCTCATAAAACCCCTGAAGCAGCCTCAGGTTTCTCATTAAGACTGAGTGAAGGGAATCATCAGCGCAATGGGACAGCAAAATCATGTTATTATTGAATGATCTATGCCAGTACACATTTTAAGCATCTATATTAGAAGTAAATTTGATGATTTATATGTCATGATTGCACAATGAGCTTATAATTGACCTTGGAGGAAACAAATTATTATTGAAGCAGTGCTGTATCAAAATCACTGAGAAGCCAATGATGGGTATTCACAAGGTTAGCACAAAACCAGAGCTGGAATCTCTTGTTATTAATTATTCGCACTCAGGTTTACTGTGCCACTCTAAACACACAGAGCTGTTTGGTGACTGTGGCACATTGTGTTGTGATGCCTTGGGTGGGTGGGGGTGATACTGCCCAACAACAGACTCATTATTCCCAATTATGCCTCCCCTAACATCCATCATAAAGTCCTGTTGTAAAGCATGTGGAAGGCCCATTAAAGGGTGCTATTAAAGAAGTCCACATGGGGTTGATGGAGATGGAGTGTGGGCTGGGTAGTAGAGCTAAGGAACACTAGCTAACGGTACCCTCTGGGCTCCTCTGGAAAGTTTTACTGCTCCTGTGTGGAGGATTGAGGTAGTAAGGCTGGCTTGAAGATCCACAGCACACCAGAGGCACAGTGGGCTGGATTTATGGCTCGATCAAGTTTAGTTTCATAATTAGGAACTCGGTCCTGGGAGTACTGAGATACTGTGCACATTCTAATATGTTCTGAATTATTCAGTGAGTCATCAGTTATTTTAGCTTTAAGGTGACGCCATTCCATAAGTTTGTGAAGAGGGCAAGAAGGTTGTCTCATGGGGTAAGAAATATCAGTTTCATAGAAGGTGCAGTGGAACCAGAATAAAGCATATTGTGTCTGTTATCATATGAATGGAGTTTGGCATCGGTAAGATTTTTAAATGTTTTTGAGCATACTCTTGTATACTCACTAAGGCTGCATTTATTTGATCAAAATACAGTAGCAATATTTTGAAATAATATTACACCATTACAATTTTAAATAGCTGAATTTAAATATTTTAAATTCTAATGTATGCCTGTGATGGCGAAGCTTCTCAGCAGCCATTACTCTAGTCTTTAATGTCACATGATCCTCAGAAATCATTCTAATACAATGATTTGGTGTTCAAGAAACATTATTATTATTATTATTATTATTATTATCACCAGAAACATTATTATCATCTTATCGTCATAATCAAAAATTGCCTAACTTTTTCTTTTTCTTTTTTTTTTTTTTTTTTTGTGGAAACATTTTTTCAGGATTGTTTGATGAATTCCATCCATCCATCCACGGAAAAAAGGTATACATTTCTTTCAAAAATTATTATAAATATATTATCATTATTATAACATTTTTATTAAATAAAAACTAATATACCAATATAAATGTAATATTTGTGCTGTGGGCAAAATAAAGCTGAAGGAATAACATTTCCAAGCATAATTCATAATGCAGTCGCTCTGGCCTCCCTGTTGTGTTTGTTATTTTGGCTCTGTATTTTGCTTCTAAAACTGCTTAGTCGGCTACCTGCTGTCCTCTTGCTGGGAATAGTTTGCTGTAACAGCCAAAGGTAGCATTCACCTGGCCTTATCTTCCTGTGCACTGTCGCTTATGGTCTGATTAGACGTGAGGCCTGTGATCTCACACTAAGGTGCCCTTAATGCAAAATGCTCTTTGAAGAGGCAGGGAAGAAATCAGATTACTCCCCTAAAACTGGGGGGCATTCAAGTCACCTGTGACAGACAGCCCAGCAGAGCATTCCCTATGAAGGTCAGTCTCAGCTGACCTGTGCATCACTCTATTCATGTTTGCTGTTGCCTTCCAGCACAAACCCAATTACTACGGCCTGCTTTGACAGTCAGCTCCTGATACGCACAGCATGGTCACATTCACTGAAATCATTTTAGGCAATACAGAACCATGATTAACAAAATTTGAGAGAAAAAGATTAAGGTTATTAAAAATATATATTTCTGTCAGGACCACTATCATCGAAGATGATTGACAATTAGCATATAGTTTGGATTGGCAGTATGGGTCTTGTTTTGGGCAAGAACTCCCTGCGTATCCATGCAGCCTAGCATGGATGAGAGCAGTGATATATACAGAACAGAACCAACAATGTATTGCAGATATCATTAATGTCAATATTACAATGTACAACATAATTTGTGAATTTAGTGAATCAGAATGACAAATCCTGACTGACGAGAGGAGGAACTGGGGATGGAGGACGGTAATTAGCTCCGGAGAAACACGATAGCTGCTGATAATAATGAAGGAGCTTATATATGCATGCTGCAATAGAAATCGTATTCCTATAGGTAGACGTGATCAGCTGACAGTCAGGTGACCCGAGCTTGATTAGCGTGACCTGCTAGAACACCTGTTTCAATACACTCTTAAAAATTATGTTAAAAATGAACACGAGGATTCATAACACATTTTGTGTACTACAGACACATGATGTGTAAATATTGTGTTCAGCTGTTTACAAAATTACTGTGTAAAACACATTTAGTAGTGCATGTTTATATAAAAGGCATATTTTCTGTTGCAAATACTCAACGGGCAGTGTCAGCTTCAACAATTGGATTTATTTGTGTGTTTGCAAATGTGAAGAAAGCATTTTAACTCGCTGGGGAAAAACAACTTTTGCCGCGCCTGCGCAGTGCAGATCTCTGTATCTGGCGGTAGAACTTTTAGCATAGCTTAGCATACATCATTGAATCGGATTAGACCATTAGTATCTCGTTCAAAAATGACCAAAGACTTTCAATATTTTTCCTATTTAAAACTTGACTCTTCTGTAGTTACATTGTGTACTAAGAACGACGGAAAATTGGAGAAAATGGAGAAAACGGTGGTTATCTAGCTCATTTCAATTATCATATAGTGACAATGTGGGCAGATCATTAATTTAGTTGATATAGTTAATTTAGTTTAGTAATTAAATTTACTTGGATATTTAGTTGAAAATTTTGTGTCCCCAACTGAGCAAGCCAAGCCAAAGGCGACAGGACATCAAGGAACTTTGCTACCGTACCATGGGTGCAGCGGCACAATGATATTACGCAGCGCCTGAAAATAGGCTAACTTCTGTCAACATAACCAACGTGACAGCCTGCTTGCACAGAGAGCGTGCCTTGTAACCATGGAGACGTTTGTGAAAGACGATTCAGAAGATACTTACTTTGGTGCAGATCCTGAAATGCATCTATTTGAACCGGAATAACAGTTACACTGAAGATGAGCTTTTGGAATGTGAAAGGCAAGAAAGTGTGGCTGAACAGACTGGGGCAGAAGGGAGGAGGAGAGCAGATGCAAACCTTTACAACACACAGAACCATGGCTAATTGCACAGGTAAATCCACTACCTAATTTGCCGGCTGCAACTCTGCAACTACACAAACTTAGGCTGAATCATTCACTATTCCCTACGTTAGTCCACTAATACAGTTCACTTGAAGGAGTGAATGAAAACAAGTGAGTGAATTTGGACATCCACTGGGTGTACATTGGCTGTACACACATTATTGCGGTGCAATGTGGGATTGAATGAGTGCACTCAATACCATCCACTATGGTTTCGGACACCACTACAAATGGCTGTCCCCTCAAATAATGTCCTTTTTGAGGGTATAGTGGGTGATTTCGGATTCAGCCTTAGTGCCGGTCATGTTGGAAGTTACCTAGCTGGGGACTATTTTCAGGCGCTGGATAATATCAAAGTTCCTTGATTATTATGCAGGAATGAGAGTATAGTCCCTAGCTATATCGGTCTAGAAAATCATAACTTTTATTTTCCTCATTTTCCGTCATTCTTAGTACACAGTGTAACTACAGAAGAGTCAAGTTTTAAATAGGAAAAATATTTAAATTCTTTGGTCATTTTTGAACGAGATGCTAATGATCCGATTCAATGATGTATGCTAAGCTATGCTAAAAGTGCTACCATCAGATCCGGAGATCGGCTGAATGGATTCGAAAACGGTAAAACTCAACTGTTTAACTCTAGGGGAGTTGGAAAATGAGCCTATTTTTTAAAAAAAGGGGATTGTTCCTTTAAGAAGAAGCGCGTTTCCAATAGCACTATAGCTTTATGAACAAGAGTGTTTCCAATAGCACTACAGCTTTAAGAATGACGTGTTTCCAATAGCACTGTAGCTTTAAGAACACACGTTTCCAAAATAAACTATAACTTTAAGAACGAACATAGATAACAGAATCAACGCTGAGCTGACTCAGCTGAACAATGACTGTTACCACAGCAGAAATGATTCTGTTTGCACCATGAATCATTATTTCCTGTCCCTATAACCACAAGTTGCTTGATCTGTGCCTTATAAAGCACCACAACAACAAAAGCAACCTGACTTAAGTTTAATGCACAGCATGTTGCAGCACAAGCAAGTTGCCAATGACAACAGATTTAATGCACATTTGCCAATACGATTGCGTTAGCCTAGCACAAGCATTTGCTGAAAATGACTAGAAGCCTGAGCAACATGGATGGCCTTAGCAACGAGCAGTTGCCAATACCCTGATAGCTTTTAGCAATGAGCATTAAAAAGGAACTTAGCTTAGCTTCGCGAAAACATTCAGGGATGAATGGAGAGTGAAATATATCAACCTGTGATGAGGATGCTTGATCTCCTTCTTCATGCGGTGATCTCATCTGAATTGTTCTTAGTTCAGTTACTTAGTAGGCTATAACTTCAGCGAGTCCATGTCAACAATGCAGCGATGTGAGAAGCAATGCCAACTCAGTATCAGGAATGGATCGTTACCATTTGCTGTTGCTGTGATTTCATATGACTGACTGGTTGGTAGAGGGGAGAGGTCATTGTCCCGCCCTTGTGCCAGTAAACACGTCATTAGAGAAGACAAGAGATGTCATTGCAATAGGAAGAAGTTATTTTGATTAAATCTTACAAAAGGCACAGAATTTAAAAAATACAAATTAATTATTTGCATGGATAAATCATTTATAATAAAAACTCCTGAAATATTCCATTAAACAAATAAGTAATACTTTGGCATCCATTTTTTTTTTTTTTTTTTTTTTTTTTTTTTTCATCCAGTTGTGTTTAAGAAAAATAAATATGACTCCAATCTTTCTATCATTAATAAAAAGTGGTAAAAAAGTGTTATACTCAATTCATTCAGAAGTATTTTTTCTCTCTTACTATTATTATTATTTTTTATATATATATATTGATGGGCATAGCACTGCATTGGGTTCATGCCTGCCAGACACTTGAAAAAATAAATAAAAATAATGTGTTTTTTTCATGAGGAGGCACACAAAGCAGCATCCAGGCACTTGAGGGAACAAACAATGCTTGAGGGAGTGAACCATCTTAAGGTAAATATTATCAGTGAATCATTCTCAGTATGCTGTTGAATGGGTTCTGAAAGAGCTTTCAAAGCTATGCAAAGACTATATGCCATATAGCTGAGGGGTTTTTGAAAGTCTTATTAATATGTATGAGTTTGTGGATAGGTATGTTAGAGTATGAATGGAAAGATAGCTTTCTGTTTATTGAAAATATTTAAAAACAACATTTCCATAAAATTCTAAACAAATTAAATAATGAATATGAATGAAACTACTGATGTGGACAAAATAAATATAATAATTTAGTCTGAAACACACACACACACACACACACACATATATATATATATATATATATATATATATATATATATATATATATATATATATATATATATATATATATATATATATATGTGTGTGTGTGTATATATATATATATATATCCTGATATTCTGAGATGATCTATTATTAGAACAGCAGTTGTTCTGCTCGTCATCAAACTTATGAGAAGTTACTTAACAGATTTTAAAGTTTTCAGGCTCATTCTCCATCCTTATGTGCCCTCTACAGACAGACAGAGGAACTAACTGCACTGCTGTGGCTGCATTCTCTCTTTTTCCCAGATGAAATAAGACAAGGACATGTACATTTAATGCAGGCTCATAAAACATTTTGGAAGAGGGAGGGGTTGACCTAGAAACATGGGTTTGTCGACAGTGGGAAAAGAGCCCTAAAGCGCTTTACTGGGGCTGTGCAGAAATCCTAAATCTAAACAGTGGAGGGCAGTGAGCTCTGAGGCTTTTATACACCAAGCAAAGAACGGGTGAATTTCTTTTTTCTTGCACCCTCTCTCTGTCTCTCTCTCTCTCAATTTTTCCCCCCTCTCAACCATGACAGAAAGTTTCTGACTGGCTTTTGTGTACTTTTTGTTAAGCTCTGTCTTCACCCTTTCTGTCTCGTCTCACTCTTTCCTTCTTTTGAAATAAACAAATATAACGGTATAAAAATAAATATATAAATAAATCAACAGTAAAAACAGTAATCAGCCCACATCGTTTCACAGTGTGATTGTGAGTGCTGGCTGACACATTCGTCTCAGGCGAGGACGCTTAAGAGCCTTCTTAGATTTATAATTCTCCATAGGACCGACCTCAGATTTATATAGAAAAGCTTAATTGAAGGGACATGAGCACACAGGACATCAGAATTAATTTAATTACATTTGATTTAATGATTTAAACCATTTTTATATATATTTATACAATGGTTAGTTCTAGTCCTTGAATCTGATTGGTTGAGAGGTCTCTCCAACTATGCAATATTCTACCAGTATCAACAGGGAACCATTTCACCGTTTGTATCACTCCGCTTGCAGAATTACTCACAGCCAATGCCATGGCGGACAAGCACACCCTAATTTTACAAACACCACTGTTGTTGTGTCACGAAATGTAGTTTTCAGATTTTTTCTTTATTTTTAATTTTTTCTTTCTTATAGGCGAGAATGTAGTTGTTTAAACTAAAAAATTAAAAAAAATAAATGCTGTATATTTAAAAAGATAGCGCCTATTTGAACATTTGCTTCAGTGTTTTCGGAGATGTGAGCGCCATGCTGTCAGTGGCCGTTCAGACTCATGTTCCCACCAAGAACAACCTCATCTCGGCCAGTCCTTCAGGAATTTGCCGCTGATAACACGATCACATGAGAATGCATATCAATAGTACGAGTGTGCAATGTCGTGGAATGTATACGCCAAAATGAGTTTTGGCGTGCAAATGGTACGCAGTTTTTCGCATGCATATGAAACGCACTTTACTTTACTCATTTTGGCGTATACATTCCACGACATTGCACACTCGTACTATTTATACGCATTTTCGTGAGATCTGGCTCTATTAAACATGAGGTATAATTCATTTGGGGTATACCAAATGGGCAATCTTTCCATTTATTAATCTATTACTTGTTTCAGATTAAATCAATTTGGCTAAGGGCAACATTTTATTTGTATTTATTATACAACCCTTTATTTATTCTTTTATATTTTATTATACATAAAATCCGTGGATTAAAATTGTAAAATTGTTTAATCCACAGCTAGCCTTGGATTATTACATATTACATATTAGCGTGGCTGTGATTGATTCATAGAATCCATTAAAATAATAATAATAATAATAATAATAATAATAATAATAATAATAATAATAATAAAAAAAAAAATAAAAAACAAAGTATTTTATTTATTTATTTATTTATTTATTTATTTATTTATTTATTTATTTATTTATTTATTTGTTTGTTTGTTTGTTTGTTTGTTTGTTTGTTTGTTTATTTAATTTTTATGGACACTTAAAGGGTTAGTTCACCAAAAGATTTAAATTGTGGTCTTAATATTGTGAAGCACTCTGTCTAGTTTATGTGCAGACAGATCTTTTTTTTTTTTTTTTTTTGGCCACTGTGTAACAGACTAACAATTACCAAACTCCACTGAATGGATAGTTTTGTGTTGTGTTTTGTAATGAGTGTTAAGAGGTTGAAGCCACTTTATGTGATGTCTGTTCAGTCATTTTGTCTGCAACCATAATGTAATGTCTTTAAAGTATCTTTGTTGGGTGACTTTTTTTCATTAAACATTGATATATTAATTCCAGTTAAAAAAACATATAATGTAATTAATTCAAGCAAAACGTAATTGATTGACACCATTAAGTTAACATACTCTACCAGCCTAGATTCAGTAAAAACCAATAAGATATGTTAATATGATTTTCCTGCTGGTTTCTGCTATACATAAATTATGAGACATGAAACAGCATATGCATGTCCACTGCCACCATTCACTTGGTTACTCTTAGCTTCAAAAGACTCACAGGGTGCACCACAACAGATGAATGAGAATATTGCAAGCAGATGACCGCCATCTGGGAGGAAGTCTGACCACTTGGCGCAGACCTGTGGTGTATCCAATGAGATATAATGGAAAAGATGGTTGCAAAGATGCAGGACACCAAACAACAATTAATGCATTACTTGTGATTGAAGAAGACAGATTATCCCAGTAATGCCTTTGAGGTAATAAATCCGAACTTTAGTTTGGATTTAAGGACCGTTCACACAATGACTGATAACCATACATATAACTATAAGGATGTATAAGCATCCACACCAACCCATGATAATGCATGATTTGTGCGCTGCAGTTTAAGATTTCCCTATTCTCATAGAATTAGAATGATTATTAAAACGTTATAGTTATAGTTAGTTTCCTTGGTTTGAACGGACCTTTAAGCAAAGTGTTCATTTTTAAAATTATAGAACCAAACAAAAATGCTGTCATGATTTACTCGCTGTCATATAAACTGACTTTTTTTCTTTCTTTTTTTTTTTTTTTTCTTCTTCTGTAGAACACAAAATATATTTTGAATAACATTGGGATCCAAACAACACTGAACCCCATTTACTTTAATTGTATGGATGGACACACACACAAAACGTTTAGAATGACACAAGTATGTTAAAATGATGACAGAAGTGTTATTTTAGGGTTAACTACCCCTTTGGTCATTTCAAGAAACTGTAGCAGGATATATGAAAATGAGTCAAGCTCTGCTTGCTTGAGGGAAAAACAATGGAGATTAGGTGTGCAACTAAAAAGCTGTTCCATCTGGTACACGGGCAGCCCATGAAACAGCCCATATATGTGGCAGCCAGAGCATTGAGGGCAAAACACTCCAAATGGAAGCAGCATCAGCTTTCCTGGCAGCAGGACTGCAAAATGGATAACGAGTCAGGAAATGCAATGCGTATCTGCAGCAGGTACACAATAGTTTTAGTCTTTCCACTCTCATGAAGCGACAAGGAGACTTTGATAAAATAATGAGGATTTACGGGAGTGGCTTCTAGGTTTCATTCAGTTGGTCAGATAGATGAAGGCTGCTGATTCCTCTCCCAGCAGGTTCTCTGTGCTCCCGAAGCATTGTGTGAGAGGAAATGATGGTGAGCAGAGGGCCATCTGTTGTGCCACTTGGCACGCCTGCTCCTGCCAGGGTCTTTTCAGGTGGGAACTGGAGAGATTCCCTCCAGCGTGGTGTGAACAAGGTGCACACAAGATAAAAATCTGCTCAGTATTCACACATTTCACACCACTTACATCTCCAGATGTGCAGAAGGATCTGCACGTTTATTTGCCTGCACGTTAATTCACCTTCTGCGATAGAGTTGTTGCCATTTGTCAATGGATTAAGAAGATCAGTCGGAACTGAGTTACTTTTCTCAAATTTGCAAAAAACTTTCCTTTTAGTTCCAGAGTGAAACACAGCATGTGGCAGCCTTTTTAGAATCCACTTGCAAACAACACACACAAAAAAAT
This sequence comes from Paracanthobrama guichenoti, assembly GCA_018749465.1. Classification (NCBI taxonomy): domain Eukaryota; kingdom Metazoa; phylum Chordata; class Actinopteri; order Cypriniformes; family Gobionidae; genus Paracanthobrama; species Paracanthobrama guichenoti. The sequence goes on from CM031949.1 coordinate 33,058,227, forward strand.
TAAACACACATTACATGACTTATGATGTAGACAGCGCCACATGTGTTCCATTAGACCCATGTTAATTATTCAACCATTTATAAGCAAAGAAAATAAATAAAAACTCGCGATGACTTCTGTCTGACGGGGAAGTTGGCTAGCGAGGAGACTTAATCAGCGTTTGAGTGCTTCACTGTTTTATCTTTGTCTGACTGCAGTTAAGTGAGCCCTCCTGTCCTTGATGGAGGGATATGGCAGTAGTGACACAGCGGATGAGAGAGCTCCAGCCTTGGTCAGGGGAAAGTCATTTATTTCCGTTGACCTGCTCGGTCAAGTGGATTGAAGCTGAGCCTCTCGTTTCACTCTCTTTCTTTACAACCCCTGCCCCCGTCCCTCCCTTCCCCATCTCCCTCCTTTTTCTTTTCCCTTGCTGAGTGCTGACACCATTCCTGCAATTACAGCACACAGCAAGGATGATGGGACTAAGATTTTGCTCTGTTACAAGAGTTGAGACCTCGTCCCTCACACTGACACCATTAAGCTGTCCTTTTGGGGAGGGGCTTAAAGTGTTGGGATAGTGTAAAAGTTGCTACCCTCCACCTCTTCAACAGAGCTATGAAAGTGCTTTGGATGAGCCCAGATTAGAACCCAATTTTAAAGGGTTAAGGCATTACAAAGGACACTGAGAGATGTGACCTAGCTCACATTTAACAGGTTTCCTTCTGGACTCGGCCGCATGGAGGCCGCTATTAAAAGTCCATTTCATCTTTAGGGAGGACTCCCTCTGTTAGCGATCATTTTTCAGCTCCAGCAGCACCTAGTGTCAGAAGATTCACTGGTACCATCGACACAATGCGTTAAAGTGCTGTGTAGAAGGCTCTGACAAAAGAAGGCATCAAGTGTTGTGTAGAATTGAACTCCATGCGAGTAGTATCTTCTTCCGAGGCCTGAAAGCAGAAGGCACACAAAAGGTGGAAAGCATGGAATTTGTATAAGCGCTGAAGTCGCACAAGAGGTTGTTTAACGCGGATTTAATCCAGCCTTCCGTCTCTGCCTAGAGCTCTTAATCTCTTTACAGCTAAATTTATCACGCGATAACCGACTCTTCACTGATTCATTTCCAACTGCACAAATGAAAGAACTGCTGAATTACCACTGGTGTGTCGCCTGCTTCCCTGTCTTTTGAAAGTAATACCTTGCATTATTTGATTTTCTGCATACATTTATTAGCTTTTAGGGAATGTGCTAAAATCTTTCAAAGATTCAAATTTATTCATACATAGATTGCCTGTTCTCTTGCAGTAGGGAATCAATCTCTAAATATAAAAATAATAATGATAAAAAATTATATATATATATATATATATATATATATATATATATATATATATATATATATATATATATATATATATATATATATACTCACCTAAAGGATTATTAGGAACACCTGTTCAATTTCTCATTAATGCAATTATATAATCAACCAATCACATGGCAGTTGCTTCAATGCATTTAGGGGTGTGGTCCTGGTCAAGACAATCTCCTGAACTCCAAACTGAATGTCAGAATGGGAAAGAAAGGTGATTTAAGCAATTTTGAGCGTGGCATGGTTGTTGGTGCCAGACGGGCCGGTCTGAGTATTTCACAATCTGCTCAGATACTGGGATTTTCAGGCACAACCATTTCTATGGTTTACAAAGAATGGTGTGAAAAGGAAAAAACATCCAGTATGCGGCAGTCCTGTGGGCTAAAATGCTTTGTTGATGCTAGCGGTCAGAGGAGAATGGGCCGACTGATTCAAGCTGATAGAAGAGCAACTTTGACTGAAATAACCACTCGTTACAACTGAGGTATGCAGCAAAGCATTTGTGAAGCCACAACATGCACAACCTTGAGGCGGATGGGCTACAACAGCAGAAGACCCCACCGGGTACCACTCATCTCCACTACAAATAGGAAAAAGAGGCTACAATTTGCACAAGCTCACCAAAATTGGACATTTGAAGACTGGAAAAATGTTGCCTGGTCTGATGAGTCTCGATTTCTGTTGAGACATTCAGATGGTAGAGTCAGAATTTGTCGTAAACAGAATGAGAACATGGCTCCATCATGCCTTGTTACCACTGTGCGGGCTGGTGGTGGTGGTGTAATGGTGTGGGGGATGTTTTCTTGGCACACTTTAGGCCCCTTAGTGCCAATTGGGCATCGTTTAAATGCCACGGCCTACCTGAGCATTGTTTCTGACCACGTCCATCCCTTTATGACAACCATGTACCCATTCTGTGATGGATACTTCCAGCAGGATAATGCACCATGTCACAAAGCTCGAATCATTTCAAATTGGTTTCTTGAACATGACAATGAGTTCACTGTACTAAAATGGCCCAGATCTCAACCCAATAGAGCATCTTTGGGATGTGGTGGAACGGGAGCTTTGTGCCCTGGATGTGCATTCCACAAATCTCCATCAACTGCAAGATGCTATCCTATCAGTATGGGCCAACATTTCTAAAGAATGCTTTCAGCACCTTGTTGAATCAATGCCACGTAGAATTAAGGCAGTTCTGAAGACGAAAGGGGGTCAAACACAGTATTAGTATGGTGTTCCTAATAATACTTTAGGTGAGTGTATATATATATATATATATATATATATATATATATATATATATATATATATATATATATATATATATATACACACAAACCTGATTCCAAAAAAGTTCGAAGACTGTACAAATTGTGAATAAAAACAGAATGCGATGATGTGGAAGTTTCAAATTTCAATATTTTATTCAGAATACAACATAGATGACATATCAAATGTTTAAACTGAGAAAATGTATCATTTTAAGGGAAAAATAAGTTGATTTTAAATTTCATGGAATCAACACATCTCAAAAAAGTTGGGACAAAGCCATGTTTCCCACTGTGTGGCATCCCCTCTTCTTTTTATAACAGTCTGCAAACGTCTGGGGACTGAGGAGACAAGTTGCTCAAGTTTAGGAATAGGAATGTTGTCCCATTCTTGTCTAATACAGGCTTCTAGTTGTTCAACTGTCTTAGATCTTCTTTGTCACATCTTCCTCTTTATGATGCGCCAAATGTTTTCTATGGGTGAAAGATCTGGACTGCAGGCTGGCCATTGCAGGCTGGATCCTTCTTCTACACAGCCATGATGTTGTAATTGATGCAGTATGTGGTCTGGCATTGTCATGTTGGAAAATGCAAGGTCTTCCCTGAAAGAAACGATGTCTGGATGGGAGCATATGTTGTTCTAGAACTTGGATATACCTTTCAGCATTGATGGTGCCTTTCCAGATGTGTAAGCTGCCCATGCCACACACACTCATGCAACCCCATACCATCAGAGATGCAGGCTTCTGAATTCTGAACTGATAACAACTTGGGTTGTCCTTGTCCTCTTTAGTCCGGATGACATGGCGTCCCAGTTTTCCAAAAAGAACTTCAAATTTTGATTCGTCTGACCACAGAACAGTTTTCCACTTTGCCACAGTCCATTTTAAATAAGCCTTGGCCCAGAGAAAACGCCTGCGCTTCTGGATCATGTTAAGATATGGCTTCTTTTTTGACCTATAGAGTTTTAGCCGGCAACGGTGAATGGCACGGTGGATTGTGTTCACCAACAATGTTTTCTGGAAGTATTCCTGAGCCCATGTTGTGATTTCCATTACAGTAGCATTCCTGTATGTGATGCAGTGCCGTCTAAGGGCCCGAAGATCACGGGCATCCAGTATGGTTTTCCGGCCTTGACCCTTATGCACAGAGATTGTTCCAGATTCTCTGAATCTTTGGATGATATTATGCACTGTAGATGATGATAACTTCAAACTCTTTGCAGTTTTTCTCTGAGAAACTCCTTTCTGATATTGCTCCACTATTTTTGGCCGCAGCATTGGGGGAATGGTGATCCTCTGCCCATCTTGACTTCTGAGAGACACTGCCACTCTGAGAGGCTCTTTTTATACCCAATCATGTTGCCAATTGACCTAATAAGTTGCAAATTGGTCCTCCAGCTGTTCCTTATATGTACATTTAACTTTTCCGGCCTCTTATTGCTACCTGTCCCAACCTTTTTGGAATGTGTAGCTCTCATGAAATCCAAAATGAGCCAATATTTGGCATGACATTTCAAAATGTCTCACTTTCAGCATTTGATATGTTATCTATATTATATTGTGAATAAAATGTAAGTTTATGAGATTTGTAAATTATTGCATTCCTTTTTATTCACAATTTATACAGTGTCCCAATGTTTTTGAATCGGGTTTATATATATATATATATATATATATATATATATATATATATATATATATATATATATATATATATATATATATATATATATATATAACTCTTTCACACACCTGCATTTAAAAAAAAAAAGTTGTCAGTCAGCGCCAGCATTTTTAATCATTTTCACAAAACTTTCATGGCCCCCAGAATATTTTGTTGTATTTGTTTTGTTGTACTTTCAAAAGAAAGGACATACCCTCAAAAAAAAAAAAAAAGTTTTCTTCTATTCTAGCTTCATGCATTTCTTGTTTATCAACTTGAATGTGGGTAAGTTTCATAAAAAAGCAATATTTGGAGCAAAAAGCTGAGAAAATCACTTTTTTTTTTTTTTTTTTTTTTTTTTTTTTGTCGAAGACTACATCCAGATCAGATTCAGAATGATGATCAAAACATAGGTGGAGTAGATCGAATCCATCGACACCCCCAAAGCTTGAACAGTCCTATAGCTCGTCCTGGGTAGAGCTTTCATGCGGTAACATTAGGCAGCATTGATTTATATGCTGTTTAATGTAAATTGTGTTATTTTACATATGCATCTTCTTACATATATGCTATGTTTTTATCAGGGGATTTAGTACTCATTCAGAAGATGCGTCATAGCGCCCCCTACCATATAACAGCGAAAACACAGAAAGACCGAAATTTCTGTCAATGGCGGGGAAAGAGTTAACAAGGTTAAATAATGCTTTATGTATAGGTTTAAAGTGGTGTTTAAAAAAAGGCTGAATGTAAGTGCTTTTGCGTTCTGTTGATAGGCTATTTTACAGATGCACTAATCAGATCTGTGGCTTAATGGACCCTAGGCATATCTCATCTGAAGAATCAATCATAACTTCATTTTTATGCTATTGAACACACATGCTGATGTCATTTACATCACTCCATTGAGATCAATCAACATATTTTCCCAGCATCTCGGTATCAGCACGCTCTCCAAATCGTGACTCCGACTGCATGCAAAATAATCTCAGATATAGATATTGCATGGGCGCATTTACACCACATAGCAATAAAACTTAAGCGCAAACATAGTCAACAAATGAATGGAAGTGATGGATTACCTAAATATTAAAAGAATAACAGCAAAAAAAAAAAAAAAAAAATGGTATGGCTAAGAAAGAACTGTTAGCATGGACATCAGCCATGATAATGGCAGCTGAGTCAATGTCAGAGAGGACAAGTCCTCTTCATCTCAACTCTAATAGAGAATGACTCCACTGAATTGCACCAAGCAACAGCATCTGAGAGTAAGCGCATTGCTATTCAACCAGCATCACATATCAGGTTTAACAAGTTGAGACCTACAGTATGTGTGGTTAGACTACAGACGAGAGGGGAGGGAGGTGAGCCATTTCCCTCTTTCTCCTGCTTTTTCATTTGGTGCCTTTAATGTGACAGCGCCACACAGTCGTTTACAATGACACCAGAACCTTTATTGTTTCAAACACATTGCCCTTGAACAATGTGAAATGCATACTCCGTGAGGTTTGTTCAAGATCACTTTGGATAAAACCTTTGTTATTCTCAATTTGTTTCCAAGGGAATTCCTAAGAGGTTACATGTTTTGCTTTTAAATTGCAAGGTAAAAAGCTACTTAGATATGGACTGTTTGAGCCCAAATACAAATATGCACTGTGGGTTTCACTTTTGCATGATAGACTTCAATACAATACTCACCTTGTGTTATGTTCGTCACTCCCTGGATTTATAATTTGTGTGATTGCAATAGGCAAGTTATTTTCACCCTAAAGTGTGTGTTCCTTGAGATAATCAAGGTTATGTTATTTTATTAGAGCATCTGTGGTTTAATTGTGCGACTGCTTAACCTGAAGGGACTGACTGTGATATCCCAATGATTTTTATTTTTATTTTTTTATTGCTAATTAATTCTATCGACATCAGTGTAGGCTATTTTCTCCAGTCCATACACATTCACTGATAACATTGACAAAGGGACATTGCTTTAGATGTCTGGCAAGGAAAAACATTGCTATTAAGTTTTATGAGAATACTTCATTTATTATCACCTACAAGGAAGCGAAAGCATCTGTTCCTGAAGGCCAACACTTGTTGGCTGGTCAAAAGAGAGGAAATAAGCACTTGGTCTCGGGCTGTTTTTCTCTCTTTTGTAACTATTTTCATTATAACCAAACAATAATCCAGAATAAAAGCAGATTTTAAGCATTTAGAACTTTGCACTTCAGTGTTCAATAAAACTTGTGACTATATGGAATTGTAACACAATGTAACATGCAAGAGGATCATCTAAATTATTATAGCTAAACTACCATGCACTTGACTTTCCTTTCGATACAGTGCTATTGCATTTTGGGCCAGGGAGGATTTGCAAGTCCTTAAGAAGTATTACATCATTTTCAATAACCCACTGCTATTACAAAATTTTATGTTTGCTCAACTGCACATTCATATCCTTGTTATGAATGAATAATCTTCCAAGTTTGAGACTGTAAAACATTGAAAAACATGCACGGGAGCACAACAGACAGCAGCAGTGCTAGGTCAGATGTTTTTTTTTTTTGTTTTTGTGGAGAAAAAGAAGAGAGAATATTAGCTTCAGGGTTGAGTCCTCTGTTCACCCAGCTTTGCTAGCAAGGTTAAGTTATAAATATAAGAGACTGCTGTCTAAAGCCTTGAAGCGATCAAATTTGACTGTACTTACATTATTCTGTATATTTATTTATTCAGATTTTTTAAAAGAAGTATGGCTAGAAAATCCTGCTTTTCTCCATCGCAAGGGTAGAACTAGGACTTTTACAGTTTTTTCCCTCCACCTAAGCTATAAAACACCCTTAAACTGTCATGACTTTCCAACCCTAAACATACTTTATGCAGACCTGTTCCCTTGGTAGTTAAAAGGCAACAAATATAATAAAGCCAAATATTCTCCCTGGATGTCTCTCATAATTGGCCATATGGACTTGTTCAGATGAAAGATTTCTCTCTTGGAGGCAGATGTGCGGGGTTATGGACTTAGCTTAGTGACTGTCATGCCATGGCATCCACTAGTCCCTGGCAATGCCATCCTACATTATGTCTCTGAAGCTACTTTAGAACTTGAGCCATATGTTCCTCAGTGTTTGAGAGGGGGGAGGTTCTTAATTATTTTATTTGGCTTTCATAGTAGATGTCCAGACCTTTGAGAGGTGGATATGTATAAAACAAAATGAATTGTATTTAACCAACCAACCAACCAAACAAATAAATAGATACGTCTCTCCGTCCGTTGTTTCCTTCCATTCCTTTTAACAAATATTTACTATTAGTTAAGGAGTTTAGGGTACAGTCAATTTTGTAGTGCTATTACTGACATTCAAATTGTCAAAGATAGGTTAAGATAGGTTGTTTTTTTATTTAAGCACAAAGCTTAAATGTTTACTCAGTATTGCAAATTAAAGTGAATTCCTGCTTCCCTGCCGAGCTAAAGTAATTCAGTTTCAAGAGTGTGTATTCATTTGGCAGATGCCAGACATGGGGTCCCTTTAAGGTCGGCCCAGGTTGTGGGCTTCCAACCCTTGGTGCTATTTGCATAATGGAATTATGGGAACTATGCTGTGTCTTTAGTGGACCATTAGGCAGAACTTTGCTGGATTGTAATTAGTGGCTTCTGCCCTTAACCTTCATTAACATGCAAATGCAAATCCTACTCTGGAAAAAATGCACGGCACATTGGAGCAAAAATGCCAAAACGATTAACAGGCAATCCATGGCTAAACTGCCTATTTTTATTTATCACTTTTGAAATATCTTTATGAAGGATGACGAGGGAGATGATAACAGTGCATAGTTTATGTGGTTGCTGTTTAACTGTTTAACTTAAACATTGTCAGCATTGTTATGATGTTATATTATTGTGTAATCACATACGTGTGTGAGTGTGTGTGTATATATATATATATATATATATATATATATATATATATATATATATATATATATATATATATATATATATATATATATAGTAGCAAATTAGCTCAGAGGGGAAATATTAATAATTATTCATAACTCGTGATTATTCATTATGATTATTCATTATGAATATTTGAATCAGTTAATGATTTACCTTGATGTGGCTATATTAACATTACAATCAATCAGTCAGTCAGTCAGTCAGTCAGTCAGTCAATCAATCAGTTCATCCTGTGAATGCTCAGTATTGATTATTAATTAATTCTAAGAAAAGGATATTTTTCATGACCACGAAAAAAAAAAAAAAAATTGTATTTACAGCGCTTAGAGCACATAACAAGACAATTTGTTTGCAGGCAGGGATTCAGAACCAAACATATATTATATATATATAGCGTCTGAGGTGAAATCGCAGGAGAAAGTCTTGATAGTTCGGTCAAGATGTTGTAATCGATTTCTTCTGCATTGACTGAAGAAGAAATTATGAGCTTGCATGGTTGTTTCGACTCTCTCGAGGTTGAGGAAGTTGCACATGCCTTGAGGTATTGGGTCTGCTGGCCCACCAGCCATGTGGTGGCATCGGGTTTCCTGTCCCACACACACACATAGCTTGAGGTGTGTGTAAGCCCACCATGCCTGGAGGGCCTGCCGGGCGAAGGCCCGAAGACACAGAGTGTCAGTTGTAGGCATGAGGGAGAAGAGAGAGAGGGCGGATCTTTGCGTCTCCCTTTAAGTTTTTGAGAAGTCCAACTTTTTGTTTATAGTTTATACTAAGTTTATAGTCGAGTTGACTAATGGATTTGTTGGGATTTCCCAGCGGGAGATTTTATGGCTCCTTTGTTTCAAGCATGATTCAATGGGTCTTTGCCCATTTATACTCCATTTAATACAACAAACACACACTGCCTCCTCTGAGGAAGGGACATATATAAAAGTGTAAGCTGTGAAATGAGCATTAATTTGATAGGAGATAAGACATATATGAGGTTACATGGACTAGTGAGTTGCTCATAAGATATGGATAAATTAAATACCATACAAGAGACCATTTACAAAACAAAATTGTACACGCAATGTCCTATGGTGCATGTTCATTTATAGAACACTTTTTCTATAAACGTGTGTGTTACATGCATGGCCGCAGGTGCTGAGGTTGGCTGCATGGCTACAGGTGCTACGTTTTTTTATTTTTTTTTTTTTTAATGTTTTTTTATTTATTCATGACTTCGAGAAATTAATATAGGCTATTTCAAAAGCCAATTTTGCATGGAGTGAGTGACATGGCTATGCTGGTTGAGGACTTTCCAGTCCCCGTTATTTAAAAAGTATCACTTTATTGTTTCCATGGTGACTCATCATTGCTTGTCATGTGACACACCGCAGTCACAATAGCGCTGTATGACTGATCTGCTTTTATTTAATTTTTCCTTTTTCAGTAAAAATATTCACAAATTTGTTAACCATAGCATGAAATATCTGATATTCCGATTGTCAAATATGAGCAAGTGCATGTGTTTTGTTGTTTAAACACCTATATAATGATTGCATTAGTTGAGCTATATGCGCGATGGGTGCTGCCATTTTAGTTTGTGCTGCAGTTCAGAGAATCGGATCTATTGGATTTGCAACATGTGGATTTATCCACTTCTCCCAAAATACATAAAAGTAATTGGCCGGTGAACTGGAAGAAGAGTAGAGTAAACTTTAAAGTTACTTATACAATGTGTATCTGATATGAATAAAACTTGTCTAATTATAATAGAAAAGATTATTATTGCCGCTTCCATAGACATCAGTGTGTATTTTATTAACTTTAAATGTATTGTTTTGCTAGTACTTATGTGTATTTAAATTTCTAAAACAAAAACATTATGCAGTTGAAAGCACATCCATCTCTGGCTCAGCACCAGCCAATGCTCAAAAGCACATTTGAATTTAGCAGTTGATCACGTGATGCACTGACTGTTCTAATCACACCAATGTGATTGTACAGTCCAGGGACCAGCCAAGACTGATCACACAAGTGTGATTGTACCCCTGAAAAGGGTTTTAACTGGATATTTGGCTATATTATATTAAAATACAGTAAGAGAGCACAAACTAGTTGAAAAAAACAGACATTAGGCAGAATGCAACTACGACATGATGTCGTCACCACTATGCTACTTGACGCATGATGTCATCTGGCGACTTTTTGGGAAGGCTTTAGCTACTTCCCTTGAAAAATAGTTGGCAACACTCGGACCAGCATGTCTCAGAACTCATTTTAAACTTATCCATGTTCTCGTAGTCATCTGTGAAAAAAAAAAAAACTAAATATAGAGGTTTTGATTAAAGCATTCATCAGGGTTTGTTCATACATAAGTTTTTCAATTCCACTGTGATAATTATCCATTATTATTCTATGTGAATGCATTACGGAAATGTTCAACTTCTGCACTCACGTCTCGCGCATGACACAGTGTCCTAAAAATGTTAAAATAGGTTCAACTTGAAAAAAACGCATCTATTTTTTTTTTTTTTTTTTTCCACATTCCAAAACACAAGTTTTGTCTTGCGTTTTTGCTTTTAAAGTTTTGGAAAAAAAAAATGGAAAAAAAAGTGAGTTGGTCGCACCGGCGTGATCATCGACCTCAGCGGGTTAATCATGAGTTCTGAGTTCAATCTCCAAGTTGAGTTATCAAGATCGTGAAAGAAGCAGTTCTCTTCTGATTTATTGAGCTCTTCAGTGAATGTGTACTCTAACATCATGGGCTTTAAAGAAAACAGCTAAGGGATGATGCCGCGGATGGAAGAGTCTTATCATTCCCTCAACTGTGCATCATCCTTGAAAGCCCTGACACTGCCCACCAAACCATGCAGAACAACTTCTAGCTTGGTGGACAAGGCATACATGGTGGCTAGTCATGTTGGTGCATCCTTGCATATCATGGCCATCATGCAGGTGTACCAAGCAGACTTATTAAGGGACCTAGATGACATTAAATAGCTGCATTGTGCCACAAACCTTTCTCTCTGCATCACTAAGGAGACGGCCAAAGCCATTGGCAGACTTGGAAGCAGCGAAGATGCACTTATGGTTCCCCCACCTTGTGTGCTTCGGAGCAGTGTCCACCATTCGACTGTTAAGAATCATTAAAATCACTTCAGGGCACCGAACTCAGTGTTTGCAAAGCACCCGAGGTCAGTTTCAAGAGACTGATCCCTCTAGCAATTTATATAGAAGCATGGAAACTTACCAAATATATCTCAGTGGGCCCTGTGTACAGTAGAAAAGAGGTAGAGAATCGAGTTCAGGTCTCAACCACCAAGGTTCAAAGGAGTGTTGTGTACTGTGGTGGGCCCCGAGCAGGATCGGGTGTTAGAACAGGAAGTGCAGTCCCTCTTGGCAAAGGAGGCCATAGATCATGGTCCTCCTCTCGAGAGGGAATCCGACTTCTACAACTTGTACTTCAAAGTTCTGAAAAAAGGATAGGGTGTTGTGTCTGATCATAGATCTTTAGCAGTTAAACTGTTCTCTGAAGAGATTAAGGTTATAGGACTGGTTTTTCATATATTTTAAGCACTCAAAATTCTATATGAAGAGTTCAGATGCAAAAGCCTCTAAAAGCTACTTCAGTCAAAAATGAGATAACGATACTGAGAGAATGCTCTCCGCGTATAGTATAAGTTCATAAAATACTTTCACTTCAAACCCACTAAATCCCAGCCTCAGCCCATTCGGAAGTACCGGTACTTAGGTAGAAATCTATACATAGGAGCCTGACAAAAATGCTTATTTCAAAGAAAAACGTCAGACAGATTGAGAGGCTTTTGCATCCGAACTCTTCATATATCCATCCTTCCTCAACATCAGAAGTTCCTGAGTTTCGCTCTTGAGGCAAAGTGCTCCAGTACTGGTTTCTTCCATTCTGCCTAGCTCTATCCCCTCGCACCTTCACAAATGGATGTATGGATGCAGTACTAGTTCCTCTGAGACTCCAGTCACAAGTCTCCATTTGTGTTCTCAATTATATAGACGACTGGTTGTTCTTAGCCCAGTCACAAGAGATGGCGGTTTGACATTGAGATGTCGTCCTTGCTCACATAAGGTGTTTGGGGCTGAGGCTCATTTACAAAAAGAATGTTTCTCTGGGTAGTTTGGGATTCGACTACGATGCGGGCACACCTCTCTCCTACTCGTATTGAATCTATCCTGACAGCAGTCACCAGGATTAAGCTAGGCCAGGCCATCACTGTAAAACATTTTCAAAGATTGCTGGGACTCATGGCAGCTGCATCCAATGTGATACCTATGGCCTGCTGTGACCCCTGCAGTCGTGGCTCAGGTCCAAGGGGTTTTCCTTGAGGGGAAACCCATTCAGCATGTTCAGGGTTACACGCAGATGCCTCCATTCCCTGGCTATATGGAAGAAACCTTGATTCCTGTCCCAAAGCCTTGTGCTGTGAGCGTTGTGTCATGTCACATCCCTCACAGGCTTGATAGCAGTCATGGAAGGCTGCTCAGCATGGGGTCTGTGGAGAGGTCATCATCTCTCATGGCAAATAAATTGGCTGGAGATGTTTGCTGTATTTCCTGCTCTGAGGTACTTCCTCCCAGACTTCAGAGGCCATCATGTCCTGCACATACATTACATAAAACACCAAGAGGGCCTGAGGTCATGTACATCAGGTCCTCCTCTGGTCTCAGGGCAAACTGCTGTCGCTCAGATCTATAAATATATCCTTCAAGACCAGAATGTGGGGGCAGACATCCTGTCAAGGCAGGGGCTGAGGCCCGGAATGGAGACTCCACCTTGAGACTGATCAGGGCACACTCTATGAGGAGTAGGGCATCCTCAAAGGCTCTGTTGTTGGGGGTTTCCCTTCAAGAGGTCTGTGATGCTGTGGGCTGAGCCTCCTCGCTCATATTTATTAGATTTTATAGTCTAGACCTTCCTTCCATGCCAGGTTCTCGAGTGCTCTCATCCTGAGTTGTGCCGGGGGACAGGTTTCACACCAGGGTAGTCATTAGTCAGTTCATTCCCCAGTGTTTCGTTATACGATGCAGTGCAAGTTACCTCGAAAGGGAACATTTCACCTTTGTTCCCTGATAAGGGAACAAGACGCTGTGTCGATTTGCCACACCTCCTGAATGCCTGAGAGCAACTTGCTTCAGCCTATCAAAAGCTGATGCTTTTGTGTGCCGGCTTCCCTTTGTAGCTTCCGCGGTGCGTTGTCACGCTACACACATGCAAACATTTATTCATTCAGGAATGAAACACCATTGCGGTGTGTTTGCTCAGAGATGTAACCCTAACCCTCTGTATAAATGCGCATTTTATCTGGAAGATGTACTTTAGGGTATTTGTTCATCTACAATACGTCTATTAAACATTTCCTGCCAGATGTTAAGATAATTGATAATTAGAATTTAAACTGTAAAAGATGTGTATCAAATGTTTGTTATTTTGTAAGTTCTCTTTATACAGACGTCTTGAAGTATGGGAGTGGATTCTGCTTTGTGTTTGCATACTGCCCCATTTTACCCCATAAAATAGAAATCAAAACATACATAAACTGTAAACCTTTCACTATTCTGCATGGTCATGACTCCATCATTTCTATTATTAGCACATTGTTGTGCTTGTATTGCAAATATTTTTCTCTCTACCTCAGTCAGCCTATATATGTTAATACATCCAAACAATCACAAAACCATTATTGCTCAATCCATCCAAATTCTTGACTATTAATTGATTTTTATTAGCATATCAGTGAGCTACCAGCTCTCATTTTGTAATCATTATCTGCTCCAGGCGTCATATAATGGTGTTTTAATGGCAGGCAGAGATGGCATTGACACTTTAGGGTTATCAGTAAATATTAGATTTTATTGGCAATGTGCAATTTCAAATGCACTCCAGTACAATTGTAACTGTACAGTGGAGGACTGACAGAAGAGGGCCAAGGAGTGCAATACACATCATAAGATAACAATGCCGCACAATTTACAATTTGATTAGAACAGAACTTCTCACAGTGTCTCTCTACAAGGAGCATGGTAAAATAATAAAAACCCTTATCAGAGGGCAACACTGCAATAAATGTCAAGCATGCTGCAAAGTAATGATCAGAAAAGTCCAGTGGTTTCATTCATAGCTACAAAATGAAGTATAGCTTTCTGTCTATTTCATCTTGAAAAACATGCAAAGACAAGACATACAGAAAATTATGTACAATTATGTTTGTACATACACACCACTATCAGACAAAGCATGCACACAAACCACACATACACTCTGACACATGCGTCCACAGACCTTAGCCCTTTTAAACTAGCTTTATTTGCAATTCAGATCAGCTCATTTGAATTAAGTGCTTCTTTGCAATGAATACAGCTGGACTTTCCAGACATGTCAGACAAGAACCTTGCCAGAATTACCCCATGGACATGGACACATTAATCAAATGAGGAATTGGCCATTCGACAGCCCACTGAATTCACCCTTTAGTTAGGGTCACAGTGGAGATAGGTGCAGTCTATGGGTCGTTCTCCTTTTGTTAACCCTGTCTAATTAAAGTCTAAAACCAGTCCTCTATGACAGGGCTTTTATGGTGTTATTTTAATACATGCCATTTTTACACCTAATTGATTTACTGAACCATGTGTGCGGTGAGGTGTTTTGTAGAGGATTGTAAAATACAACAATATGTGCTGCATGCTTTGAAACCGAGAAGCCATGCCACAATTTGAGTGATAATCTGTGATAATTCTTGATATATTTAACACCACTTGTACTTGATTACTTTGTGCTCAGACACTACAACAACACTACATTAACACTGCACTGCTTGTGTTGGGGTAGTGAAGAAAAATGAGAATAAGTCTTCATAAAACAAAATTATCTACGACAAAAACATTTCTTACAGGTTTGTCATTGTAATGTAGCATGTTGTTATTATTGCACTTAATTATAGGGCAAAAATCTTGCTAAATATTCTATAGTATGCTTGATATTGTGGGTTTAATGTCTTACATGAAATCAAGTAATTCACAAGGTATGCACAAAGGTCCAAAGGGGTCTGGAGATGGAGTCTTAGCATTTACATTAATCTCAATGGTAGTTGCTCATTTAACTTCTGTTAAATTAAATGATCCCACAATTGATGGAATGTTCTGTTAATTATGACACAATGCTTCCCCACCATTGATGGAATTTTCAGGCTTTCCGTTTTTTTTCCTCACTGTTATATTATAGAGGGTCAATTACACATCTTCAAGAGTACTGAATCTCCAGATCAAACACAGGGGAATAAGAAGCAAAAACAATATAATATTTAAGCAGATGCAATATTACAATATTACAAAATAACACAATATTGAACAGCATATAAATCAAAACTGCCTAATGTTACCGCATGAAATGTCTACCCAGGACGAGCTATAGGACTGTTCAAGCTTTGTTGATGGATTCAATCTACTCCATCTGTGTTTTGATCATCGTTCTGAATCAGATCATATGCATCTTCTGAAAGAATACAGAATCTCTAGGTAAAGAAGCAGAAACAAGTGATAAAAGCATTGCTAGTAGTTTTTCACAAAACTCAACTTTTTCAACTTTTTGTTCAACATGTTGCTTTTTTAAATTAAATTATGCACATTCAAGTGTTGGTTAAAAAAATAAAATAAAAAGAAAGAATGCATGTTTATTATTTATTTATTTATTTATTTTGCATTGTTGAAAGCAGAGGCTCTGTTCTTTCTTTTGATAAATTACTTAAAAGTTTTGTGAAAATGATGGCAACTTTAAAAAGTTTGTTGTAATGTCTAGTGTTTTGTTTTTGTTTCATGTTCATGTTCTTATTTTGTTATGTTCAATGTCACGTTTCCTGGTTTGTCATGTGATTCCATTGTGCCCTCATGTGATCATGTTATGTACTTCCCTAGTCTCTTGTGTCATGTTGTCGTTGGTTCATTGTCTTGATTGTTCACAGGTGTGACTTGTTTAGTCATTAGTCCTTGTGTATTTAAGCCCTCATGTTTGCCTTGTTCTCTTATCTAGTATTGTTCCATTTACCACTGTTGGTGGTACAGCCTGAACCTGTTCACGTCATGCCTGCCAAGCCACAGTATGTCCATGTCCAGTGTCCCGTGACATCTCCTGTCCACGACCAGTGTCCAGAGAGGGCTCCAGCCCATGACCAGCGTCCAGAGAGGGCTCCAGCCCATGACCAGAGTCCAGAGAGGGCTCCAGCCTGTGACCAGTGTCCAGAGATGGCTCCAGCCCCTGACCAGCATCCAGAGATGTGACCAGCATCCAGAGATGTCTCTAGCCCCTGATCAGCGTTCAGAGATGGCTCCAGGCCATGATGCTATAGCTCCACCCAAGAAATTGTATTTTTTTTCTGGGGGGCAGTAGGTACCTGGCTAAGGCCACGGAGGCCGTGCCTTTCTGGTCCCTTGGACAACCTGTACCACCATGGCTTCCTGAAATTTCTGCACAGCCATGGTCCCTTGCACTTCCTGCACCACCATGGCTTCCTGAACTGCCTGTGCCACCATGGCTTCCTGAACTTCCTCCATGTCTTGTCCCCCTGCACGGGCCTGGCCTGCCATCCCTCCCCCAAGACCGTCCTCCTAGACTTTTTGTTTTGTGGTGTTTCATTGGGCATTAGAGAGGGGGATCTGTAATGTCTAGTGTTTTGGTTTTGTTTCATGGTCATAATCCTCTTTCTTTTTTTTTTTTTTTTTTTTTTTTTTTTTTTTTTTATGTCATGTTTCCTGGTTTGTCATATGATTCCATTGTGCCCTCATGTGATCGTGTCATGTGCTTCCCTAGTCTCTTGTGTCATGTTGTCATTGAGTCAATGTCTTGATTGTTCACAGGTGTGTCTTGTTTAGTCATTAGTCCTTGTGTATTTAAGCCTTCATGTTTGCCTTGTTCCTTTGTCTAGTATTGTTCCCTGTACCACTGTGGGCGAGTCCGTTTAGGTCGAGTTTGATTGAAACCTTGTTTGATTTTGTCCACTTTTTTGGGGCAATGGAAAGCATTGTTTTCCCATTCTGTTATTTTTTTCTTGCCATTACGTAAATAATTAAAATATAACTAATATGTATATTCTAATATTCATATGTAGCTATATTCATGTATATTCACTAATATGTATATTCATGTTTTTAAAAGTTACAGAGCTTAAGAGGTGCAAATAACAAGTAAATATAAAGTGTTTTTGTTTTTTTTCCTGTTTCTGTCCCTCTCTGTTAAACAAGAGGTCAGCCATCACCTTCCACACTGCAACTGTACTTATTACATTGGCAACCAGGAGACAGTCTGAGTCCCCCTCAACCGCAGGAGGCCTCTGGAACATATGCAAGAGTTGGTAAATCACTGACACTAGTGACTTATTAGGTTAAGCTCTGGGCGCCCAACCATTTTTAGCTGCTAGCAAGCTGTAATGCCATGCTGCGTCCTGTAGAGATGGTAGAGCACAGATGGTATTTAGCATGGCTAACATTTCACCTGATTGATTAAATGATCCAAAATTGTCATAAATATCTATGACCTGGGTATAAATGTGCTGCATTTAAGAAACAGTGGTAGGTAAACAATTAGCATAGCAGCCCGTTCGATGATGAAACACACATTCCCACTCATTAAGAAGCTGTGTCTTTTAACAGTTTATCCCTGCTGTTTTATGAATTCTGAATTACACCTCATTAATGTGTCATTTACATAATTACAAGGAATAGGGACAGTGTGCACAGCGGGATGAGCCCCGATCAAAGGAGGACGTAAAGAAATAAAGATGAACTCAGATGAAATTCACTCACAGTCACATAAAACACACAAGTCTTCCCAGACCTGTTACATTAAGTCCGCCGCTTCTTGTCCCAGCGTGACACCGGCTGCTTGATGGCAGCCAGACCTCTGAATTAGCCAGATCCTTGATCGCAGTGAAAATCGTCTTGATGAACACTATAGAAAGAGAGGTGCAGCTGCTGATGGACCCTCAGCACAGGATGCTAGATTGTTTGTATCTGTAATTAATCTACCTCCAATAAGGAGTCTCACGCTGCTTCTGAAACTACCACATACATTAAAAATGCATAATTATCAAGTGTAGCACAAAAATCCAGGGAGACTTTGTGAAGGCATCCATCCGTTCTTAATTTTAAAAATGTGTATCAAACACGACGCACATTTTAACAAGAACACTTTGTCACTAATGTAATACATGGGGAATAAGTAAAAGCAAATTAGGGCAAACACTCCCCAAATCTACTGAATATAAAAAGTCTCTCATTTAACATAGCGAGGTGGTGCAGCACACCTTCTGTAGGTTATTTGTAAGATAAATGGGACCACAGAAACAGATGACAGGTCTTTAGCTCAAGTATAGAATGCAATTAACCGGCAAATGAGGCCAGGCAAACCCAAATGACCAATGAGAATGGCCAATACTTCAGAGGGAATGAATATTCAGACTCATATCCAATCTTCAGAGAGCTCAGTCAGTCCTACTGAGGTGTTAAATGGCATGTGACATTTTAAACTGTAACCACTAATTTGTGTATTCAAATTTATTTATCATTGTTTAAGAGAAAGGCTTTTGCTTGTGTTTTTGACAGGAAATCATTAGGCATAGGACAATAGGGCAGAAAACAATCCTCCCTGGATGAATATTTTAGGTTAAAATAACAAAAACAAATCAAATGTGTTGCTGTTGCTCAAACAGTAGGGTACAGCATAAGCAATGTCAAGGTCATGGGTTTGATTCCCAGAAGATATATTAATTGATAAAATGAGCACTTTGAATCCAGTGTAAGTTGCTTTTGATAAAAGTGTCTGCCAGATGCCTAGGTATGAATGTGCATGTTGTAGATTTGAATTTTTTGTTTTGTGTTTTTTTTTTTGTTTTGTTTTTTTGTTTTTTCAGCTCCACCTGATCCAAACATATAATAACAGTCTTTGGAGGTCCTGCAGAGGCCCTGAAGCTCACCTCTCTGAAATATCCTCCACTGTTATTGTGTGGGTGAAACAAGCTTAGCATAATGGAGACTGGAGTGGGTGCTTTTATCTCCTGCTCTTTGCTCAATCCCCAGCATTGCTTGTTTTCTTTGTACTTCAGCCAAATAATATCCATGTAAGCTTGTCGCTGATATTAGTATGGGATTCACTAAAGTTACATGACAGTCATTTCTAGGTGTTTGAAATAACAGATGGGGCTTGTTCCGCTGAGAGGAGTGACTCTAATACAGCACAACACCCAAAATGCTGAACTTCATTATCATATGCACAGATTTGATTGACAAGAGGCAATGAGAGCCTACAGTGAGAGATTGCTCCTGCCCACCTCTCCCACGGGGCGCAACTGCGTGACACATTGCCAAGGCGCGTTACTCCAGTTCCTAATGCATCTTTATTACACCGTTCCCATTGCTCCTGAGCATAGAACAAACTTCATTTGTCTTTATCCAAATCATGTTGGTGCCTACTTTAAATGGAAAACTCCAATGCAAAACGGATGAACGGCATCAGCAGCCCAATTAAAGCCTTGCCTGAAGAACAGCTTGGTCCGGAGACAAGAGCTCTCATGTGAAGATGAGCTCCTAAATGTTCTACAAAATACCCCAAAGAGACAACACATCCATATTTCCTCTTAAATGAGCCAATTTTATCATCCATAAGCAGAAGGAAGTTCCTTTGTGCCACCTCATCTCTCTCTTTATCTCCCCATCTTTCTCTCTCTCTTTCTTTCACACACTTCTTGTCTCCTCCCCAACTGAGAGTTTTTGAGATTTATGGTGGGGTCTGATGAATTGCTGGTGCAGCAATTCTTAAGGGGTTTTTGCATCCCCCCATTTGTTTTTCACATTACTGATGTTTCACTTAATGTTCTCAGAGCATTCCCACGAGATGGCAAGGTAGGCTTGTTCTCAAGTTGAACCTTCATTTGGCTTGCTCATTTCCTCTGGAGAAAAAGTTTGACGTACAGGCCCTCTCCTGAGGAGCTATTAATGCAGGGAGAGGCTTTGGCTGTTCACAGGGAGAATGTGCATTAACTGGGAATTTCACCTGTTTGTTTCAGGAATTAATGGAAATGGGAGGGGATTGTCAAAAAACTTCTGAATCTAGAGATGACAGTGATCATGATAGTAATCAGTGTTAATTGCATCTTTGTGCAAAGGACTCTAGAGATAAAAACCACAAGCAAATCATAAAATCCGAAAAAAGTAAAGGCATTTGAACACAGTCTGAAATGGCTCTTTTTGCCTATAAAACTAAATGTGATTGTGAGAGTGAAAGAGAGAGAAAGAGGCAGAGAATAACACTCCTAAATTACTAACTTGATGTGTATTCTCATCTAGATGTCAAGCTCAATTTATGTAAAGCAGCAGTAAAAGCTCTGTGTGTGTAAAAAAAAAAAAAAAAAAAAAAAAAAAAAAAATATATATATATATATATAAATAAAAATAAATGGCTTAGTAAATATCACAGTAATAATTAACTTTATTAACTTAATAAAATCTCTGACTCATTTACTTAATAGTTTGAATTGAACATACCAAAATTATTGACTAAAAATCCAACAGTTAATTTTGTCAGCCCCACTTTATATTAAGAGGTCTTAACTACTATGTACTTTTATCAAAAAGTAAGTACAATGTACTTATTGTGTTCATATTGTATTGCAAAACACTTTTGGTGATATTGAGGTGGGATACGGGTAAAAGTTAGGTACAGGTGTGGTGGTATGGGTAAGTTTAAGGTAGAGTTAGGTGTAAAGGAAGTGTCATCAGTGTAATTATAAATGACTACAGAACTACAGATGTAATTACATGCAGGTATTTTTAAAACTGTAAGTACAATGTAAAAACGTATGTATACAATAAGTGCATTGTATCAAATTATTAATTTAAATGTCAGTACATAGTAGTTAAGGCCACCTAATATAAAGTGGGTCCATTTAAAATATACTTAATATATTTATGAAATTTCAAAATATCAAAATATTTGAGAATGGAAAATTGAACGGATCTGTTTGAAGAACCACACATATTACTTAATTCAAATTGATATTATTAATATTTAACACACACTTTTGAGTAATTGAGTAAGTATACTCAGTTAAAACAATGCACCCCTCCCCACCCTCAGATGTGACAATGACTCAGCGGTTGAGTGAGCGCGGGCTGTTTGAATTCTCTTCAGTCTCCAGAGCAGTTCCTTCTTCTCAGCGTCACCTTATTGGTGCATTTCCTCTGTGAAATTCAGGTTTGTGTGTTGTATCTTATCTATAAAATCATTACTGTGCTTTAAATAATTGTATTTAATGCAAAACAACATACAGGGATGCAATGTGAGTCACCACCTATTTGCATGATTGAAACACCTGATACCTTGCATAAAACACAACTTTATTCCTAAAGTTAATGAATATTATTAATTTGGATGATGAAATGTTCTCTACAGTGTGCACTGTTTGTTTATTGGCAGGTTATGGAGTCAGTCGCGTCACAGCATCTTTCGGCTAGAGTGAAATGCAAGACGGCGGTCTGAAGTTCAAAGTTCCCTCAAATCGCAAGTCCACCTCAGGAACAAGAACCTGTGCTGATACGATGGATATGGGAGAACACCGGCTGATTACACTTGAATTACTTTTAAATAGTTTATTTTTTACTTTTTAAATGTTTGTTACATGAGTTTAAATGTAGACAGTATTGTATAAATGTTAAAACCGTAATATATGCTGTATTGCAAAGGCCAATGTCTTGTATACCTGTGGTTATGTGGACTATTTTACAAAGGAATATAAAATATAATTAAAATTAATATAAAAGGAAAGTTAATATTACTCATAAATAAAAACAGTTAATATTACTCATACATTTTTTTTTATTGTTTTTCCACAACATTTCTACCTAAACTTTATTTGTTAATGTACGGTGTATGTAACTGATTTCACTGCTTTAAAATTGAAAAAAGTTTTTAGAGTGTTCATATATATATATATATATATATATATATATATATATATATATATATATATATATATATATATATATATATATATATAATATTAGCACACCTTCTGTGTTTCACAGGAGAATAAATTTGAGGAAACACAAAGGCCAAAATCCCTTAATCATTCATCACAATGAGTAAAACCAAAGAATACAGTTCTGATGTGCAGCAAAAGATTGTTGAGCTTCACAAAATAGAAAGCGGCTGTAAGAAAATAGCTAAAGCATTGAATCTGCCTGGAAGAGGATGTGTGTCTATATTGTCTTAATGCAAGGCAAGGAGGAGAATTTGAATGGCCAAAGACTTTCCAAGGATCACAGATGGAAAATCGCAGAGATTAGTTGAATTCAAACAACCCCTACATCACCATGTGTTGTTTGGGAGGGTTTCAAGAAAATCATTCTTGCTCATCAAGAAACAAACTCCAGCATATCCAGTTGTCAGACATGACTGGAAATTAAAAAGGGACCTGGTTCAATGGTCAGATGAAACTATAAAAAGAGCTTTTTGGCAGCAAATCCACCAGATGTGTTTGGTGCAAACAGGATATAAAAAGTGCCCACGGTTAAAAATACAGATGGATCTTTAATGTTGTGGGTCTATTTTTGCTGAAGGATCTAGAGAGATTTTCTATGGAGGAATAATCTCTGATATCTCTGTATCTCTCTCTCTCTCTCTCTCTCTCTCTCTCTCTCTCTCTCTCTATATATATATATATATATATTATTATTATTATTATTATACCCATTAATATATAGTGTTCATGAACACTATATATTAATGGAGATAATAATAATAATAATTTTATACATATCAGTTTTTAATGCTCAGTGGGGTTAAAGCAAATGCAATTAATTTCTGCAGACAGACATCTGTGAGTAACATCCTTGGAGGTTTGTGAAATCCATTGCAGGTGAAATATTGAACATTATGTAAGCAGTACAAGGAACTGCAAATTATTACTAATATGCTAATATCTCATGTGAATCCAAGCCTTTCAAGCAAACAAGCTTATTGTTCAATGCAGTGTAACTAAGCTTGATAGCTAGAAAATGCATGCCATTATGCCACATGCTAAGGCAGTCATCGCTATAGTTTGACATGCAAATCAGCTCATCCCATTTAAACATGCAGAGGGTCCAGCTCTAATTAAATTCCTTCCACAATAAGAGCTGAATGACAGGTTGGACATTGTGCTTTTGATGAGGATTTATGACCCTTTGCCAGTTCATCTAAATGGCAGTTTTGGAGCAAAAGCTTGTGGCGGGTTCCCACAGCGCCACCACCTCCAAGCCCATTGTGGGTATTTTAATAAATTACACCACTGATCCTTTCATACAAGCCTGACATAGTTCCATCAGCCGGTGAAATCTCTCCAGACCTAGGAGTCACACACTGAGCTTGGATCTAGTGGCTCCCTAGGCCAGGTTATATAACCTTCATTGTAGCTGCTTGCTGGATGAGTCCCAGGCCACACGCCTGAGGAGAAAGACATGGCTTTCCCATCAGGCTAAAACAAGGTTTTGCATATCATATTCCAACACCTCAACAACCCCCTGACACATGCAAGGGCTCAAATGAAAGATGTTTGATATATCTCTGCCGTGGGGATCTTGTCTGAAATAATGAAACAGTTATTCCCATCAAGTCCTTTTCGTGTGTCTACATCTATGTCAACACTCTGAGGGGTTAAGAATAGAGCTTTTTGACAGCTTCCCATTATAGCTTACTGGCCACCTTCAGTTGTGTGTGTTTTTGACCTGGAGTGAGCAAGTTTTTTTCTTTGTCCCCAGTAATATTTTCAGTCAACTGCATGGATAAAGATCTCTATTGTCTCAAATTCCCTTTGTTTTATTATTTGCATTTGCATTTGCATGTTTTTTTGTGAGATAATGTCAAGTAGCGAATAGAGAAATGCCCTTTACCTATGGTAGCATGCCATCCTTGTATTGTACAAGTTATTATAGTTCACCCCAAAAATTTAAATTCTGTCATCAATACTGTAGCGAATTAGCTCAGAGGGGAAATATTAATAATTATTCATAACTCATTATGATTATTCATTACGATTAATTATGAATATTTGAATCAGTTAATGGGATTAACTCGATGTAGCTATGCTTCCTTTGTATTTACAGCACTTAGAGCACATAACAAGATCGATCATTTAAGTGGCAATATGTTTGCAGACAGAGAGTCAGAATCAAACCTGTATTGTGCACAAATGTTATTAACTAAATTACGGACAAGACTAAACTAACATAAAAGTATACATACACATCACACATACATGGTAAGATGGGAAAGTGAGGAAAATGAAAAACCGGGTCAGAACAAAGGAATGAAACTATGGAAACACCTGGGAGAACCATCATTGACTGCATCGACTGCATCATTCCTTTGTCTGAACAAAGGGGTTTACAGTTTTTACTAACTACACAGCGATTTATACAGCGTACATTACTTGCATTTAGCCTGAGCTGTTGAAGATCGTCTGATGTGAAAGCACGGGAGAAATTTTTGATAGTTCGGTCTGATGGTGTTGAAGTTGCAATCGATTTCTTCTGCGTTGACTGAAGAAGATATGATGCACTTGCAGTTAATTCAATTCCATCAAGGTCGAGGAAGTTGCACATGACTTGAGGTGTTGGGCCTGCCGGCCTGCGGCCGTGTGCTCTGATTGGGTCTCACATGCACAGCAACCAGTAGAGGCAGGAAGAGCACTGATGGTTTCTCATTTCCTTCCGAGTTGGACTGAGGAAATCTCAGTCTGACTCTTTTGTAAGAGTCCTCTCTCCTGGGTGGAGAGTAAAGACATAACAGGCTATGGTTGAGGTCTGCTAGTGCCCATGGGCCCTGGTGGGGTCCCCACACGCCCACCAACAACCGTAGAAGGAAGAAGAGAAGAGAGGGAAGGAGGATCTGTGCGTCTCTCTTTAAGGTCTGCGAGAAGTCCCACCCACAGGGTCGACTCGACTAATGGGATTGTTGGGATTTCCCAGTGGGAAATTCCTCTGTCAGAGATTTTATGACTCCTTGTTTAAAGCATGATTCAGTGGGTCTGTGCCCATTTATACTCCATTTAATACAACAAACACACACTGCCTCCTCTGAGGAAGGGACATACACGAAAGTGTAAGTTGTGAAACAAGCATTAATTTGATAGGAGACACGAGGTTACATGAACTAGTAGTTTGCTCATAAGATATACAAACCCGATTTCAAAAAAGTTGGGACACTGTACAAATTGTGAATAAAAACATAATGTGGAAATTTCAAATTTCAATATTTTATTCAGAATACAACATAGATGACATATCAAATGAGAAAATGAGAAAATGTATCATTTTAAGGGAAAAATAAGTTGATTTTAAATTTCATGGAATCAACACATCTCAAAAAAAGTTGGCACAAGGCCGTGTTTCCCACTGTGTGGCATCCCCTCTTCTTTTTATAACAGTCTGCAAACGTCTGGGGACTGAGGAGACAAGTTGCTCAAGTTTAGGAATAGGAATGTTGTCCCATTCTTGTCTAATACAGGCTTCTAGTTGCTCAACTGTCTTAGGTCTTCTTTGTCACATCTTCCTCTTTATGATGTGCCAAATGTTTTCTATGGGTGAAAGATCTGGACTGCAGGCTGGCCATTTCAGTACCCGGATCCTTCTTCTACGCAGCCATGATGTTGTAATTGATGCAGTATGTGGTCTGGCATTGTCATGTTGGAAAATGCAAGGTCTTCCCTGAAAGAGACGACATCTGGATGGGAGCATATGTTGTTCTAGAACTTGGATATACCTTTCAGCATTGATGGTGCCTTTCCAGATGTGTAAGCTGTCCATGCCACACGCACTCATGCAACCCCATACCATCAGAGATGCAGGCTTCTGAACTGAGCGCTGATAACAACTTGGGTTGTCCTTGTCCTCTTTAGTCCGGATGACATGGCGTCCCAATTTTCCAAAAAGAACTTCAAATTTTGATTGGTCTGACCACAGAACAGTTTTCCACTTCCACAGTCCATTTTAAATGAGCCTTGGCCCAGAGAACGCCTGCGCTTCTGGATCATGTTTAGATATGGCTTCTTTTTTGACCTATAGATTGTGTTCACCGACAATGTTTTCTGGAAGTATTCCTGAGCCCATGTTGTGATTTCCATTACAGTAGCATTCCTGTATGTGATGCAGTGCCGTCTAAGGGCCCGAAGATCACAGGCGTCCAGTATGGTTTCCCGACCTTGACCCTTACGCACAGAGATTGTTCCAGATTCTCTGAATCTTTGGATGATATTATGCACTGTAGATGATGATAACTTCAAACTCTTTGCAATTTTTCTCTGAGAAACTCCTTTCTGATATTGCTCACTATTTTTGGCCGCAGCATTGGGGGAATTGGTGATCCTCTGCCCATCTTGACTTCTGAGAGACACTGCCGCTCTGAGAGGCTCTTCCACTGTTCCTTATATGTACATTTAACTTTTCCGGCCTCTTATTGCTACCTGTCTTAACTTTTTTGGAATGCGTAACTTTCATGAAATCCAAAATGAGCCAATATTTGGCATGACATTTCAAAATGTCTCACTTTCAACATTTGATATGTTATCTATATTCTATTGTGAATAAAATATAAGTTTATGAGATTTGTAAATTATTGCATTCCTTTTTTATTCACAATTTGTACAGTGTCCCAACTTTTTTGGAATCGGGTTTGTACATAAAATGAAATACCATACAAGGGACACTCTACAAGACAGTTATATGCATACATACAATGTCCTGGGGTGCATGTTCATTTATAGACAGTTTTTCTATAAATGAATGCAGGAAAGTCTATTTAAGGGCATTGGGTCTATGAGTCCCTTTCCAAATTCTTTCAAGCCATAAGTCTTATCTGATGGTAGCCCTGGTATCTGGAGACCTTTCTCTGTTGGGGGAATGTCTGTTACTAAGCATAAAGCATTTAAAACATATTTGTTAAATGTAACATTGTGATTATGTGACTGATTTGTCTCATTCGTTACGATACACAATTGAGCATATCAAATATGATAAACAAAAGCTCAAACATGCTTGTGTGACACATGAGAACATTATTGGTTCGCGTGTCAAGCAAGGACGTTTGAGCTTCAAATCCTCTCTTCAACATTTTAATTGAACAGCTCAATTCATATCGATTATGTTTACGATGTCTTTGACATGTTAAAGTGTTAGTTACGTGGACTTTCAATGAAGGGACAAATCGCTCAGGTTTTATTCAAAATATCTCCAATTGTGTTTCAAAGGGTAAATAAACAGAATTTTCATTTATGGAAATTAATCATTATTGTATTGCATAGAATAATATAGTTTGCTGCAATACATTATTATTATTAGTTTTAGATTTCTATTATGACATTTTAATCCATGAAAATGGAGACAGGAAACTAGAGAGTAAATAAAAGGTACACATATGGAGACTTTATTTCTTAAAATTGCAAGTTCAATCAAAAAAAAAAAAAAAAAAAAAAAAAAAAAGATTTCTTAACTAATGTGTGTAATCATGAACTTTGTTTCAGTGAAATAATGGCTTGACAATAGTTGTTCTGTCAATGCTACACTGGTAAGTTGGTAAATTGATCAGTGTTGGTGAAAGTAATGTGTTACAATATTGTGTTATTTCTAAAAAGCAACTAATTGTGTTACTTAGTTACTTTTTATGGAAATTAATGTGTTACTTTACTTTTTATCACCTGGACTGGGCTTACTTTTTGTTTTATAATAACTAAAAATTATATTTTTGGAAAATGTAAATCCCCTTTCCTACCAAAAGTGAAATGACGAAGGAGAAGAAAATTCAGCAATAACAACAAAAGAATGAAACACAAATGTGATATTTATCTAAAGTCATTTTTGCTTATTAGTATGGTTGAACTGGTCAGCAGCAAATACATTGGTTAATAAAGAGAGTTTAAATACTTATATTATATTTGTGTTCTTTAATTAAGACAGGTTTTTATATTTTGTATTTTTATATTTTATATTTTGAGTTTATGCAAGTTTGAGTTTTTGTTCATTTTGAGGAATGCTGAGTAAATGCATGCTCACATTTAGTCTACATTAACCATCAAGTTTACACAGAGTACACACCTCTGCACCTTACACCGGGTTTTTTTTTTTTTTTTTGACTAAGTCATTAGTCATTAGTGGAAAAGCAAAGTAACTTGCATTGCTTATTTGAAAAAGTAACTCAGATATTTTGTTGTAAATTTTAAAGTAATGTATTACTTAACCCATTAAGTGAAAAAGTAATCTGAATATGTAACTCATATTATTGTAATGCATTACCCGCAACACTGAAATCGATAAACAAAGCAGAATTTCCCTTTATGCACACCTTGGCTTATATGAGAAAACCTATAAAAGACAGTAATGTTTGTGGTGAGCTGGCTTGGACGGTGCATCTTTTCTCACAGCCTAATTTTTGAAAGTGAAAAATGTAAAACTGGAAAATGGGCCAGGGATGTATGGGGCACTTAAGGGGACCTTCTGTATAACCTGTAGCTTTTGACTGCATACCCACTGAAGCTAAGCTGGGTTGAGCCTGGTCAGTACCTGTGTGCATGGGAAATCTTTTAGGAAAGCTATAGTTCCTGCTGGAAGAGATGTTCATGTTATGAAGCCAGCACGCGTACACATCTTGTGAAGCAGTTTTGCTCAAAAATGTAGTCCAGCTTCATTTGCATGGGTCTAGTTACTACTAAAATCATATCTCAACTAATGGTGATGATGCTCTAAACCGTAATGGTAATTCTAACAGATTGGGAACAATAACAAGGCACAGGCACAGCATATGACCCATAAAATCTGTGATGGAATACTAAGAAAACGAAATCCACTGCTCGTCAAGCAGCTTCTTCATTGGCAGCAATAAGCTTTCATGATTCTAACGGCATCTTCTTTGAAATTTGAATGGATCTAAAAAGATCCATAATATCACATCTTCACATAATATCTCATGTTTTAACCCATTGCTCACCTGCATCTGGCATTTCGTTCTGCCTCTCAAAGAGACAAGATTTAATTAATTTTTCAGAACAAAACCTAAGCACTCATCATTCAGCGCAGGAATAAATCGACTATCAAAAGGGAAGGCAATTCGCTTTCCTCTTCCCTCAGTGGACAAGGTCAATTAGAGGAGGACATGGATTGGCAATCAAAACTGACACCAAAGATTGACTATGGTGATTACAGGCATGCAGATGGGAAGCTTTAAAGGTTATTAATAATGATTTATAGAATTAATTAAAAGTAAGACAGGAGAGTGTGCTTGAAATACGTCAAATAAGTTGGGTATGTGAACTGGCCAAAAATGCTTGAGAACCTCAAATTACTGTAGTGTTACAGACTGATAAGAGGCTTTTATTGCTGTTTTATGGAATAACAAACACTACTGGATTACAGTTTGGTGTACATGGCTCTTGTACATGCCTTTGGTGTACAAGTTTTTCGTCTTATTTTCTCTCCTTGTTATACTTTATTCTCTTGCATGCACACCAAAGCACTGGATTGGCAAACTCTCTTTGACATGTTTATGATTTTCAACATAATGCTGGATCCTGGCTTTCACCCCAGGCTTACTGTTTGTTTTTTAGTCCAAATTGCTTAGATTGATTTTGACTAAGATCAAGCATACTATGAATGAACAAACTGATGTAAAAAAAATAAATAAAAAAAATTAAAAATAAAAGCATTTTATATAAAACAGGATAAATTGTATGACTGGGTAACATGCATTATTTATTTAGGCAACATGTTTTATTCTTTTTCAACTTAATTCAGAAATCACTGAAATGCTGTTCCCTCTTTCAGTCACTTCAATGTGGTGTCGATGAATGACACTAGAGGCCACACTTGGGAGCCCCATACACCTCTGATACTTTGAGAAAAGGCTAATGATAATTGGTGAGTGGAATTTGCATGCCACACCCTCTGACATATGGGTATAAAAGGGACACGGTGTGCATCTCTCATTCAGATTTGTTTGTCGGAGCAAAGTGAGTGTCATCTATACACAAGCTCATTTCATTCACCTCTGGAGAAGCGAGTTGCTGGTGTTAAGGCGCATTTCAGTGGTCTGTCTCTAAGCAGTGCACGGGTAAGTGCAGGAAGAGTTCCCCTGTGTGCTTCAGCAACATAAGAGAGCAGCTTTCCTCTAAAAGAGATGCAAAC